>VZTU01018688.1:83707-177481 GCA_013400835.1 Zapornia atra | reverse complement strand
CCACGCGCCCCGCCGGTAGCGGCGCTCCGCCGAGTGCCACCTCGGGGGGCCGCGGGTACCGCTCTCCCCATCCGCCTCCCCGGCCCGCCTGCGGCGGGTGACTGCCCCCTTAGCCCCTCACAGCGCGCTCGCGTGCCGTGACCGTTACGGACGGTTGGCGCCNGGAGCAGCGGGCGGGAGCGGCGCCGGGGGGCCAGGCCTGCCGCGGCGCCCCCGCCATGGAGATCGAGAAGGAGTTCCACCGGCTCGACCAGGCCTCCAGCTGGGCCGCCATCTACCAGGTGAGGGGCAGCAGCCCGGACAGCTCTGGACCCAGCCCCAGCGCTGAGCGGAGGAGCGCCCCTTCCCTCGCCTTCTCCCTGCTGAACCGCCCGGTTCTGCTCGCCTCCACCCCCGGCTGCCGAGGGCCCGGCGCGGGGAGCGCTGCCCTCCGCCTCCCTTCTCCGAGGGTCGAAGCCTTCCCTTCCCCCTACCGCGCTTCCCTCCCGCAGCACGCCGCGAGCTCCCCCCGCCTCACCGTGCCCCCCTTCCCCCGCGGCCCAGCGCTGAGGGGGCAGAGGAGGCCCCGCTCTGCCCACCCCCCACAGAGCAGAGCCCCTCGCCCCCTTCTCCCGGCGCTGGAGTGGGCGGGGAGCGCCGGAGGCTGTGCTGCGGGGGCGCGTCCCGCTGCGCTCCCGTACTCAGCGGGTCTGCTCGCCCCCCCCCCCCGCCTCCCGCTGCCGAGCGCGCCTGGGGTGTCCCCGGCGGGACCCTTCCGACAGGCTCCTGCCCCAAGGCCCGCTTGTAGCGGCCGGGCGTAACTTCTCAGGGCCCTGGTGAAGCTGTTTCGCTGCCCCTTCATCTCCGTGAGGGACTAGGTCCGAGTGCCGCGCAGTGCTTACTTCTTTTTACAGAGGGTGATGGGCAGCATGGCATGTCCCTAGCTTTTCTGTCACATTAATAGGGCAGAGCCTGCAAGCAGCCTGTCGGTAATACTTGCGCAGTTACCTGGTACTTGGTTTTTGTTGCTGCGTTTAGATTTTTGGGACGTTTTAAAAAGCCCCTGTGGTGAACATGAATGCTTGTCAGAGTGTTTGCAAACGGGGTTTAGCGTCGTGCATGAAGGAACAGAAATTGGGGCTCTTCAAAAGGTTCTTTGCCCATTTATCCAAAATGAAGTTCAAGGGGAGGTGCGGTACGGGAACGGTTGGGTGGATGTGTTCAGTCAGGTCAGGTGGCATTACTGTAAAATCCATTTGAATGTTTAAGCTGGTGTATTGCATAAACTAACGAGCTTTAAGTTCATATTTGCAACACAGGAGTTTGGCTTTGCTTCCTTTTTACTAAGGATTTCTCTGGAAACAGCCATTTAAAAGAGGGAGCGGAATTTTGTAAAGTGAAATAAATGAACCGTGGTTTCAGAACACGGCAGGACAGTTGTAAAGTAGCAGCTTGCAGCATGAGTATCTCCAGTTGTTTGGCAGTTAGAGAATAAACATGAAATTTTGAGTGTGCCCTTCAGAAGGTCCATCTTTTGTTGGAGTATTTAATTTCCTGCACAGTTTCAGTGCTTGCTTGCTGCATCAGTAGAAAGTCATGTGTGTGTATGACGTTATGCTTTTGCTGTTCTTGATGATTTGGTATGTTGCAGGCTTAGCACTTGAAAAATGATTTTCAGTAATAAAGCTTTCTAATGCTGGTGGTATAGTTTTATGGTTACAACTTAATTACAGAATTGAAATGTATGAGGAGAATGAGGGACTGTGGCATATTTTCAGTGTGGGATCAGCATTCAGTGATATTTTTGTCTTGCTTTCTTTGAATGTGACTCATTTGCCTGCTCACTGTGGCACAACACGAGGTTTGATTGAAGAATAAAATTCATTAAAAAAAACAAACCCTAAAGTGATTCTTTGATTTGCATCCAACTATTGACAAGCACAAGAGTTGGGGCTGCTGCTTGGGTTTTTTTTCATTAAGATTGATCAGTAGGTATGTGCATCTATGTCATGTAACTCAGTTTCTCGACTGCATCCTGCTTTTAAATACCAGCTGTTGAACATGACAGCTTGGCAGATCATGTACATCTGGAAGAACAACGTACTTCACTGTAATCCATGCGCTTGATGTCTGGGTTGTGACATTAACAGTGCGGTTTTCTTACAAATGCCAATCTTTGCCTGAAGAGCAAGCAGAGGAAGTAGAACACCAATGTGTTATTGGTGCAGAAAAAAGTCTTCCCAAGTTAATTGTACATAGGCTTCTGGTGGCTAGGTGTATGATTGTAACTGCTAAAATCAAGCTGTTCACCATGATCCCAAGTGAAGCATAATACAATTTGCTATCAGACACTTCCTCTTGTTTCTTGGCTAAATCTATTATCTGGAGATACAGAGCTGCACTGTATCTAAGGGAGGAACTGTGAATGCTACAGGGAGGTGAAGCTAGTTGGAAGGCTGGCTACAAGGAGACTTGTCTGGGGACCACGTGACTTTGAAGGGTTAAAATTGCTGCTTTTGTTTTGACAAGGGGAAGCTATGTTCAGCTGTGATAATAAGTACAGTTCTGAAAAAATAAAATTTAGATTATTTTTTTAAAATGTAAATAATCACAGGATAGAAACAAAACCATCTCAAAATAAAGATCTTGTATGTAGGTATTTGTGACAATTTTGTTTTGGGCATGTTTAGTGAAACTATTCTCTACTGTAGCTGGTGAAAACAGAGTGAACACCAATTAAGTTCTTCATGTTGTGTTGGTTTTTGTTGCTTTTTTGTTTTGGTTTGGTTTTAATACCCAGTGCTGTCCCTTCCATCTAGATTTACTTGCTGCAAGAGCTGTGGGCTGTGAGAGCCTGTAAAGGTTGTTCCTAATAGAAAAAAAGAGTAGTCTGGTATAGGAGAGAAATGTACTTAGAAGGTAACTAATAAAATAAGACTGGTCGAAGCGTAAGACGCACCCATTCAACTTAAAGTCCTGTTCCACAAAACAGGAAGTTAAAGGAGAATGGACAGAAGATGACATGTGAGTTTTGTAGTGTGATAACTGTGGTAAAGGTGTGCAGCAGAAAACAAATGCTTCAGGGTATGTGAATGATGCACACCTTGCACAGGTATCATTAGAAGTATCAATAGGAATGAAAAGCATTCACTCTGGAGATGTCACAACAAAAAAGCAATAGCCCAAAGCTAAGAAAAGGGTGGTTTAGGGCTGCTGTTAGAGCAGGAAAAAAAGATACAGATAACTTGTCCAGAGTATCAAAGGAACACTGAATTTTCGTTTGCTCAGTGAGCACCATATCAGCTTTTAATAGTAATTTTGTACGCCGAAGTCTTTCAGAATTTTAGGGTGCTTTTTATTTCCTAACTTGTTACATATGATGATAGAATGGTACGAGTCTTAAAAGCACAACCCTCAGCTACAGGTAGAGTTGCTTCTTGTGTTTATGAGGTATGTTGGCTAATGACATGAACTTTGATGTGCTCTGAATTATTGACAGATCTACCACTCAACTAGGTATGGATGGAGGCAGAGCTGACACTGTTTTACAGAAACATCTTTGAGGACTGCTCATACAGAGTTTTCCATGAGAACAGCAAAATGCAATGAAAATGTATGCTCTTTTTCCCTTTTTTATAGTTAGTAGTATATAAAATAAGATCAAATTGTGTCCAGTCTAGATGTTCAAACGTGTTAGGAAGTGAGGATACAGAAAACAGCACTAGTTACACTGCTGTGTGTGTGCTCTGGAAAGCTGAAGTGGAATTGCACTGAAGTGCAGTGTCTCATGAGGCATGCAAGAGACACATAGCTGTTCTCAGTTTCTTTACTAATTTTGGAGGTTATTTTAAATTAATATTAATGTGAATGTTAACTCCCCCTCCACACACACACACCTCTAAGTCAAACTAAAATACTGCAAATTAAGCAGGTTAATAAGCTGTATCCAGAGTATGGGAGTAAAATAGAAAGCTATCACAGACATTTTGTGTATCTCTCAATAAAAGGCGTGGGATGGTTTTTTATGTAGTGACAGTCTCTGGAAGAACATTTCACAGAATCACAGAGTCATAGGGGTTGGAAGGGACCTCAAGAGATCATCGGGTCCAACCCCCCTGCCAAAGCAGGCTCCCTATCCCATATTACACAGATAGAAGTTTGTAGAATGTGTAGATAGATTTTAATGTCGAAAGTAAACTGTCAAATGGTTGACCCTGTTGACTTATACTAGTGTGGCTGTGTTGTGTATTTAAAGTAAATGAACAGGAAGTTCTACTCATGTTTTTGGTTTATAAGCTGTAGTGAGCGTTGAGACTTTATGCTACTGCAGACTTTGAGCATTTGGGTTGCTCTTTTGCTTCAGTACTAAAACACTTTCAGCTTCTTTGCAGCAGATAAACTGTGGCATGAGCATGACTTATTATGAATGCATCTTCGTGCTCCATTCTGCCAGTTCCTACTACTTGAAAATACAGGTCTCTGCATGCACGCCTCGCCACTTCTTAATTCGTGTTGTGTTGATTCATTCGAGGCTTAGCTTAATTGGCTCTGGTTATGGAAAGCTAGTTTAGAACTGATAGTTGCAGGGAGACTTTTTTTTCTTCAGTACAGCTAAAGATACTCTGTGTTTTCCAGTGCTGTACAGCCACTGAATCTTGATACAAGCGTGGGAGAGGATAACGATGATGAACTGTGTGGCTTGCAAAGTTGATATCCTCTCTGTGGAAGCCCCAGTTTACTTTCAGTTTTAAGAGATAGTTCAGCATGTTTCAGGGCTCTCTTCTGCATTGGTTAGTTGTGCTACTAACTCTTTCAGATCGGCACACATGAGATTGCTCAAGTCCCCTTCCATGGATCCACTGAGCAGCTTAGGTTTGCTTGTTTCCAGAGTTTAAATTCTAAGTACTCAAATCCAACTTGTCTGTGATAGCATTGCTGTGAGTAGAAATTGAGCCTATTCTGGCTTAATGCTGAGAGTGTATCATTTGGGAAAAATGGAGTAATCCTACAAGGTACAGATAGTTACTATACTGCTGCAGTGTAAAAACATACAAGGTTTTTATGGTTTCAGTGCTTTTCCCTTACACCTCATCCCTTCCCTGTCTGTTCTAAGATTATTATATATAGAAGGAAACTGACAGTTAAGGAGAATGCAGCGTTGGGCATGTGCCAAATGATGTTCAGTTCAAACAGAAATAGCCCTCATAAGTAGGGAGTAAAATGTAGTGGTAGACCAAGTATTTCTGAAACAAAAATAACCTTCTAAATATTCAGGGTAGGTTTGAACTAACAGGTCATCCTGTACATAACTGCAGATTAGAAGAAATCTTTCTTGTAATACTTGCCTTGCAAATGGACTTTCTCCCAGTGTTCTCTTTAGCTGAGTCTTTTGAAGCCACAATGTCACTGCTGCTTTCTTGGCAACATAGGAATGAATGCTCAGGTTTTAGATTAGTGTCACTAGTACGACATGATGATCTGTTTGGACTGTGAATTTAGCTTTGTTAAATATCTTTGTTAAATATAACTGATTTCCTAAAATTCAAGATTCATGCAGGATTCAAAGTGTACATCTTTTAATTAAAATGGAGGAGGAAAGAGTTTACAACCAAAAGGTAAAAAATATGAAAAGGTGTAAAAGCTTAACATCATGTTCCCCTTGTATTCCAGTGAATGTGAGAATGGGTGGGTTGTTTCAGGCACCAGATACGCCACTGAATTTGTTTCCCCATAATCAAACAAACTAGTTTTTTCTTTAGTCTCACCATAAGCAAAATAAGATTTATATTGAATAAAGTGTTAGAGCTTTTTTTAATAGAAAATTATTCTATTGCCTGTTGTAACACAGAAGAGAAGGAACCAAAAACATGGATACGGTATCAACATCCTATTACTGATAATACATTAAGTACTTTTCTAGTAGGTTTTGGGGTTTTTTGGTAGGGGTTTTTTGTTTGATTGTTTTTTTAAGTACTCGCAAATTAGGTGAGAGCACTGTGGGACAAAGAACTCAGCTCCTGTGATGTTTCAGGCAATTCAACGTTTTCTTTTATGGCCTGGTCTTTCTTGCAATTTTGTTTTCTTTTAAAACAGAGGCCTGTTGTCCAGCGGTGGAAGGGATAAGTTCTCTGCACAGAGTGAAAGTTTTCCAAATGTGAGTTGAGTAGGAGGCTTATTAACAAAAAATTGATTAAATACTTCAAAAAGTAAGATTGTGCTGTAAACCTAGAAAAAAAAACCAGAAGAAATGGGAAAACCCAACCCTTTAACTGGAGTGGTTAGTTAGTGTGTTCCTGACTGTAGGATTTCATATTGAAGTTTACTTAATTCTGGTTATTTCTGGAATACTGATATGGAAAAGGGTTTGTAGAAACCGAGGTACAAATGTTAGAGGATTGCCTAAGGTTTTCTGTCACCTTTAGTGCTGATCTGAAGCGCTGTTGGTGTTCAGGCATTTTACAGAGTTACAGAAATGAAAACCATTATTTTCAAAAGACTAGACTAGGCTAGACCACTTGTATCTGCACATCAGTAGAAGTGAGTACAGTGTGACTCTGAGAGGAAAGCAGCCCTCGTGACATCGGCGGTTTTTCCTGAAAGAAGCAAGTTTATGTAAATGTAGAAATAGATTCTCATGGGTGTTCAGAATTAATAATATAAACTTGATCCAAAGCTTTCATGCTGACAGCACTTAGCATTTTTTTTCTTAGTCATTGGTCAACTTGTTTCATGTTGATTTGCACAAGAAAACATTTTTTGTTTATCTTTCTGGTGCCAGCAGACATGCCCTTGCTGGTTTGGCTGGGAGAGGCTATGATACAGCATCAGAATGCCTTTGTGTGCTCACTTTGTAGATCATGTAGTACAAATGCCAATTCATTTTCTTCCAAACCCTGTGAATTTAGATGTACTTTTTCTCTCACCCACGCAAAACACTGCTAAGATTCAGCAGCTTGCCTGTCATATTATACTAAGAAAAAGTGATAAAAGTGATTCTTGGAAACTCATGTGATTCTTCTAATAGTGATAGCTGATCTACTTTCAAGTTGCATTTGTGCTTTCTACATTTAAGAAAAAAGGTTCCTGGGACAGCATTGAAAAATCTGACCCTTTTGTTATGAAGGAAAACGAGGTAGCATAATATGAGAGTTCTGGAAAGGTTTGGGGTTTTTTTCCTTATTTGTACTTCTGTAGGGTTTACATATGCTTTCACTTTGCACAATACTTTATCCTAAAATATGGACTGGTAAATACATTCTTTCCATAAGTTACTGCTTTTGCATTCATAAGTGGTAATGAGTTGGTAAAAAGGGCAACTGCTTGTGGAAGCAGCATAAATACAGCCAGCTTACTCAAGAGCTCTGATTTTAATCCTTGTAGCTAGAGTCTTTATATTTTTTCAATTCAGAATGTCATCAGCCCTGTCAGATGTGATTCATCCCAAAATGTGTGTGTTTTGTTAATATTTTTGCTTTAGTTATTAACATTTGCTATCTATCTCCTACCTGTCCTTGTCAGAATGATAAGCTATACTATACTTTTAAGCATAATTCTTTTGGTGTCACTGCTACTGAACGTGCATGTTATTTAGTTGTCAGTTTGCTAGCCCGTGGAATGAAAAATATATTTGGACAGTCCTGCTTTGTAGCCAGGTATACCTTTCATGAAAGAAAATAGAGAAAAAAAACCTTTCTGCTGAATCCAGCATTAACCTTCTGTTGCATTTGCTTAAGTAGCATACTGCTACATTAAAGTCCTGTTTCATTCCTAATAACTAATTTGTACTTTGTGTACAGGACATCTTGCCTTCGGTGTCAGGATGCAGGCCCTTAAGGACCTCTGTAGCTGTCCCAGCTCGCAGTGGTTGTGGATGCTTTGGGACCACATGGTTCAAGGGGTAAAAGTCACCTTCAGCACTGAGGGTGAAGTGGTCAATGTTGAAGATTTACTTGTCTCACCAACTGTTAAGAGATTGTTGTATCAGATTTGAGTCCTGTGGTGCAGTCTTTTCCCTGTGCTTAGAAGAAGGTTAAAATAGTTTCTACATACGTAGAAATAGGAAATAAAGCAACAACAAAGCAGGTTTTGCATTCTGCCCGAGTATGCAATTACAGAAAACTTCCCTGCGGTACCAGCAGCGAATGTGGAGCTGTGCAGCTCTCACCATGGGCTGTGAGGTCACTGTGCACTCTGGGAAGAAAGCTTGCTGTACTTTTGGGGCTAAAATATTTGCTTGCTAAAAATGCTACTAAATGGTAGCATTTTGAACTTAAAGTAGCTGTTGTATTTGTGATCTTTCAGGTGCTTTTTTTTATATCTCAAGTTCCTAGAATGTAATGCTGCTTCTGTGAAGTGCTTGATTCATCAAGTACTTGATGCTGGGAGCTGTTCCACAAAAGACACTCTGTTTCTCAGATTCTTTATATTTTTTTGGAACAAGAACAAGTGTTCTACACATGAAGAGGAATGTTCTCATAACCTTCCTCCCTTGTGCACATTTGAATGAGAATTGCTTGTTTATATAATTTCCAATCCCACAGTAACAGGTTACAGTAGCATAAACAGTGTGACCTTTTAATGTGATTGCAGGAAGTAAAATGTGAAATCTATTTTAAAAACGCATCTTTGACTAAGGAAGAGTATACTTCCTTTTTCTGACAGGAAAAATAACCCATGCTTGTTCAGAAGAGCTCCAATCCATTAGACTGTGTAGGGCCTGTTTTCCCCCCTGTCTTCTGTACAGCCATCGCAGATGCTTGAAGCAGGACTAAACCTCTGCCATCCCTGAGTGCAACTGTACGTCCTTCCTCTGCACCGTGCGGGTGTAACTGGCTGAAGGTGGGAGCTCTGGAAAGATAAAACTCTGACCTGAGCGAGGGGTTCTAGTAAGGGGAACCTCTTCTGGAAAGGATGAGAGGGTGAGTCAGTGGAGCAAGAACTGGAAAAATACTGTGTAGTTGGAATATATGCCCACATTTTTAAAATGTTCTGAATGTTTCCAGAAATGGAAGAAAAAGGGGGAAAATTTTAACCAGTGCAAGATGGGGGAGTGGACAGCTCCCCAACTCTACAAAATGTTCTTGTTTACTCCCTTTACAGTTAAGTTGGAAAGCAGCATTGTTACTTGCTTATCAGAGTTCTGACTGGTGAGAATTTTCACATTAAATCACAGTTGCTGCCTAGGACTGGGCAGTGCTCAGTGGTGTCTAAGAGTGACATGAACGAGAATGTTGTTTCAGCTTGTACAGTGTTTTCATTTTTGGTACTGATACCTTCTCAGAACTGGCCTGAAGTGTTTCCTGACCAGAGCAGATCTGCGTTTGGTCTGTTTCATAACTAGTGTAGTAAATACGTGAAGTCCAACATGTTGTGAAACAACAAACCCACCCTTTTTATTCTTGCATATTATACTAGCTGTGGTTGAATTGGTAGGGTGCTGAAAAAGGCAGTGTAAAGTTGGGGGGGTGGTTGGTTGAGCACTCTGGCTGTGGTTGGCAGTGGCATGATGAGCGTGGGGGGCTGAGTCTTGGGAAAAAGGGTTCTAAGCAGCCAGAGGGGCAAAGCCCTGAGGCGGTCAGCTGTCCTTCCTGGAGGTGGGCTTATGAATAGGGACCCTGGGTTCTGGAGCTTGTTTGGTCTGTGCCCATCAGACTCATCCTGTTTTCACTGGATGTGAAAGACTGGAACAGGGGGTTGAAAATATGTAAAATCTTTACAGCTGCTAAGTTACTGGATTTATTAGCCAACATGAGAGCATTAGTGGAGAGGTCTAATCTTACAAGTCTTTTTAAAGCTTGTCAAGAAGCAGGCAGAGCAGAAGGACTTAATGGAAACTACTGACTTACGCCTTATTTGTCATTGATTTCTTGTTTATGCTGTGTGCAAAGCTAACCATTCAGAACCTCCGTTGGGAGCAAGTGTGTAGTGCTGGGCTTTACTTGCCTGCCTTTCGCAGTCTTTGGTGGTGTAAAGGCTACTTTCTGTGTCTGGCTGGCAGCAGGGAATTTTTTACTTGCTGTTGTGTCTTAAGTTCTCTACCAAATGGAGTGGGGATATAAGGTGGTGAAACTCACTTCCTTTAAAGTAGCTAAAGAAGACAATATTGCTACCTAGTTATGAGCAAGCACTCAAACATGTACTGTTCCATGCAACAGCGCCTACATCTTTAGGCTTTGCTGATGATGTGTTCTCCACTCTACACACAAAATTGTATCTTGGAATACTTGGAGAGAAATAATCCCATGTTCTAGTAAGTGCTTTGCCCTCAGCAGTCTTTATGTAAGAAGAGGTAAGGTACTTGTGTGTGAGTCTAAGAGTTGATAGCTTTATTTGTGGATCAGTGTTTGGAAGTCTTCAGTGAAACAGCCCTTTGCGGAGCAGGGCAGTGGAAAGGGATGTGTTGGGGTGGGAGGTGTTTTGAAGATGTTTGGAAGTTACTGCATTTATTTTTTTTTCTTTTTCCTGTAAGTGTTCCGGATACGTGCTAAGACTGTAAATGAGAGTTTGAGATAGCCACCAAATTATAAATCATGTTTAGTCAAGACTGATAACTGGCTCTGGCTGGCAGGAAGTGGAAGATGATGAGCAAGAGTGTAGAGGAGCTGTGGGGTGTGGTGGGTTAGGTACAGCCCCGTGCCTGGGCTCTAAAGGAGTACGGGAGATAACAGGAGTCATGCAGAGCTGCAGGAGGTGCCTGGCTTTGCTAAATCAGTTGGTGTTCTCAGTGAATTATTTTAAACTAGCAGTATTACTGGATGCATGAAGTGGCAAAACAGTTTTTATCTCATCTGATCCATGCAACTTAATTTCACTCACAAATCTGCTTCATTAGCATGGGGAGGATTAAATAGTCTTTTGAAGGCCTAGCTTGTCGAGTTTTGCAGTCTTTTTCATGTACTGGAGTGCAAAGTGCTAATGTGTCCTGCACTGCGATGTCTTCGAAGCTTATCTTGGTTACGTGATGTGCCTGTTTAACACTGACATTTGTTTTTTAAACTCTCAGTTGCTGTCAGATGGGGAGAAGATAACCTGCACAGCTAGAGGTGAACGCTCTCTCTTGCTGCAAAGGCAACACCAGTAACACAGGATTGGTTCTGTCAGCATCTTAAAGCATTGCTTTGCAACTTTGAGAAATAAAGCGCATAATAAATCTTAGCATTTAAGGTATGGCTGCTTTTGGGTTAAGGGAGTGGTTGTATCTTTCCACAGGAAGTTCTCAGGCTTGTTGGCTGGCCATAGGTATGTTTTCTTACACATTGTCTTTTTTAAAGACATACTTTTATTCACTTTTCCTGCCTGAGAACTAAAGGCACACACTAGAAACTATGCTTATGATAGGTAAAACACAGTGTTGATAGCCACTCCAACTAAAGACTTCTTGGGCTCAGAAACCTTCCTCAGATCTAATTATCTTAACTCCTGAGTGTCACTTCAGGAAATGTTACATCTCTTCTGCCAGCATTTAAGGGTTAAGTGCCTCTTTCCAAAAAAGTATTGATTTTTCTCTTTTTTTTTTTTCTTAGAACAGTTTACTACACTGGAAGTACTTGCGTAAATGGTCAGCTTGAAGTGCAACTTCTTCTGTTCAGCCTGGGTGTAGAACAGAGGTGGCCAGCAAGTGTCCTGGAGCCACGTGCAGGGTGGTCAGCCAGCTCTGCCCTGGCACCAGCTGATGTGCTTGTGGTGTGTTTGTCACACCGCCTCACACACCCCACACTCATGGTGCCAGGTAAACACGTGTGTGGTTTGGCATTTGCAGGATCAGTGTCTGCATCCCCAAACAGTGTTTGCTCCACAGATAGTGAGCTGATCGTCTCAGGTTTAGAGAGCTGTTTAATATTAAACCAACTGAGCTCAGATTGGCTTCCTAAACACGTATTAGGCAGTCATGTGGGAAAACAGGACTAGCCTAATTCTGCTTTATCTAACATCTGTTTTCAGCAGTACTGTTTGTTCTCAGCAGGTTTTTGTGTGCATTGCAGTAGCTTGGCAACCTGTAGGTTGCACCATTCAATTAATTCAGTATGCTTTTAATCATCACTAAAATTTTCCTTTCCAAATTTGAATAGGGTAAGTACAGGGAAGTGAGCATCTGGGATTGTAACAGTGACAACCATGTTAAACAGATCCCATCCAAAATGAGCTGTTTATGCGAATTTGTAATCCACCGTGTTTCCCAAATTTCAGTCTGAAAGTCTTTAAATTAGTTTAAGAAAAGATACCTGTAACTTTCTTTCTGGGAGTGGTATTCCATCTGTTGGGGCCATGTAAAGTTCCCAAATACAGACTTGGACTGTATGTTGAAGCATAACGAAGAACATGACTGTTGCTGGTTCTGTTGTAGGAGCAAAGCTCGTGCCTGGCCATTCTCTGCACGCAGAGGCGTGACCATGGTTTGTGCAATCCTGTTAATGGTGAAGTCTCTGAACTCCACTGTTCTTAGGAGGGGTGGTAGCAGTGTAATGAGTGTGCTTTGGCAGAAGGAGTCCTTAGTTCCATTGCCTGTGCTCCTAATGGCCAACAGAGTGAAGCGTTCTTACACCGTAGATGAGAACCTGCTGGGATTTTGTGTTGTGCCCAAATGCAGGAGGGAAGAATCAAGATGCAGAAGGGAAGTAGCAGAATGCAGGAGGGAAGCCCACTTACATTACAGAGCTGGTACCTGTTGTAACATATGGTTCTTCATTTTGAATGAACAGGGTTCTTGGCACTAAATAAATCTAGTAACCCCTCTCATACTTAAAAACTTGCATCTCAGGAAAGCTAGTAAAACAACGTATGGTACAAACATCTTCAAGGAAATGAAGTTTACCACTAAAGATGAGGTAGATTTCTTTTTTCTTTATCTTTTTTTTTTTTAAACGGGTAAAGCAGAGTTCACAACTTCCTATTTAACAATTCCTGTCACTTCCTTTCTTGTGTGTTTTAGTACTTCCTCTACACAGAAGCTAATAACTTTGAGAATTTTGATGGAATTAGTGGAAAGTTGGAAATATGGCTGTTGCCTGCCTCATATTCTAAATAGTCCAGGTCAATATTAGATATGTATGTGCCACATCATAGTCCTGATGAAACTTTATTCCCTTAACACATGGAAATATATTAGAAAGCTTTATTTAGCTTTTAGATTACTGGAATGTCCAAAGTCAATAAAATAATTTATGCAGAGTGACACCCTTGAGCCATGAGGAAAAAAAATTGCTTTGAACTCTGACTGCAGTTACTCAGTGTTTAGAAGTAGTGAACAGAGTTTACTTGTGTCTTTTTTTTTTTATATTAAACATTAACTGGTATTGCTTTTCTAAAGGTTCAACAGATTTTTTAAGTGTTATGGCAGTTTTTCATTGTTGTCTCTAGAAAAAGTAGAGTTAAAAATATGCTTTCACCAGTAGAAATACCTTTTAAGAAATTATTCTCTCACCTTTACTGTTTATAAAAATACTAATGTGATAACTGACATAATGCAAATAAACCAAACCTATGATGGCTTAAACAGGGCTGATTTTGTGAATGCCAATTTTAAGCACACTGCGATAACGCACATTGCTCCTCACCTTTCATTGTTCATCACCGCTATACTTGTTTCTGCAGAGTAAGAATCTGGTTCAGCTAGAGCCACCTGTGTTTCAATTTTAAAATCTTGACCATTAATTCCTGTTCAAGGATGTTCCAACATTGGCTTGCCACTGCTTCTTCTGCCATATAAATTCAGTGGTACTTTGGCTGTTGGTAGGACAGCGTTTTGGAAGTCTCACCTGTGTAATATAATGTGTTCAGAAGATGATGTAGCAGAAACTGGGGCTGCGAGACACAGTATCAAATGTACAGTTTGCCTAAAAAACCCAAACCACCACACATGGCTCCAACGGGCCAAGCTCCAGGTCACTATTTCTGAAGCACAGAGGGTTCACAAAAACTTCTGTGCAGTTCTGGAGTGTTGTGGTTGAGAAGTGTGTCCAGGTCTTAATGTTTGGTGCTGTTGCTGGGCAGGTACAGGAGCTACACGACTGCTTTTGTGTGCTGGTTACTGAAACTGGAGTTCAGAGCTCTTTAAATGAGGAATATGTGTTCATAAGCAAGCAGCTGTGAGCTGGGCCTTTTCCTTTCCTTAAGACAGGCTCTTCTGAGTGCTCCAGATAGAGAGGAGATTGCCTTTACCTTATCAAATAAGAATATATGCCTTTATAAATGAAACATTACAGAGAAAATAGTGGTTAGTCTCTGAATTCTGAATAATCTGTTGCAGTTGCAACTATAATACAGTTACTGCAGTAACGGTATTGTGCTGTGAAGGCTCATTTAGTAGGTTTCTGAGTGGGCAGTAACTTCTGGAGCTCCTGTAATATGCAAACCAGTTAGAGGGTACAGTGATCACAGCTGTTTCTGCCAAGCTGACTAAGCTAGGAATTCAAATTACTATTTTTAGCCAGCTTATAGTGTCTCTAGTTCTCAATGGTACCCATGTTGTTAATTTTAAATATTTAAATATTTACATGTATTTATAACAGTGTCAGCCTAGGTACAGTAAACATTCTTAGTGCAACCTGTCTGTGACTTCTTAAACTGAACAAACGGTGTGAATATACAGACACAGCGGGACACTTCAGGAAGCATCTGGGTTGTGTTACACTAAAATCACATCTATAACTAGTATGAATTCAAAGAGAAAGCATCATCAGAGGAAGAGGCATGAGCCCTGGAACCAAGTCACTGCTCTCTGTAAGTTGTTTACATATGGTCTGTCTAGCATACATATCCCCCTTCTCTTACCCCCCAGGAAAGGTGCCTTTTTCCATTGGCATGCTGGTGTTTGCATTCAAAACGTGCAGATCCTGTAAAACTGACGTTCTATCCTGAGATCTAAACCCCTCTGCAGTTAACTGCACTTCTGCAGGCTCCAAAATATGTACTCTAATAACATTTTGGAAAACAATGCAGAGGGAGGTTACTTTGTGCAAAGTTTTGACAGCTGCATATTGTCAAGATAAACTTCAAAATTACATTCTGAACTAGTTTCTTTTTTCTAATATGCTTTATATGGTACTTTCTGTAAAGATTACTGGATGAGCAAAAGCATTCCTCAAAATCTGTGTGTAGTGAATAGACATACTTCATGCATAAATTTGTTGCTTTTTAAAAAATCGGTCTAATTTTAACGTAACATATGGCAAGCTGGTGTCTAAGACTGCTTTAACTGACTGTACTTTCTAAAGGTATATATAACTACTTCAACTTGAGATAAGAGTCAAATATTAGAAAAAATACTTTAATTCCTGTTGCTTCTGTTAACACCAATATGTTGTTTACTCTGTAATTACAGTAACTAAATTAAAGTAGATTGGATCTGAGTTTCATTTTAGTCAGTGTTGGGCATACAAAATGATATTGGCAAATCAGTCCTATTTCGATAAAATCTGGTTTTCAGAAGTTTTTCATGATGGTAAGAGACTTTCAGACCAGTGCAAATAAAGAAAATAAAACCTAGGCAAACTCCCATGTTATTCCAAAGTAATAATCCTATTGTTTCTGGATTTGTGTCATCGTGGAAAATAGGCCATTGACAATTAATCTAGAAGTGCTTTTGTCTTTAGAGAGACTTTCTCACCAAAAATGTGAGCAGAAGGCGTGGTTTCCAGGCCTGGCTCTCATGGCTCTGAGTGATGTCCACTTCCAGTGACAATTCCTTTTTCTGTAATGGTAATGATGATGTAGGGAGTTAATCTGAAACTTTCTTCCCTTGCCTCTAAGGACCAGGGAGGACAAAGGCATTCCCGCAAGAGTCTAAAAAAAATTGCTCAGAGCAATAGCCTGCCTTCTGAAAGGAGAAATATGTAGTTGTTCCAACACAGCTGTCAACCCAAGAGCATTACAGCGAAGTGGTTGGATTCCTAAAATGGTAGTGAGAAACATTGACTCCTAAGTTAGAAACCTAATGAGTTCGAGCGTTGCAGATGAAAACTAATCTGCTTGGAGAACGCAAGCAGCATCTGTAATAGGAACCAAGAGGTGTCTTCTGCCTGTCTTCAGTGGGGGACTTCCTTAGCTGATGTGTTTGCAGTGCTCAAGGAGGGCACAATGGGCTATTTGTAAGAGATTGGGCAGATCAAATCACTGGTCTAACACTAAGCAAGCTCTTTCTCTTTGAAACCCTTTAATATTTTGGCAGTCCGAGTTGACATAAATGCTTATTTTGGAATGTAGTGCCAGCGACAACAAACCTGATGTTAAGGCATCCAAAGGACAATAACAATGGTGTGAAAAAAATGTATATTTTACTTTGGAAGACCTAGAAGGATATTTTTGTGGCTTTTAAGTCTCTTAATGAACTTGCAAATGATTGTGCGTGTGCATATTCTTGCATAGAGCCTATCCTTTCCCTTTGCATGCAAATTCTAATGCTGTGTCAACAACTAACAAAAACGAACTGGTGATAAATCTTGGGGTGTATGAAGTCTCCTGCTTTCCTTATTACTCATTGCATTGACTGTGGTCTCTAGGAGGTATTGTAAGATGCCAAGTCGTTTAACTTGTAAAGAGCTTGATAAGTATGAGAGCAACTCACTTTAAAGACACTGATTTTCTGGTTTTTGGCACATCTAGTGCTATAAGACCTCTCTGACATGGGTGAATTTTTACTGTTGATCAAGTTGCCTCTATGTAGCCATCTCTGTTTCTACATAGTTTGCAATACTCATTTTGAGTGCCCGCCAAAACTGCCGAGGTCTTTTTAAGCTTTGAGCAGTTCCTTGCTGAAATAGAGTTCCAAGGCTGATTTTGTTTTTCTCTGGTAATTACTTGGAGTGGTCTGTGTTGGCCAGTTGGTTATCTTATCTCACATAGGGTGCCTTAATTTGAAAATGACCTCGACAAAATTAAGATCACTTGAGAATTAATTGTAGCCTGCCCTTTTCCTTTGGCAGCCTTATTAATTTTAAGAAGTTCTGCATGTTATTGTTGAGTATATATCACTGCACATAGGGAATACTGGACTTAACTGGTCTTCTGTTGATGTGACCAATATTCTTAAGGTAGCAGTTAGTAATCTAGATATGTCCAACTCATGTTAGCTATGGAAGAATTAAAATAATGCTGTAGTAGTTCTGCAGTGGTGTATGTTTGAACTGCTGCTAAGACTGATACACAGATGTTGCCATTTCTTCTAAAAAAACTCAAACAACCTAACATTTGTAATTGTATTTTGTTTCTTTAAAATGACTGTGGTGTTTGTCTACTAAGCAGCTAAAGTGCTGTGCTGTTTGTTTGGCTTTTAGTCAACATACTTTCCAGGAAAAGGTGAAAGGACACAAATACCACAGACAAGTTTCATTTATAGTTCAGTGAATGCTGAGTATGTTTTAATCTAAAATGAATTTTCTCTTTAAAAAAAACTTAATTGAAGATTAGTAGAAAGACTCCAACTCCAGCTCCTCAGATATGCAGGGCTGCTTTCTTTCAGACTGGGAAAGTGGGTGTTACTCGTCAGGACCATGGAACTTGTTCTGGGTTTTTGTGCTCTGGGTCCTTGGTTTCAGTGCCAGTTTATTAGGTGAGTGTGTTAATGGTCTCCCCAGCTGATGTGGAGGGCCTTAAGCAGTGATACTAGAACCAGCACTGAACATCTGCCTGGCTGCTGTCTTTAGGCAGAAAATGACATTTTCTTTCTATATTGGTACAACACCTAGTACCTTAGGAGCCTCTCAAAGTCCTGCTTAGCAGTAGTATTAAGAATGCCAGATATTCTGTAAGCTTGTGTTCCTTTTAGCTGTATGCCAGCATGCCCAGGCGGGCAGAAGAGAGGGGTGAGGTCGGAACCAAAAGGTTTGGAGCGGACTTAAACATTGAGGGAAAAAATGGGAGACTAAAAATCTCTTCAGCTTTCAACTGGTAAGACCTTGAATCTTTTGTGTGATGAGGTGCTGGTAGTAATGGAAGGGGGTCTGATCTGCCTGTTGGATACAAATATATTTTACTCTTATCATTCAGACGCCAGGCCTGGTTTAAACCCTGAAATAACAATTCAGTTAGAGGATCTCTTAGATATTTTTTTTCTTCAGACATGTAAGTTTTAAATACATGTCATGAAGCTATAAACTGTACTTTCATTAGGAAAGACACAGTAGGCATGACTTAAAAACACTCTAGCCACCCCAACAAACCTACAACCCCAAAGGTATTTATGAAAATCAAGGAGACAGTTTGTGGGTGTGGACACTTGGAGGAGACAACTTCAGAGGGGGTCTGGTGATGATTTTCATTGAAGACTGCTGGTGTCATCACACAGCTGACAGAATTAGGAGTGTAATCATTAGGAAGTTTTCTCTGCACCAGAGCACACGTCTGATGCTCTGCACCCATCACATCACACGTGCTTTCTGTGCAGAGGGACAGGAGGGTGAGTTACGAAACGGAGCTGTGTGCCTGTGCATTTACAGGAACATCCTTCTGCTTGAAGATTTCAAACGTGCTTGTTTCAGTGGACTGAAATCATTTTACAGGAAGTTGGGCTCGACTGATTCACTTCTGCATATTGATTTCTGCCTGAAGTGAAACTCCTGGTATTAACACACCAGGAGTGATTTTTATTTTATTTTCCTTAGCCATCACTTGAAAAACAGTAAAGTCTTTTTACTTACTGTTGAAGGTAGTAGTTTTTAAAGGTGAGATTTCCATCTGAATGATTCTTGGTAATTCCTGTAATGGTGATGAAGTTTACAACTGGTTTATGCTAATATAGAGGAATTCTCACTGTTTTCCTGCCTTTATTTCAGTACCTTTTCTTGGTCTTCTGAAAATAAGCTTGCCACTGCCTGGTAGAATAACCTGCTTTTGGGGCTGCAAGACTGGGCTATTCATTTATCAACCATAGCAGGTAAAGAGCCACCACTCGATGACATAGCCTGAAACAGAGTAAAAAACCGAAAGGATAAAGCTTCAGTTTATTCCTTCCTTCTGTGTCTTTGATTTTCTTACATTAAGATCTGGTGATGAACAAGACTCTTTTTTTCTTTTTTTTTTCCCCTCTCCTGTGTCTGCTCCTGTTTTTAATGGAAAATTAATTTTTAGGTGGTTTGGGGTTTTTTGTGGGTTGTTTTTTTTTTTAGATTTAATTCTGCAGCATGTAAAACTTCACAAAATTTAGGAATTTGAGTGGAACTATTTTACAGTGAAGTGGGATTGTATCAGTATATTTGTAGTGTCTATAGATTACTTCAGAATTTTGTTTTAGAGAACATCTAAGACATTACATAGATTAATAATTCAAGGACATGTTAGAGCTCCATTGCAATAGATTACAAAACTTTATATGGAGAAAGCAATATTTCACCATAACATTTGTACCTGTTGACAAAGTACTAAGGTGATAATTGCTTAACTCCTACAGATTTAACCAAATCAAAGCATTTTCTGAGGGCCTTCATTATTGAGCAGATTTAACTCGGATACCAGTGTTTTTATACACCTATTTCTATACCTGCTGTGATTTGTATAAAGCTCTCCTTAGACCCCTCCTGACACTATTCTTTTTTCAAATACTTTCGATCACTCTTCCAAACAGTGTAGGCCAGGTTCTAAATGAATGATAGTGGGTTGATGATCATTTCATAGGTACTTTTAGTCATCTTAAAAACTTCATTGGAAATAGATTTATCCTCTTGGTGTGCAGAGCACGTGTGTGCTCTGTAAGGGTTTTCATCCACCAGATTACCTGCTTAAATTCAGAACAAAATCTAGGTTTTTATCTTGCTGTTTGTAACTAAAGTTGAAGTGGGTTTTCATCACTTGGTCGAATGCCTGTTACATAAGAAGTACTTCATTTTTCTGCCAAAGGGCTTTCAGGTAAAACTTTTACAGGTTAAACCTTGTCAACGTGGCATTGCCTTCTACTCTCTTTTAGTAAATAGAACCCTGGTTACTGAGAGTTACAGTGTCAATTGGACAGGTATTGGGAAAGGTTTAATCTCAGGTTTTTGGTGCATTTTTACAAAATGAATTTGTTCCAGAAGTTAGATACTATATTTTTTTAAAAGCTGGAATTTCATACATGAGCACCAGCTGTTACTAGTGGTATTAACTGTGCAAACCAGACTAATTAGCTTTCATGTAAAGACTTCTGCCCTTGTTCCAGCATAATCCTTGAAATTGTTTAAACAAAAGATTATCTCAGACCTTTAAAGATGACTGGATTTTTGTGTGTGTGTGCAGAACACTGAGCTTTATAAACGAGTCAAACTTTTCAGGTTTATACACTGAACTTCTAATACTGAACTTCAGTCTTCAGTGTATGTTAATAGGTATTAATACTGCAGTGTTCAACTGGTGCATTGGCCTGAGCTGCTTTCTGAGACCCATGTAAATGCATTTAAATACTTTATAGTCTAGCAAGTGTTTGAAAATATTTGCATAGTTTTGAGGGAATTGAGGGGAGAGAAATATGTATCTGCTTAATGATCAAAAAAAGTAACGACCCCATACCTAAAACCCAACTTCTTAAAAAAGCAGTAAAACTTTAAACATTAGTGACTAATGGTCAGGAAAGGGAACAGTGTATGTATACCAGTGATGAAACTGAGCAAGGAGCAGTGGTCATGGAGGTAGCTTGGAGCTCACTCAATCACTTTGTAAACCTTGCTGAAAAAGAGGCACTTGAAAGCAAGAGGATCTGACACTTGATTATCTTATTTTTTAATCCAGTGAGCTCATTGGTTTTAAGATTAATTGGTGGTAATGGATTATGCAGGAATTTGGGGCAATTATACAGTCTCTCTTTCTGAGGTTCCTGACGCTGCTTGTAGTATGTGTAGTATCTCAGAGAGTAGAGGATTCTGAGCATGTAGAAGTAAAAAGTTGCTCCCATGGTTCCTATTTCATGAGGTCAGAGATCCCCTTGAGAAACTGTAAGCTATCTGCAGTGCTTCCACGGGCATCTCTTCTCCTTTTGTTTCCAATTTCTTGTCATTTGCAGCTTGTTTAAACTCTAGAAAATATCTGGCTATGCAGTGATCTGGTTTTGCTGTTTAAAGGTGTGAGAAGCAGCTTTTCTCATCCTTCACCTTCTAGTACTTAGGGGTTTTATGGTTTGGTTTGGGGTTTTTTCCTCCCCTCCCATTGTCCCTGAATCCTGGGAAGTCTGCACTCGTGGTCTTTACCTCTCTGGGGGTTCTTTTGCTTGTTTTTGTGGTGGTAGCTCTGTAAACCTATAATGCTATTAGGTGGCTTGTGAGATGTCAGAATGAAAATACCAGGTAACTGGGACAGGAGGACTGTTTATAACCACAGTTGTCAGTTTATGAAGCCTGTAAAACCCCACAAGCCAGGATTAAACATTTTTCAACTCATTCAAAACCTGTATTGCAAACAAGGTCTGGATTGGCTACGCAGACCAAATTCCTTTAGGTGTTATGTAGGTATCTAGGCTGTCCGATGCACCTGTGTATTCAAGATGAGGTAAAACCAAAATCTATCTGGAGACCTCTAATCTTTGGGCACATCAAGATGTGGATCTCATCTCCGTGTTTATTTTTCTTATAGAAGAGTAACTGAGTTAGAACCTCTTGACACTTCAATGAGGCTGTGGTTTATTTCCTGGCTCTGACTTAGTGTGATGATACAGATAGCAAAGAGTTTCTTTTGCACAACAGCTGTCAAAAAACGCGCTATTTAATCTTCTGAAAAGACTCAATCCTTCCAGTGATGTTCAAGATGTACTTCTGGAGCAGATCAACTATCTGGGAGAAAAAAGGGGATGGACATGATCAAGAAGGGAACTTGAGTTTTCTTCTACTGACCCTCCATTCAGTTGTTTCCTGTTTTGGCAGCGAGTACATGGCTACGAAACAGCAGAAGTAGAGTGTTCCTGCCAGCTACTCTGAACTTCTTCTGTTATGGGTCATAAATTTCAAGGACAAACTGTTTCTTGAACCTCATGAAATTTGAGAAGTCTCATGTAATTCTTAACCTAATATTAGAGTTTAGGTCTTTGATCACCCTGGCTCTGCTGCAACTTTCAGAAAAATCAGAATTCAAAAATCAGGTTTTACTCATTGTAGATAATGACATTTGAAACAATATGAGAATCTGAACAGCTGAGTTCTGCAGAATTGCAGTGATTTATTCTACATTCTTACTTTGACAACATGCAAAATAAATGCACTGTTACAACCTGGAAATGACACAAGTCTGAGTCCTTTTTCCTCCTGAAGTATGTATCCAAGTTGTAAGAATGGTTCAGTTGCAAGTGTTTAATTGAGCATTTACAGTGATTGGTTACCTAGCATGATGAAGTGGGAACAATAAAATACTGGATTTACTTTCATAATTCTTAAATTTCTACAGTTAGGCATGTCAAAACTAGTCAGTGATGAGAAGCAATCTATAATATTTTCTAGCTGAAATAAATGTGGGCCCAGAAAAAAATTAGCACACTTTCCCAAGTGCTGATATGATTTACTAACACGATCATGCCCAGTTTACATTCTCCTGGGGGGTTATTTCCGTGCCTGCAAGCAGCTGACTAGTGTCAGAAACACTGCTTACGCTGTGTTGCTACAACCTGTTCCAGATTGCCCACATAGTGCTGAATTAGCAAGGGGCTTTCTAGGAAAACTATGTTGCAAGTGTGTGGGGGTTTTTTAAAAAAAACCTTGGTGTAATAGTGTTATTGAACCTTGAACAGGCTGTCCCTTTCTCCCCATGCGCCTTGACCTCAGGAGGATGCTCGGCACACCAGCCCACTGGCTTTTTCTGAGGGACATTAATAAGCAAATCAATACCACCATATTTTACTTGAAAGCAAAGCTGAGAGACTAGATAAATGTTTTAAATGGGTATTAAAACCTACATTTGTTTCATTTGTCTGGCTAAAATTTTGTAGCTTAAGGTTACCATTTTGTGATGCAATTGTCTGTTATCTGTTTATCTGATCCTTAGGTGATCTTGTTACCTACAAATTACATCCTCATTTCTCGTCCCTGTCCATATATCCTGATGGAAAGTTTAATAAAGGATGAGAAACCCAGGCTTCCTTGTCAAAGTGGGTTGAAGGAAGAGTCAATCTCTCTATGCTTTATATCTTAGCAAGGTTCTTTTGCTGAGGAGCCAGTTCACTGCTTCTCACTGACAGTTTGCTCCCTCACACACCTAATTGGAGGACCTTCTCCTGTTTGTGTAAAGTGGCTGTTTATTATGGACCCCTTAGTGCTGCCTGGTTTTTCTTGTGGTTTTCTGTACAGGTCTTGGCTGCCTCGTTGTGTTGTAGGGGGAATTTCCATTCTGAAATCATCCTGTAATGACATCTTAGAAACAGAAAACAGCAGCTTTCACTTGACTTTACTGTAACTTTTTTTTTTTTACTCTTCCACCTTTTACAGCAGTGTCATCATTTTTTTCAGTGCTAGCTTTAAGAAGAAATACTCTCCTTTTTTTTTTAAGCTCTTAAGCTAAAATTACTTTTTTTATTTAAGTCTTTTTATACTTGTTGTGAATCGCTTCCCTTACTGTGACTGCCTCAGTAGATGGATTACCCTGCTCTTGTGTCGCCTGTGATAAGATCTTGGCAATTGCTGCTTCCCGTAGGAACAGAACTGTTAAAATGACAGTATTTCATTATCTCTTCGTCTGAGCTACTCCAGAGTTTATGGTATAATAAAATAGTGTGATCAAATTGAGCTGCAAAGCTCCCTTCTGTTGAATCTGGAGACTGGACGTCTAGTTTCTCTTCCAGGAATATTGACTTGCAGATCTATGCAACACTGCAGTCTGAGTGAGTGATGTCATGAGCACCTCTTTGTGTAATCTTACCTAATACTTGAAGATTTTGGAGTATATATTTATCTCCCACTGGTGTCTGTACAAGTTGGGGAAGGTAGAGTGGAATGTGCTGCTGTGCTGAGAGCTGACATAGGGCAGCCGTAGTGCAGCGTGCCGGTGGCTGGGACCAGTAGGAAGCTCTGCAGAAAGTGCTGAGCAAAGGGGAACTGCAGACCGAGGACTCTGGAGTAGTTGCAGGGTTGGAGGCAGAATTAAGGGCAATTTTTCAAAGGCTGGGAGGAATGGAAAGAAAGGGCCATGGGCTACAGAGTGAGTCAGTAACATTAGGTTTCTGGCAGGGGGAAGGAAGAGAAGGGTCAGGCGAAAGACTTTAGGGCCAGGGGCTGAGATCCACTGTGAGCATCTCTTCATCTTGGATATCTACAGCCTGGAAACTAAGGCTGCGTTCATGGGGCTGATCTGTTTTGTCTGCACAACAGCCATCTGCCCTTGTGTTCTGTGTCCTTTGCGGCAGGACACGTCATGCTGTCAGGCCAAGTAAAGCCCATTCATGCAACTGAGAGCAACTGTCTGTAAAGCACTGAAGAACTTTTGATTCCAGTCACTACTGCTACCAGAACTTTCTATTTGGAGAACAGCAGAAGGCAGTCACCAGACTTCCTCTTTCCACCCCTGAAGTTTTTGGGGGTATTTGTGCAGGGTGCAGGAGTAAAAACCAGGAGATGAGTGACATGACATGACTCATGCTCAGAAACAGAAGCATTTGACTTTGGAAAACTGACTTCAGTTCTAGCCCTTCCTCTTTGAAGTTTTATATTGCACGAACTTTTAAATGAAATGTTGAGCTTCCTTTTTAAATGACAGGATCTCTGCAGTGTGACTGTGATTCAAGAAGGTGTTCCCTAACTTTATCAATCCCTGTGTGCATCCATTAACTTCAGTTCTTGTGATATTGCTGGCTTCTAGTTCCTCATAGCATAATTCCATGCTTTGAAGGAGTCTGCTGTCTCCAGCGTGGAGGTCCTGTGGTACTGTTGCCGACATAGTCCGAAACCAACCTAACACCAGTGAGCATCAGTACGTGTGCAATAACCAATAGCAACAGTTTTTAAGGAATGTGCAAGAAAACCTTTAACATGGCCATTTTACATGACTTGTCACTAGATTGTCTCTGCAGTAATTTTTTGAAGACATGATTTCTTTTAGTCAGCTTCATATCCTGGAAGTGACGCTAGATTTCTTGTCATTTTAGGTGTTCTAGAAAACCCACACCAACCCACCACCCAAAAAAGCATCAAAACCCCAAAACACTTTTACCCCGTATTGCTGAGAAGAGTATGCCCCATCTTTTCAGGCAGGGATTGATCACCGAGGTCCAGGCATGTTGGCCCTTCAGGGTGTTCTGCTTTATTGGGGTTCATTACATTCAGGAATGAAGTGCTGTATGCTCCCTGGATTTTCATACGAGGCTGTGTGCCTGTTGCTCTATCTAGGTCCTTCACTTTTTACTGTCCCACCTCATATTTTTTACTGTTTGAACTGTGCTGCATAAATACATTATGCTTTTTAAGTTGTCTGTGTTGCTGGAAGGTACCTGGATAGCTTCTTTCTTTTCATTTTCCCTATGCCTTTGGGGCATCTCCTCAAACTCTGCTGTTCTTTCAGTACCTTTAGGCATCATAGTATCTTGGAGAAGATCTAATATTTGGTAGCAAGGTAAAAGCCATCTGTTCCCTGAACAGTGAATTGCCAGTTTCACATCCTTATGTGTGTGACATTGGCATTTGAATCTATGAAACTCTCAGCAGCTGGGAGTAGTGTGTATGTGTGCTTATGTATAATATTTTTATACTGGAAGGCCTTTGTATCATTTAATTTCTCTAATAAAGCATTTTCTCCGTTTCCTTTTTTGAGAGAGGGAACAGTTCTTTCCAAATTTGTTAATGCTGTGAAAAGAAACTGTAGATTATTGCTGCTGCTAATTTAACCCAGTATGCCTAAGGATTGGTTGGTTTCAGTTGCATTTTGCTGTTGGTCCTTTCTTTGGGAAGTGTTTTGTGGTTTTTTTGTTAGTATGAATCCTGAGTGGCAGGGTGGTTGCGCTCGTTTTTTGTGCTTTTGGGGTTGTTTTGTTAACACTTAAAAAAAATACATGTAGGGTCTGTGGAAAACATGCTAGAGATCTCAAAAAACATTTTTCCTAGTTCACTGTTTTTGTTTCTTGTTAATGTTATATAGCCAGTACAGATGAAAAATAACCCCCTGCAAAGTACAGTCACCAACCTCATGTCAGAGACAAATTTATGAAAATACCCCTTTTAGCTGCCTCATGTTTGAGATACTAGGCTGTGGCAATCCAGATCATATTCTCCAGACTGCATTCTTCATAAGCAGAAATACTGGCAGCCATGTGTTAAGTTATAAAAAGATGGCAGCTGATGTCAGGGCTTATTTCAGTGAGGAGCCGTTTCAGAATCCCCTACTAATTTTGAGCAGGTATACGTAAATGAGAATTCTTCCCTTGACATGTAGCATTCAGTGGGAATTGATGCCTGTCTGAATAATGGGGGAGAAAAAGATGAACAAGAAATAAGCTGCAGGAAATAGCCCACTTATATAAGAAAAATATTATTTATATACATACACACCCCATTCAGCATTGTATGTGATTCTTTATGCAAAAGTGAGTTGAACTGAAACCCATATCAGTGTGTCCAGCATTTTAGGGATTAGATTTGCTGGAATAAAATCTTCCAGTTATGATGATAGAAAATTACCACGTGAAACACAGCCTGAGCTAATTGGAACGTATTAATAGTGGAGTGGCCAGCTTTGCTGTGCAGTGGCTGTGTATGATGAGCAGCCCCCCAAACACACTAGCTTTGTGCATGGAAACCTGCCCACTGGTTGTACTGGGTGTGGATCAGTGTCACACTCTAATACATCTGTATCTGGACAGTTAATTAATATTAAACTCTGCTTCATTTGGTTGACTGTAATAAAATTCCTTTCTTCCAAATGGAGGAGGTTAATTTAGCTCAATAATTTGTTTTTAATGATTTTTAAGCAGTCTCTGGGCTAGGATCATTTCTTCACTTAATTTATGTGCACAATGTCTGTTTTGGGATTACTTAAAGGTAATTATGCTATTGAAACACCAGTTCTCTGGTCAAATTTTCATTAATTTGTTAAACCTGACAGCATCCCTCCAAAGTTCCTGGTACTATGTTTTTTAAGAACTGCATACTTATGCAGTATTTATTTACAAGTTCTGTTCCTACAAATTTGGGCTAATGTCCAATGACAGCAGAATTCTTTTTGTTACAACTTTTGAAAGTGTCTTTAATAGCTGAGCTGTTATATCCACCTGAAGAAAAACATGAAAGAAACCTAATTACACGCCTGAGATGATGTATGTGCTTTGGTGGAGCACATAAATTGGGTACAGATAACTTGTGCCGTTTGCAGCTTTGTGATTTCTTGCTGGTAACTCGAGACAAAGATGTAAGCGATCTTAGATAAGGGCTTAGACAATTTTTGTGCCTATCACAACAAACGTTTTCTAATTGCTGCCAATTGATAGCTTCACCACTAGTGGAAACAGCTGCTTAAAGTGGTTTACATGGAAGTGCTTTGGAGCAGAAACCCTGCTCCATCAGGAGTGTAAAGGTGTAGTGTCTGGTAAATGTTCTGATACTTTATTATGCAAGATAATAATATTTTAACACACAAATAATGTTAGTGCTGTATTCTGATTAAATTTAAACACCATTCTTAATTTGAAACCCAAAGTGCTTTCTGCCCAGAGCTCCCACACGTGAAGATGCAAAGTCAAATGGGTATTTGTCTTAAAATAGCTGTTAGATGGATTCATATCTAAGACTTTCTTTNTTTTTTTTTTTTTTTTCTTCTTGTTTCAGGACATCAGGCATGAAGCCAGTGATTTTCCATGTAAAGTCGCCAAACATCCCAGAAACAAAAATAGAAATAGGTACAGAGATGTCAGCCCCTGTAAGTACTCTTTCTTTTCCACTGCTTGTAACAGACTGTTGACCTCTAGTGACTGCTTCCAGCAGCCGAGTGCTCTTTGCAAGAACAGCTTTTCCCTTGATGGATATGCATCCAAGACAGTTCTTTTTTTTAATGTATTTATTTGAGAGAGATGTCACAGGTTGCCATTGCAATTTTAGGATTATACTAGAGCAGATAACAGCAGATTTGCAGGCAGAAATCTAAAGAAGGGAACTTGCTTTACCTTTAAGATCTTATGCTAGAGAGGAACGGTGGCTGAGGGAGCATTAATAAAACTGCAGGTGTCCCTTACTGCAGTGTACGTACTAGAGCACACATCTAGTCAGCATAGCATGACTGCCCCTGTTGGAGATGGCAAGAGTCTTGCATAAAACATGAGACTGCTGGAAATAAATCTAGGCTAATGAGGTAATTGGAACAGAGAAAAGGGGACGTTTGCAAAGGAGGTAGTACTATTTAGTGTGAGAGCTGTGTTTCTGAAATGATTGCCATGATGTGTTCTAGTGGGAAGCACATCCTTGAGCACAAATCCTGTACAAGACACGGGTCAGTTGGGTGTTGCAGTCTGTCCTTCCACAGTCCCACATGCAAAGACAGTAAGGTTCAGGCTTGCCCATGCCTGGCATATAATTTTGGGATGCAAGAGACTGGAGTGACAGAAACAGAGCACAGAGAAGTACAGGACTGTTCTTAAATGGTTGTCAAGGAATACTTGACGTATCAGACACTAAAGAAGGTTCACAGCTGGTTTGCTAAACTGCTGTGACCCACTAAATGGCAGTACCTCTTCTGGGGCTGCTTTTCCTCATCAAGGGTGCCGCAGTGCTGCCTGTTTTAAATGCAGAGTTTCTGTGGGCTCTGTCACTGGGCAAATGTGTAACCACAAGATTACTGTATGTCAGGAAAACTTTACACTTGGTCTTAAAATTTCCTGAAGTCTTTGGACAGTCAACTAGGAACAACAATGTTGCACAATGCTTGCTTTGCTAAGCAGTTCTAATATTTGGGGTTGTAACAAATGGTTCCTTCCTGCCATTAGATAATAAATACTGTTTCCAGTCTGTTTGGCTTTCCTGCAAAATGTGGGAACTTGTGTGTGTGTGTGTGGTTTGGGTTTTGTTGGTTTGGGTTTTTTAATCCTAAATGGAGTGAGCTGAGGTGAACAAAAGAACAATGAAAATGTTTTTGCTGTAATTCTTGAAATGTGATCATTCCTTCTGTAAATGAAGGTGTGGTTGGGTTGGGAACAGTAGCTAAATGTTTATGAGAAGAATAAAAAGTCTCTGTTCTGTTTGTCTAATATATGTGTAGGCAAACCTTTAACAACCTTGTACAAGCTGGGTTGGAATGTTTAAGCTGCAAAAGATAAGCAGTTTTGTAATTAGATTTATTTAAAAACAGCAGCGTGGTAACTGCACCAATAGTTCGGTGTGGTCTGGTTTGCAAATGACTGTTGTGATTACTTCAGATGCAAATACTGCTGTTCTTGCAGTGTATTCCTGGGGGACAGAGCGCAGTGTATGCTCACTGCTGGGCTGTAGTGCTGTTCTTCTGGTGCTGATGGTGTATTTCCAGAGGTAGAGGCACCAGGGAGCACTCTGCACTCGCTCCCTGTGACTGAGCTACCTCCTGCTCTTCAGGACAGCTCAGCTTTTTTGATGCTAACATCTGATGAGGTTGTGCATGGATTGTGCTGTGTTGCATATACATTAACCAGTGTTTTCTAATTATGCTGCAGTTGATCACAGTCGAATTAAGCTAAACCAAGGTGACAATGACTATATCAATGCTAGTTTGATAAAAATGGAAGAGGCCCAAAGGAGCTACATCCTTACTCAGGTAATTGCTGGCAGTGGATAATAAAAATCGTATGGTGATTGGAGTTACTTTTCATAGGTTTTCTTTGGCCTATTTTGGTTTTCTTGATTATAAAGCTAGCTAAGTGTGTGTAAACATCTGTGTGTATAGATAAACTCATAAATAGAACAATTTTGTCGAAATGCTGCATATTTCTTCCTGCTTCCTGTCAGCACCAACTTTTGCAGAGTGTTTTGGCCACTGTATATCTGACTTCAGCCCCATCTACGTTAGAAGCTAAAATATTTCTGGGAATCTGCTTGTTGGCTTATGACAAGCAACATTTAGATGTGGCTGAAATGAATCCTATTTCTCCTAGACAGAAGGCCAGCTTGAGACCACGTTACAGTCTTAGGGCTGCCTGAGCTGAGGTAAATGGCCCTGAATAGGAGGGGGCTTCACTTTTACAGAACTATATGTATGAACTTCATGATAGTCAAAACCTATTTGAAATAATGTTCTTTAAATATAAAGGGTATTGATGTGGTGAGTGTGGCAGACCTTAATTAAAACATATTGGGGAATTTCTTACATTTGAAATTCTGTTTCAGGTAAGCAGCATGCCCCACCACGTATTTCTTGTTAAATGTCCTCCTGAAAGTGGAGTTGTAGGATTTACAAATAATGTACACACCTACTCCCCCCATCACCTCCCTAGTAGCACAGCTTACACAAGGTCTAAAATAGGCAGTGCTGATGCTTCTACCTTTAATGTGAGAGAGGAAGGCCATGACTACAGATTTTAGTGATGGGAATTTGGGGGGCAAGAGGGAAGTGGCTGTTTTTCACTGAATCTGTGAATTCCACACCTATCTGTGTAACAAATTTAGAAATACCCAGATACCCTGTTGTCTTGTTCTCAGACCTAGCAACTGTGCCAGAACTCTTGTTTGTTCTAAATGTTTGGTTCCCTGGAGACCATCCTGGTCTCTAATCTTGACTTACAGTTTTTTTGAATTTTTTTCTTAGCCCTTCCTCCCACACTTTAGATAAAGGTAGAGTGGAATTAATATTTTCAAGTGGCAGCTCTTCCTTCCTGTTTCTAGAGAACAAAGATAATTTTTCTAAGGAAGAAGTGGACAGTACAGTGTTCAATATAAAAATGGTTCTGTGCACACAGCTCTTACTCCCCTTGTTCACGACAGGGCGTGTTGATCACAAAGCTGGACTGATAGACCTCTCTCTGGAATAGTCAGCTAACTGGTACTAGTTGTCTGCTTTGATCCAGAATTTAGTGGTTGGAATGGCTTTATTTAAATCCAGTTGTTCTTTCTGAGGCCCCTGGCCTGCTGTTTTGTTTGAGCAGAGCGATGGATGCAGATAGGAGAGGCGCAGCGATGCTGGCTTGTGTTGCCCAACACTCAGAGCTTTACAGCAGAAATGGCTTTACAGTAGAAATTGCAAAGGAACACAGCACACACAAAAAGTTGTAAGGAAATATGCATAGTAGTCTTTAAAAGGCGCTATCAGTTTGTTCAGTCCCAAAGCAGATCCAGGAAGATTCTGGAAAGCACAGAACGTGTTACCGATCTGCTGATGCTTCAGTCTGTTGAATGTGTGTCCATTCAGGCTGGTAATTTCCAAGTGCTGGGAATAACAATGATGTGTTGCAGAATGGTTTAACATAGATGTTCATTCTGCTCTCAGTCGGTGAGGCTTTGTTTCCTCATTACTTCTATATACCTTTCCTCAGAAAATTTTCTCAGCACTTTTTGCTGCCAGTTCTTTTCTTGCAGATGACCCTATTGCTCTCTTCCTGTTATGTAGGGGGGATGATTAATCATGCCATCATGGGTCAATTCATAGTGGGAAAATGGAACTTAAAGCTGTATTGCTGCATTTTCTTAACAATTTGAAGTGAGAAGTTGCTTGTTACTTGTCTAAACTTATTGCCTAGTGCAGTAACTTTTACTGGGGAACATTGCACTGACATTAACAGAAAATAATGCTTATTTCTGGGGATTCTGTCTCTGCAGGGACCTCTGCCAAATACTTGTGGTCACTTTTGGGAGATGGTTTGGGAACAGAAAAGCCGTGGTGTTGTCATGTTGAACAGAGTGATGGAAAAGGGATCTGTAAGTACTCACCCAGTTCAAGCTATGTGTTTGTTGAATGGTTATGGTTTTTTCTCCTAAAAAAAAAAGAAGGCAAACCAAAAATCCACACACAAAACCCAGCCCAAAGAATGGGGGGGAGGAGATGTCAGTAATTTTATCTAACAAATTACGCCTAGACTGGAATACCCAGTGAACTGATCTTGGAGCAGTCAGAAAATTATTCTGTTTGTAATTGTAGGTCCCAGTTTCTTCCAAATTTGGCTGGAGTAAGAGGTGAACACTGCACATGAATGGGAGTTTGGTCTATGCTGCTAGCCTGGGTACATGGATTGCACCTCTCATAGGGCATATCCACGCAGTGTTCATTCCCAAGCACTGTGGCACAGGTTTGAGGCAGTTGTAGATGCTTTTGCATAATCAGGAAAGAATTCCCAATGATTGGGAAAATCCCCGTGCAGTGAGTTATGCTTTCATAAACTGCAGTCTTATTTTTGAGGGTTTTGCTTTTTTTTTGTAATGCAAGTGAAATTCAACCTTGAAAAGAGCTGCAGTAACCATATTTTTCAGTGGTTTTTGCCTTTCCATCCATTCCTGCTCATTCTCCACACCAGTAGCGTGGAACAAAAGGAGTTATTGTGACCCCTTAGGGCAGGCTGCTTTCACATCTCAGCAGACAGTGGTGGGGCATCAGTGGTGGAGCATAAGAAGTGATGTTTGCAGACACATTGAGTGGAGGAATTAGACACAAAGCCAGTTGCTGTCTCTTTAAGACTAAAAAAACAAGTGCAGAGAATTCTAACTGCATGTGATACTGATAAACTAGAGGATGTATTTTGAATAGACAATAGACTTAGTCTGAGCAAAACTGTTGTTAGTCTACCTGTGAATTACAATACTGAAGGGTTTTCTTATTTATTACAATGCTGTCAGAAATCATCCTAGACTTGAGACTGCTGTTCTTTTCTCATCGGTTTTTCACTTCAGCTTTGAAGCTGAACTGTCAGCCCTTGAGTAAGAGGCGTTAACCATGCCCAGTAGTCCCTTCTTGGTGTGGGCAGGTGCTGGTCCTCATCCCAGCTTGGAGGAGCAATGCTTCGTGGCAGACAGCGCAGGACAGCTCTCCCAGTCCCAGTACCCTGAGACTGAGCTGTCAGAAGCTTGGCTGCAGACTTTCCTACTTATGTTGCTGATGAGCTGCTGTACTTTCATGATTTTCTCATGAAAACTACAAAAGGCGCTACCTGTCTGTCTGGTTGACTCATTTAATGTTCTAGCATGGAGCAGTCTCTGCAAAAGTAAGCTTTCTGGGAAACTTCACTGAGAAAATTGAAATTCACTCAGAAGTAGGTAATGGCAGTGTTTACTGCATGCGGGTTTTTTGTTTAACGCTTCATTTTTGAACTCTGCTGTGTAAAATCAAGATGATCTCACTGCTATTTTTATTTTTGTGGTGAGCGAATGGAGTAATCCAGAATCTCATCTGATATTACACTTGCAAATTAGCAGTGTTGTAATTTTCTGTGTAGCTTGTTCGTGGAATTCATAATACTTCTTTACAGTATGTTCTCCTCTTGTTAACATCTACCTCTTCTTTTGAAATTTAAACATTTGACATAAGGATACTAAGTTAAATTCAGAGAAGACTGAAATTCAGATTTTGCCAGAGTGTGGTGAGACCTTTTATACTTTAGGCAGTTATTAGATTATTAGTTTGTGTTTCATTAGTATTGGTCTGACACATGCTAAATAAGGCTGTGGTGATTTGGATTAGATTCCATAGCTTCACACTCTTCCAGCTTACATGTAGAAGAAAGAGAGCTCTGCCTAAACAAATCAGTACATATTTTCATGAGTCTAGTCAGGGTCAAAATAATCTGGCTCGTACAAAACCTTCACTGCAGGTGGGGTTCTAGGACGTAAAGGCTGATGTTCTTCACACTAAAATTTGTCTTCCTTCTCATAAGAGCAGATGGAGAGATTGTCTCATAGGAAAATGTTGTATTCAAGGATGCTTATTCCTTGCCTTTTAACACAAATGTAGATGACATATAAATGTCTCCTGTTTGTTTTCAGATAAAGTGTGCGCAGTACTGGCCAAGGAAGGAGGAGAAAGAAATGCTTTTTGAAGATACAAACTTGAAACTAACCTTGATATCTGAAGATATAAAATCATATTACACAGTACGACAGCTGGAATTGGAAAATCTTGCAGTAAGTCCAGAAACTAATACCACTGGGATCTTTAGCTTCTGAGGGGAGATTCGCCTCCTCATCAGCAAGGACTTGACAGAGATGGTCACAGATTGTAGCAGATTTTGCTCTGGAGCTGGTGATTCTGCGTGTGATTGTTCTTCAGTTTGTGTGTTGCGATAGTGAAACTCTTAGACACTTATGAAATGTATATGGGAAGCTACAGTCATTTCCATGTCTCGGCTGCACGTTGAGTGAGGTCAGCTTGTCACTACCTGGGGTTTCGAGAACCCCTTAGGAATTCGCTTAGCAGATTTCCTAGTGCTTTTGTATTACAGGTAGAAAGAACGGCTCTTCCTGTCACTGTCTACCTGTTTGCCTGTGTCTTGTTCTGAGATTTATGCTTAGAATTGGATTAGGTCTTCAGGTTTTGCATTGATGACTTTCATCAGGGAGCAGGAGCTGCTTTAGCCCCGGTGCCACAGTGAGCTGTATAGCTGCTAGCTCTAAGAGAAATAACTCTTCATTTTTTTTCTTTTTTTCCCCTTTCCTCCTTACTTTTTTCTTTTTTTCCTTTGTGCAATATCAAAGTAGAAGTATACATGCCATTTCCCACCCTTCTCTTCATCACTGCCCTGTATTAGAGCAGCGAGAGCTAATCTAAAGCTTCTCAGGGTACTGGCTAAGGAAGAACACCATGAACTGTTGATGAAATAAGGTCTGAGGTCCTCAGTGGTGCTAGGTGTGTATGTTGGGACATGCCAGCCCGAGTCCTGTCCTGTCCTGGTACTGCTCACTGCTGGCAGACACAGTTACTCCTTTGCTCATCCGTAGTATCTTGGGTACTTCATCCTGCCAGGAAACGGGGCATGGCAGATGGGAATTGGCTAAATTGCACCTTGATAGGTATTTAGTTGACGCAGTTTGTGGTGCTGTTAACTATGACACCTGCCATTGGCATGTGTGATGGCTGTAGCTCAGTATGCTAGGAGGATGTGAGCATAAGTGGTTTAGGAGAGTTTTCGGGTTGGAAACAAACCTGTAAAGGAGCAGCTGTGATAGTGTGAAGGCTTTGGTTGCTGAAAGCGCGAAGGGCTTCTGTAACTCGAGGTACTTCATTCTGGGCAATCTTCAGATGATACTCTGGGAGTTGGAAGGCTGCAGTGCCAGCTGTCTTGTGGGGATAGAAGGAACATTAGGACAAAAAAATTAGGAAAAAAATTTAGATGTTAGGAAAAAATTCTTCACTGAAAGGGTTATGGGGCATTGGAACAGGCTGCCCAGGGAGGGGGCTGAGTCCCCGACCCTGGATGTGTTTAAAAGACAGGTAGATGATGTGCTCAGGGATATAGTTTAGCACAGGACAGGTATGGTTGCACTCGGTGATCTCAAAGGTCTTTTCCAACCTGGTGATTTTGTGAACTGTGCTGAACAAACTAACCCAGGTTATAAGTAGGTATGTTTAGCTATCCAGTTTTCTTTTTCTCAAAAAGAAGACCTTCCCAACAAGAGATAATTACGTGTAATTAGCCCCTTAACTGTGCAGCTATAAAAGCTCCCTCAGACTGGTGGAACTGTGTCATTAGAATTTGTCAGCTGCTATAGAGCTGGAGTGGAGCAGTATAGGCGAGTGGCACACAATGTTGAGCAGCACCCGCCTCCATTCCATGTCAGAGCTCTTTTCAAAGGAAGTCACTACAATTTTTCCAGAAGCACAAATTTTAAATTGGCCCAGGGTAAAAATGTCCGATGTGTGCAGCTGCATGTCCACTGTGCAAGTGGAATTTGCTAGGAAAAGGAACAAGGGGTTGCATTTGCTGACTAGAACACTGTTACAGGCAATTGGGCTTTGAACGGTTCTGAGTCGTGTACCCAAGCTCAAAGACTTCTGAATTCTGTTTTTACAGACACAGGAAACTAGAGAGATTCTGCACTTTCATTATACTACATGGCCAGACTTCGGCGTCCCAGAGTCACCTGCTTCATTCCTCAATTTCCTGTTCAAAGTGAGAGAGTCTGGCTCACTTGACCCCGAGCACGGGCCTGTCGTGGTGCACTGCAGCGCGGGAATCGGCAGATCGGGGACTTTCTGTTTGGTTGATACGTGTCTCCTGCTGGTAAGAGCTCCTTCCTCCAGAGGAAACGCTGTTTCTGTGGGGTTAGCTTGAGGAGTGATTTGCTGTAGGCTTGAAAAGAGCTTTGGTACATTCCAACGAGTATTGTTGCAGGCTGTTTCCATTCTCTTACTCCTGCTCTGGTTTGGGAGCGTATCCCGAGGCAGTTCTCATCCCTAACTGTCTCTCTGGTTTTTAGTGATTGGCAAGGATGGGCTTTGCCTTTGTGAGTAAGAAAAAGCCCACTAGGTGTCTGCTAAGTAACAGTGTGACCTGTCCTGAAACAATGCAGAGTAAATCTAACGAGTTTCCTTTTACAGATTCCACTTGGCCTGTAGGCAGGGAAAATTCTCCTGGCTGTAAGATAGAACTGGAGGGGTTTTGGGTTTTTTTGCCTTTTTCCTACTTTTGTTTTCAAAACAAGAAAGCTAGAGCGAAAAAACATGCATCGTGTTGGAGGCCCAGTGTCTCTTCCTCTCTCTGCCATTTTTGAGCCACAATAAATCGCTGCTGCTACCAGCTTTCTATTAGTTTATTAATTCTGTAATGTGGAGGGTGGCCTGAAGGCCAGACCACAGAATGGTTTGTTGTACTGAATCTCACCAGAGGATAAAGCATGTTCCAAAATTCTTCCTTCAGATGGACAAACGGAAAGATCCTTCCTCTGTGGATGTTAAACAGGTTCTCCTTGAAATGAGGAAGTACAGGATGGGACTTATACAGACAGCAGATCAGCTCCGTTTCTCCTACTTAGCTGTTATCGAAGGGGCAAAATTCATCATGGGAGATGCTTCGGTGCAAGTGAGTATCACTGACTGCACAGCCTGATGGAGTGAGCTCTGCCTGGCTGCAGTGACAGGGATAAACAGGACAGAGAGAACTTTACATTTCACCCTTCAGGCTCAATAAATTGTTACATTGCAGGGTTCTTAAATACAGTGTTCTGGCCTGTCACTGCCTGAAGTGTTGGGAGTTAAGAACCTTCAGGAAAGTACCTGTGCTGTAACAGGTGGCCTCGTGCACTTCTCAGCCCTGTCATTTTGGTTTAGATCGGCTGCATCAGCCTTGTCTTTCATTTCTGATAATAAAAGTGTTCTAATATGCCAGAAGCTTAAGTATTATAATTAAATCCTGTAAGTTTGGGGGGGCTTATGGTAAGCAGAACTCTGGCAACACAGATTCTGTTTTTTGGTTTTTCAGATGTCCAGAAGTAGATTAAAATTTCCAGTGCCTTATCTTCTGCGTACTAGCTGCAGTGTAGGTTTGGAGCTCTTGTGTCTCTCTCTTTCCAATGCAAATAAACAGCCACTTTAGAACAAATCAAAAAGTAGAGTATCCAGACCCTGCTGTGTTAGAAGCTGTAGCAGCTTACATAAAAGAAATGGAGAAAAACTTAATTGGGATTTTCCTTCCTGAAGGAACAGTGGAAAGAACTCTCCAACGAGGACCTGGACCCTCCACCTGAACATACCCCACCACCTCCCAGGCCACCAAAGCGAACCTCGGAAATGCACAATGGGAGGATGCACGAGCACACAGAATTCTTCCCCAAACATCAAGTTGTAGAGGAAGAGGTGAGATGCTCAGTCAGCACTGTGGAAGAGATGGTTCCAGATGGCAGAGCTCTTTCATCTGTACCACTGATCGCAGACAGGTAATTCATTTGTTTGCCTGCTTCTCACTGTCCTGCAACTGTCGGTGTGGCTCGTGGTGTTGAGAGGTTGTAGGATGTTTGCTCACAAACGGCGTTTCATACAAAGGGCCTTGAACAGACCTTGGTCAAGTTAGTTCCAACCGGAACCCTTTCTGTAAGGGCCCTGCCTTCATGTTCTTCTAACCTTACACATAAGCTAGGGCTTCTTAGGGGATCCTGCTAAGTTACCTGGTAATGAGGTGGTTTAGCCTCGATTTACGGGGAAGGTCTTTCACTGCTTAAAGCCTGTTAGTCGTGTGGCTAAAACCTAGGCCGAGTAGCTTCGCCACGCTTGGGAGAAGAAATGAATTGCAAGGGAAGCTACTTTTGGTGAAAGACCAGAGAGGGTTGATGAGCAGAGAGATCTTTCCTCTGCCATCACAACAAATGCTGCAAGCACAGTCAGCGTACAGCAGTGCTGCGCTGGTGACTGGAGCCGCCACGGTCCCGCCTGTGTCACTGCCACACATCCCTAGAGTGTCCCCGCGCCCTGGCCTTGCTGGCATCCTGCACCCGAACCAGCTTTGTTCAGAGCAACAAGGCGACTGCCACACACAAAAGAAAAACATCTGAATTAAAAAACAAAAATGCAAAAGTTCAGTGTTCCCCCACGGGAAGGTCTCCTGACAAGACACTTTCAGCTTCCCAGAGGAGGAGTGGGATAAAATACCAAGGTTCAGTATTGTCCACAACACTCTGGAGCCCTTTCAGCAGATGCAGCTGGCAGGCTTGATGTGTTCTATTTATCTGACACAGTGGGGGAGTGTGTGATCCGGGAACTGGAGATGGGTGAGATGTGTTTGTGTTCCAGTAGTTCTTCAAAATAAACCTCTTCTGATGTCAGGGAGCAGAGAGGCTGAGGCCCTGAGCTGACCCTGCTGTCTCCCCCCACACTCTGCTGTGGGTGGGGTGAAGGGGATGCATTTCTCTGCTGAGCCTGAAACAATGCTTCAGGCGGGATTTTTCTTAATTACTCAGGGGAGATTCTGGAAGTGAAATACCCAAATTCCAACATCTTCACTGAAAAGAAAGGCGATCTTGGAAATGGGAATGGACACATGGAGGCTTAGCTACAGGAGGAGGAAGTGTTGCAGTGGTAGCATGTCCTTCTTCCCTCAGTGACAATGTAGCTCTGTCACCAGAATTTGCCTGGGCTGTGAGACGCCAGCCAGTGCTTTCCATGCCCAGTGCCAGCATGGATTTGGAGCTGGTGTCTTATGTCTTCTCATTAGCTACACAGATCTGAATTTCTCAGTGAGTAAATGATTTCCTGGAAATGTTTTGCACGGTTTAGTGTAAAGTGTAAGTCATGTCCAGCTCTAAAGAGCTCAAAGACTCAATTAATGTAATTAATGTAATTTATTATAGTCCCTTGTCTGAGGCTGGACTTGAGTCATTCCCTGGAACTGCCTGTCTGCACGGATTGCAGGGGCTGACCAGACATCTGCCTTTCATCTCTGAAGTTGGGTCCTGCCACACGTGATGTTTCAGGCGCGGTAGTAACAGGGTCAGAGTGCTGAGCTCCCTCGTGCTGTACCTGTGCTGCTGCAGCTGGATCTGGCCTCCTTTGTGAGCCGTGTCTGGGACCTTGAGTTTAGAAGGGGGCAAGGGAAACGTGTGAGGCAGGAGGGGAAGAGAGAGGGTAGAAGAGCCGGCTGACGTGAAAAGATGTGGGACAGCGCAAGGCTGAAGAAAACTGAGACTGTGCTGGCAGAGGCGAAGGAGAAGCAGAAGCCTTAAGCACAGTTATTTTCCCGCTCAGATGCTCTGGTGTGCGGGATGGAGGACTCCTGACTTGTTCTGTACTTGAACTGTCAGCGAATGTCTGGGAAATCCCCCTGCAAAGCATCTCCCTGCTGGTTCCCACCCCACTGGTTCTCACAGTGTGATGCTGGACACTTCCTAAATTCAGCTGGATGAAACTGTGCAGTAGATGTAAAAGTTCCTGCGTGTTTAAGAAACCTCTTTGGGTGTCAGCATGTTGCCAACGTGACAGGGGTCCAGTATCCAGAAACAAAACCCCGTTTAGAGAGTGTCAGAGGTGATGAGCTCTCTGGGTCTGTCACTGAGCGCTGTCACGATGTGTTCAGCCGCCTTCCCGAGTTACGTCTCTGTGAGCAGCCACTGTTCCAGCCTTTCATCACTTCTTGGGTGGGTGCTCGAGTTTGGGACCTGCATGTAGCTTTGACTTGTGCTGTAGGTAACAGATTTGTTATAAGCAATGGGAGTAGGTGGTGTTTGAAATGAAGTTAGCCTATTCTTTCTAGGGCACAAAATGCTCCCAAGCATGGCTTTTGACAACAACCACTGTTCTAAACGGTAATTTAATAGCCAGAACTGTAATAATTAGCAATCAGCTTTGGTTTGTCATCTGCTGCAGCTCCTGATAGCAAGAGCTTTCTGGGTTTGTCTGTGGCATTCGGTGAGCAAGGCTGTGCTCTTGTGGAGTCTGCAGGGCTTCTCCTGAACATAATCCAGTACTGAGTGTTTATTTCTCTGTCCTTAAGCACTGGTCAAGACACTGAAATTCGGAGGAGAACTGTTGGTGAGAATCTGCATCTCTCACCCCACAAGGAAGAGCCAATGAAGTCAGAAAACTCGGAGGAGGATGAGGAAAACATGGTGACAACTTGGAAGCCATTTCTAGTGAATATCTGCATGTTCACGTTCCTGACGGCAGGAGCTTATCTCTGTTACAGGGTGTGCTTTCACTGAGGACACGCCAAGGCTGGCCCGCAGGAAACGCCGACCATTAGATGGGTTTGTAATGAGCTTCTCTGACAGAAGGCGGATGGAGGCACGGGAGCCTTGGCGCAGCGGCGGGAGATCTGAGGTTGAAAGGCCAGAACTTCGGTTAGGGCTTAAAGAGAGAATTGATGCACTAGGGTTTTATCTAGCCCTGTGGTCCCAAGAACAGAATATTCTAATCTCAGGGCCTTAAAATATTCAGGAGTAAGCAGAGAAATGCCAAATAGTCTGTTTTCCTTTTTTTCTTTCTTTTTTTTTTTTTAAACTGAATAATAGAATTACAACACATTGTTGTTTTTAGCCTTTTTTAAAAAGCCAGTCCTCTTTCCTTTGTGTTTCAGAAAAAACTAGGCACAAGTGAAACTTGCTTGTACTCTCCAAGTGTTGTAACCAAATACAGGACTTAGATTGATGAGTTCCCAAAAGCAGAGAAGAAAACCGGCATACCTGACGAATGTAAACTTGTTGGAAGGGAGGGCGGTGGGGAGGGGTGTTTGTGGTTGGTTTTTGGTTTGGTTTTTTTTAACTTGCTACATCATTAAAGACTGAGTTGTGGGCAGTGCCTGTGGTATTGATATATTTAATCTTGGCATAACTGTTCTTAAAGAGCTTATTGTTTTACATGTGTTTATAGAAACAGGCTTCTGCATTTGCTCAGGGTATCCCAACATGTCAAGCTCTTTTGTTTTTCCCCTTTTTTTTCTTATTTTTTAGGTTTTTGTTTTTAAAGCATATCTCCTCATTGACTTTTGTTGCACTCTACTTGCACATATGCCTATTTACATTGCAGCATGCTTTGTAAAGCTGTTTTTACTTTGATATTCTGGGTTAGGAGAGATTGAGGGGAGGGAGAGAAACAGGAAGGGAAATTCAACCAAAAACGTGCCCACCGGCATTTCGCAGCCGCTGGCATTCGGAAGGACCAGTTCTTAAACCTCATCATTTGGAATGTAAAACGCAGTTTCACTCTACATCTGCTCCGTAAGGAATGGCGTGCTTCCTGCGAGGGCCGGAGAGGCAGCGTGCTCGGAGGCACTGCGGGCAGCGAACAGGAAAGCATTTCAATAAATCCAGAGCAATTAATGCTGTGGCAGCTTCCTCAAGACATGAAAAGCTCGACAGAAGACGTGTCGGTCTGTCAGTGTATCGGTTGGCTTATGGTGCAAGCGTTGGTGTGTTCTGCTTTTTCTAAAGCAAAGATGTGGAATTGCAGCTTCAGTCTGGCTGAAGATCCAGGGGTCGGACACGGCGTTGTGCAGGGGTTGTGCCCCTCTGCGGGTGCTGGGTCAGGACGGGACGGTGCCAGCCTGAGGTGGGCGAAGGGGATCCCCTGCCTGCAGGATCCGCAGCCCCACACTGGGGTAACGCCACCAGCTCCTGCACAAGGAGTTGTGTGTGTCGGGAGAACTGTGCTGGAAATTGGTGTTGCACTGAGCAGCCTTAGAGCCGTGACCCTTGTTAGTACCAAGTTGTTAATAACCAACAGTCATGAAGATTTCTTTGCTTGTGTCCTGGGGCAGAGGACAGGAGTGAACTCCCTCCTGGCAGCTGTAGGCCCTGGGCCATGACAGCTGATTATTGATCAGTTCCTTTCATTTCTAACGGCTTCTGCTCTTTAGCATTTCACCACCGCTCAGTGCAGACACAGACATGGCTCTGGAGCACCGCCTGAGGCTCTCTCCACTCCATATTTATTTTTGCAAAGCTGTAGGTGTAGCTCTTTTCTTTCAGTAAGTTGTGAACTGGGGGCGGGGGGGTTGGGGGAGTTGTTTCGGGTTTGTTTCGTTAAGCTTGCATCAAGGGCTTTTCAGAAGTACAATAATAAATCCTCAGGTAGTACTGGGAATCGATCTTTACCTGTGAGACTGTTGGTCAGACCAGTACTTGAAAGGAGGAATGTTGTAATCAGTCAATAGCTACTTATATTATTGGAAACATGAAAAATGAGTATAGAAAAATGGTAATATATAACGGCTCATCTGTGTATTTAAGATACAGTATGTGATTGCTTTGTCCCCACTCTTCTCTCCACCATCTGGTAGAATATTGTTCTACAGCAACATTTGTACCCCATGTGTATGAAAATGCATGTAAAGTCTCCTAGTGTCCTGGTTAAATACCACGTGCTTGAAAGGTGAAAGAACTTATATTTCTGCTTACTGACGTGCCCAAGTTACCTTTGCATGACGTGATCATTAAGTGGCTGTGGTTCAAAGGGTGTTGCTGAAGGTGTCTGCGTTCAGCGACAGACCGATGTGGTGTTTCTTGGATAACATGTATTCGCCTAATCCTTGGCATGACTTCCTGAGTTCTGCGTGCCCAGTGTACCCCGGGTGTTCCGCATGGTTCATTGCAGCTGAGTGAGTATCGTACCAACATTCCAGAGTGTTTCCTAAGCCCTATTCACACCTTGCCCCCTGCACGTCAGGGCACTGGCAGAGGGAGGGAGAGGCTCCTTGGCCAGGTTGCAGCAGCACGTGGTGATCACAGAACCACAGGCTCCTCAAGTGGTGGCCCAAACGAACTGAAAACACCTGTGTTCCCAAGAGGCAATATTGTAAATTTTAGGTTTGATGGAAAAGCTGAGCATCCTTCCTGTGAGTCTGGAATTAACTGAAGTGTGTTACTCTGACAGGGGAATGTTCCTGCAGCAACACAGCTTTGAGCATACCCTCTCTGCCCACACATTCTGCCAGTTCTTTCATCTGTCCCAAATCCAGAGCTTGGGGCAGACGGTGCCACAGCCCACGAGCCCAGTGAGGTGTGTATAAGGCTTCGCATCATACTGAACTGTAAACATTTTTGTTTCGATGTCCTGTATCTGTATGTAGTAGTTTGGGTGTGTATATACAGTAGCGTTTCAAAGTGGGTGTATTGGCTAACCTATTCTTGGAAAAATGGACAAATATCCATGTTAAACTTGTTAGAAAGTTAGTGAGCTGCTCTGCTATATGCCTTAAGCAAATATTTACTCATCAGGTCTTTCTTTTTTACAGATTGCCATACAATATACTTTTTGTAAAAAAAAAAAAAAAACCAACCAAAAAAACCAAAAAAGCTAAATGTTTTGGTATAATACATTTTCAGGTATCTTGTCTTTTGTGTAAGCCGCTGCAACGACCTCAGAGGTTATAGTAAATTGTACAGTTTTTCAAGTTCCCATACAACTTTTCAGTTCTCATTTTAGTTGTAACAATAAAATTCTTTTTTTTAAAGAATCGACATGAGCATCTCATTGCTTCCCCCCTTCTCCGGGCTGGAGCTGCCGACTCCTCCTTGAATCCCTTGCAAAGCCAGGCAAGCATGACCTTGGGGGTGGGGCTGTGATTTAAATGTTACTGTAAGACCAGAGCCCCAGTAGAAGAGAGAGAGTGACAGAAGCATCCTGGGTCTCCCTGACACACAGCTCCCAGCGCTCACTTAAGTGACACTTTAGCCAGTACTGTAAAACATGTAGTAACTCTTCTGAGCACAACTGTTCCTGTGGCATTGCAGTTGTGCCTTAATGTGATGCTGTGGTACAGCCACAGCCATCACGTTCGCAGGGCATCTCGATTATTTACCTATTCTTTATATTTTTAAGGAAAGCCACAGCTGGAGGAGAGGGGCTTGAACTGAGGATCTCAGCTGTTTGCACCACTGCCCAGCGCAGGCTGTGACAAAAAGTTGTCAGGGTCCCTGCAGCAGCTGCTCCCTTCCACCCTCCAGTGAGGCTGGGGCTGCAGAGCCCTTCCCAGGGCAGAATAACCCACTCGGGAACAAGCAGCACCAGAAAGAGGTGGTACATTCCCTGTCGCTCTGGACCACCCTGACCCAAGTGCCACAGCCCCCCTGGCAGCTTCACCCATTCCCAACTGGGAAGGGTGAGCGCAGGGCCCGGCCCTGCTGGGGGCTGGTGCATTCCTGGGGGCATGACTGCCTCCCGGCCAGCCCCGGGGCTGCACCCACAGCAGGAGGCAGCGCTTGCAGGGACTCGTTGCAAATGTTTTATTAGAATTCTTAGAAAACAGTATGAAATCCAACCAATAAATACCAAATAGAAAAGTTTCTATATATAAAACATATATACACATGAGCCCAACCCTTTCAAGTATTTTACCTGAAGCCAGGCTTCCCTTCACAGCTGCCCTCCACAGTGTTAATAAGTGATGAGCAAGGAGCCTGACACCAGGTGCACAATCACCTGAAGGCTTCATCTATGGCTAAATGAGTAAATTTTAAAAACCAAATGAACTTACAGAGCGCTGTCCCTCAAGCACACAGCAAATACAGCCCCTGCCATCCTGCTGGGACCCATTGAGGATACACACTCGGTATCTATCTGTGACACTCCTCCCTCCAACCTCCCCTAAACTGCACCCATTACAAAGAAATTGGCTTCTGGGGTACCAGGGTTTCTCTCTGCAACTACATTGTACAAGAGAAGGAAACGGCCAGGCCAGTTGATTCAACTGATGCAAACAATCCGCTGCCTGTTGATGTCTAGATCGAGCGTTGGAGAGGGATCATCTCCTCTTTGAGATATGCCAAATTAATAAAATCCTTTATGGGAAAACAGATGCCATATGACTTACAGTTCTGGGCAAGGGGGATTTCTGGTTCTGTGCTTCGAGAGCCCAGTTTTTATTCCTCCAGCACTTGATACTTCATCATGTGCTGAGAGAGAAAAGGTGCTGCAGTCTAACTGGGGCAGACTGTGCGCCCTTTGGAAATAAACCTGCGCTCTGCAGCACAGAGGTAGCAGGGTGCAAGTAAACCAGACACTGAGAACACACCAAACTCCTGTGGCTGTGAGGATGATGGGATTCAGCTCCTCCTACTCCACTACTAAAATACCGTGATTTCAATTTCAGCCTCTTGTACAGTTTCTCTTAATTCACAGCAAATCCTGTCCATCTTCTCAAAGGCTTGCCGGCCCTTTTCACCTGCACAGAGAGAGAGAGAATACATCCCATGCTAAGGAGGAGAAAGCAGGTAGAAATGCCCCGAGGAAAGCGACAGTCTAGGAATAGTTCTGAACAGGCTACAAGAACGCTCAGTAGTGCTCAACATATCTCCCAGGGAACAGTCTTCCCAAACCTGCTAGAAACCACCACAGAAAGTCAGGCCACCTGTAAATGCTTCTACATGAGTAACGGGGTGGAACATCACAGGTGGAAAAGTCGCTCTGCAACGTCCGTTCCTGTGAGCAAGGCTGGGGATGGCCCAGACTAAGGGTAAGTGGGAGTGGTTTAGGCCAAACAGGGAAATTGCCATCTCCTGGGGAACTGGACATCCTTGAGTCAGCCATTGGGAAGGTGTTTAGCCCCAGCAATCCTCCCGTGCACTCAGCAGCAGTACAAGTAACTACTCCAGAGCAAACAGCAGCCACTGACACTTCATGAGCAGCTCAACTGAATTCAGGGGAAGCAAGGGGTAACAAACGCATATCAACCCATTTTGGTTGCACTCTTTACCCCTCCAGTACTCAGTGGAACTGTCTGAAGAACAGTAATGCCAGAATTAGAAGCAACGAGTCAGTTTGTAGGTGGCCAGAAGAGACTGGCAGCTGGTTGGAGGAGTCTCTTCTGAGCTGAAAGAGATCTCCAAACCAGCTCAGCTAACTTCAGAGCTAGAGGAAGCTTATTGTGACCTGCCTGGTTTGAATGGCCTTTTTACAGAAGTGCAGTGAAGTTCTACTCCAGCAGTGCTGTCAACACTTGCAGTATTTACCTGTCACTTTTGTAAAAGGTTTAATGGTTCTTAACTTTCTGCACTTTATCCTACAGAAATCTCCTCGGCTGGTTCCACAAACTAGTGGGAGCCTTTGGTTACTGTAAGTACCAAGTTTACCTCAGTGGTGCGAAGCAGCTGCTCAGAAACGCTTCTGTTGTTCAGGCTGAACCTCAGGCCAGTTCAGGTTTTGCACCATTCACATTAAAATGCAAACTGTGAAGAAGAAAAGCTGTAGGGAAGACTTACCGAAGGACAGCGTCGTCTCCCTGGCTGCGTTCCTGACTTCCTCTGTTTCAGACTGGCACAGCTGGGCAACCTGCTCGATGCTCTCAACACCCTGTTTGAGAGGGAAGAGCTCCCACCAGTCACCCTCCAGCATGCTTTGATGAACGTTTTTTGCAAGGCAGAGACACACACACTAACTCCTCTCTCTTCTCACATTTGAATTCTGCTGTGACCTGCCCTTCCTCCCTCACACACCAACTTGCAGGTACTCTCTCTCCTGTTTTAGGGCATGGAAGAGCGTAGAAGTTCACTGTACAATTTACTGCTGCAGCACCATTAAATGAGCATAATCCCATCAGGACCTTGCTGAGAGGGTAACGCTGTGCAGGGGCAGCAGTGAGAGCTCTGCAGAGCTGCCCCCCTGGTGTGACTGAGCTGCCAGACTCACCCTGTGACTGCACGTTTGCAGGAACTCTACTCACAATAATCCTTCCTGTGCCACTTAGTACACACTCACTCATGGCCCTTGGAAAGCTTTAGATCTGTTCAGTTTCTTACAGCAGCCGTGCAGCAATGCCATTTCTTTGTGGGTTATAATCAGCTGCAGTTAAACACGAGGGAACTGATTTAACCTTCTATTTCTGGAGTTGGAGCTGACTCCATACTAGACTCCCAGAAGCTAGATGTCCCCTAGTCAGACAGTGCCCATTTCACCACTGACAACACTGTACAAGTGAGGAAACATCCTTCCTGCCCTTGTGCTGGGCCTGTCAGACCCTGCAGGCCACTCTGCCTGCTGCCCTTTGGATAATAACCAGTGATTTGAACTCAGGTAGCCCAAGAACTCCCTCAGTCCCAAGGAGGAAGCTGAAGAGTAACCCTACTAGCTTACTGAACACAGCTGTGTACGCTTTTCCATCTAACACTTCAGCCAGCCATGCAGAGCAGGAGGGGAGTTCGCAATACTTACTCTGAGGTTTTTAAGGGCCAGACACGCAGCTTGCTGAAGTCTTGCATCACAGTCAGCTAAAACATCAGTGTAAAAAAAGAGAGCCTAAATGCAGAGAGAAGAGGGAAAAAAAAAAGAAAGGCTTTATTAATTTAAGCACAACCAAGCACTCAAATCCTGTCTGACAGAAGCATTGGTTTACCTCTCTGAAAGTGAACAACAGATACAAGAACTCAGTTGAGCACTGACGCTGGTTGGGAGGTTCTAGCTAACAGATGGGTGAAGTGCAGAGGGCACCACAGTGCTACTGTAGGACAAAACAATTTCATGTACCTCAGCATCTATTCAGAAAAGCTGGCAAGAGCTGCAGTCTTTACCTTTTCTCTGAAGCTCTTGCTTGCTGCTGCCCGGGAGAGGCAGGACGTGGCTGCTTTGCTGATGCGGTGGTTGTCATCCAGCTGTAAGATCCCAAGGAGCCGTAAGGTCTGTGTGAGAGGCTGGAGCCTGTTCAGTCTCTTCCCTCTCAATTTTTTAAGTGTCTTCAGCCGCCCAGGGCACTGCAGCTCCTCAATGAGCATCACTGCAGGCAAAGGACTCAGCGTCACTACCCGACAAACACTGACATCACCAGGAGAAGACAACCCCCTCGCTGGTTCCACATGTCATTATTCCCATGGCTAATGAGCCACACAAGCACAGCAGGAAGCAAGTCAGGACGACTGCCCCTTTGACCATCCTGTCATCTTTCCCTGTCACTGTTCCATTTTCCCCTATGCCAGCTGCCTGCAGAGGGGAGCAGAGGTGACTGTTTCCCATACGAGCGCACAGGGTGCAGTGCAGCCCTGGTCCCTGAAGGACCCGGGAGCACAGAGCACAACTCACAGTGCAGAACTCCAGCACCTTGAGATGTTCAGACAAGCAGAGTAGTTCTAAAATAAGGAGAACGCAATCAAGAGGAATACTTCTAACTATCTCTCAGAGGATCCTCTGCATTAAAAAAACACATAAAAACCCAGGCACTGGGTTGACAGTTTGGGTTTGCAGAATACACCAAGCCTTTCTCACTAGGAGCAGCGTGCAAACTCTTAGTCCCCCACCAGATGAGTCATCTCTGTCAGAATAAGACTAAAGATGCAGACAGTGTCAAGACTATTTTTAAAGTAATCCTTTTCTGATACAGACTAAGTTTTAAAATACTTTCTTCACTAAGCTTCCGCAAGGCACCGGCTGCCTCGTGCTAGAAGATGCACGTCAGTAACTCCTGAGGAGTTACTGCTGTTGCCCATGTCTGATTGCTGCTGTAACAGACACACGAGGCTACAGTCACTTACTCAGGCCTCACATCTGGCTGTAGGTTGCTGCCAGTTTTGTTTCTGCTTTAACTTCAGAATATCACAGACCCCGCTCTCCAGGGCCCTTAAAACAGACCCATCCTTCCCACCTCTGTTCTGTTTCTACCTGCTTAGAGAGAGGTAGATGCAGGTCTTTCCTGTTCTAATTAGAGCCGCCTGGTCACAAAGGGCATCAACACAGCAACAAACCAACAGTGCGATGCTGGGCTCTCTTCTGCTCTGGAAGCATCTCGAGCAGAGACCTGGGGAGCTGCTGGGCTCATTCGGTCATGCGAAGGAGCTGAGCACTGCCTTACCTTCCTTAGCAAGTTTTCCCAAGTGCTTCTCCAGGCTGGTGATGCGGCACTTCTCCAGGTAGCTATAGAACTGGAACAGCGTAATGGGCTCGGTCTGGAGGCACAGAGAAGGGAGCACCCCATCACAGGTGGTGATCTGCTCCACCAACCGCTGCAGCACTGGAGGGGGCACAGGAATGAACATGTGAGAAAAGGGAGGGCGGCTGCAAGTAAGCTGCTTAACACAAAAAACAAGGCTTTTAGTTTATTTTTGAAAAGCACAAGGACAATTTTTAAGCATGCAGTAAAATGAGCCCAGTGTGGTCCTGCATTCAAGGACAGGACAGGTACCTGCTTCTAGCTGGCCAGGGTATTTCTCCTTCACTTTGAGCGTCAGTGTGTATTTTAGCGCATGACGGAATCTTTCTGCTGAAGCAAACAAGATGCTACCAGGCTCTGCAAGATCACTCCAGATTTTCAGGTAGTGCTTCTTCTTTTTAGCCTTCTGAATAACTAGGGAGGGAAAAGTAAAAACAATTTTTTAAAAAATCAGAGTTTATAAAGTCAGTGAGCTCCAGCAGATTTGGGATTTTCCATGAGAAATCAGGCACCAGATTGCACAGCCAGGAACGTGCCAGCACAACTTGCATTGTATAGGCAGCTTTGTTCAAAGTGGGAGATTTGCTGCCATGTTCTGACCCTGCAGGTATTGATTGCACTGGGCCTGGGCTGAGCTCCTGCACTGTGAGTATGAGACTGAACGGGGTGCGTAGCTGTCCCCTGCCTCTCATTACTCATGTTATCCAGCACCTGAATCAAGTTTGAGAAGAACTTCGTGTGAGTTCAAGTTTCCCTTTGATCCCCAGGAGATGTGCCATGTCCAAGCAGCTCAGAGATCCTGTCCTAGGCACCTTCACTGTGGAGAACTGGAAACTGCCGTGCAGGAGCTGAGGCAAGCCTTTCCTTCATCAAACACTGCAGCAGAAGAGCACGTGAAGCAATACCCCGTGGTACAAATCGTATCAATTCTCACCCTTACCTACAGGTGCTGAACTTGCCTTCTGTGCTTGGGACTCCCACGCTTCCCTTGGCACATCGTGCCAAAGGCCTTCAGAGCCTCACTGCAGGAACTGTTCATTCTCACATCCTCCAGAACAAAATCTGTCAGCAAATGCTTCCAACTACAATTTGCATTCTTGCTGCTTTATGTACCCAGAGGAGAACAGGAGCTGTCACAGTTCCCTGTTGTGCCTTTATTGCTCTGCCAGACAGTGGAGGAAAGCAGCTGGGGAAGATGGGAACAGTGCACCCAATCTTTCCTGCACGTGTGTACAGAAGCTGGCTGTTTGCTTACACAGAGAGCACAGATACAGGAGAGGATTTTAAGTCTGTCCTGCTGTTCTTTGACTGCATCACCTGTAGCAACTCTGTTTCCCAGACATACCAGTTCAGCTACCGTTTCTTGAGCTAAACTTCTTCAGATCTTTCTTTCCTTGCAGGGGAAAAATCCCAAACAATTGATGAGCCCCAAGTTTTTCCAAGAATCTGGATAGAAGAGCTGTAATTATGTGAGTGTTGGTAAGGAAACTGGAATGAAATGCTGATGTGTCTGGGGAAGCTCAGAGTTACCTGTCCCTTGGAATAACACGGTTACTCACTTTCTTCAACAGACATATCCAAGACATCCCCCAGGACTTGGGTCTGCTCTGAAACTTCTTCCAAAATGGTCTCCTGGACAACCTGGGCTATATTTGGTGACCTCAGTTTCTGAAACACAACATGCTTATCTCAGTAGCTGAAACAAAGGCAGTATCAAGCTCAAATTGAATGAAGATTTCTGAGAGTCATGTTAGCAGATCCACACTAATCGCTACACTGTCCTCTGCTGCCCATCCTCATCGGAGGTGATACTCCAAGGATGACAGTGTGCTTGAGCACTATAACCAAAATTAATTGAGGAATAAGGTCACGAGGGAAGATAAGAATTGTTCCCTGCCTCTGTCCCAGCGGTTTCTTTCCAGTAATGCCAGTCTTTCATTCACTGAAAAACTGACCAGCTGCTGTGGATACAGAGCTCACCCCCATCTGCCCTGCAGCATTAGCAGCCCACCCAGGGCATGAAGGGGTTACTTCGAGCTCCAGCAAAACTCAGAGGCTGACAAAAAGCAGCAGTTTCGTACGACATGTTCTGTGCACACACGTCAACACTGCAATTTTGGGACTCAATTTCTATTCTGGGTCTTTCTGCTTTTTATAGAAAAAATTCTGATTGTCTGTAATCAGAATTACACCACCAGCTGTTGTAACATCTGGAAACCCAGACTACTCCTTACCTGCAAAAGACTTTTGCACAGCTTCAGATGAGTTATCAGAAGCGTGTCTAAGTTGTCATCACCGGTAGTTACGTCTCTTGTTTCTGTCCTCATGTCACAGCTCAGGGACTGAACCGTGTTGTCATTGTATGTGCTGTTGAGAGAAAAGGGAGTTGAAACATCACCTCATTGCCATGTGAGCATGAAGATGTGTGGTTTCAGTAGTAGCCTTCTACCAAGTTGCAAGAGTACAAATGAGGTGGCATTTAACAGATAACACCATTTTTTGTTGCATTTAAAACAGTTCTTAAAAACAGGAGGATTTATTTCTCAAATTCATTCCAGGAAAGTAATACCAGACCTGTTGATCCCACAAAATCCCATTTTGGAGAACAAAAACTAGGAAAAGATGCTTCCAGATAATGTGAGTTAAGATGCTTCCAGATAACGTGCAGGGAGTGAACTGTGGAAGCAGCTCATATCACTGACAAACTCCTTGGTGCTCTCCCAGCCCAACAGCACTGGGAGTAGTAAGTCTCCCAGGATCAGGCTCGTAGCTCTGGAACGTCTGTTTCAGTGCTGCAGACACCTACCTGATACTGGCTGTTCTCACGCTTCCAAACAACGACAGCTCATCAGCGCTGCAGTCAGCATTTAAAAAGTCAAAGCTTTCCAGTACTGTCTCCACCATTAAACTTTCCATAGATGAATGTTTGTGATAAAATGTCTTTAGCTGTTCAAGGAATGGAAGTAAAACATTATTAGTTGCAGTTACTCAGTCTTTCTGCATCAGTTCTTTGCTGTTTTTCAAATCACTCTTAACAGCAAATCAATTTGCTTTTGTGATTTCATTCTTAACACATTGGGTTAAGGTAGCTCTTGGTACAGCACTCTGATCCCAATGTCATGGTACTAATTCAACTCAAAATATGCTTCAATATTTAATCAGTCTGTGGTTGAGTCCTGTGCCCAGTAGGGCTGGTGTGAGAGCTATTTTCTCTGCAGCACCTGCCATGAGTGCAGTCTCCCCTTACTCCCTGTTCCAGATCTAGAAGCAGCAGTCTCAGGAGTGTGCTGCAGCCCAGCACAGTGCCCAAGAGCTCTGAGCTCAATACATGATCTCACGGGGATGCCACCTTTCTCCCCTGGGAAAGGGCACTGCTTTGAGGCACTCTGCTCCTTTGGGTTTTTTTGGTTTCTACTGTTAAAGTGGCAGCACTGGAACAGGTCAGCGCAGCTTTGCTGACATCACTTGTCCATGCACACAGCAGATGAGTCTTACTGCATCTTACAGCCCCAGCCTGCACCCTGGCCCCATGTACTGCAGTGCTTGCCAATCTGCAGTGTGGCCCATGGCTCACAGGAAGCTCTTCTCCAGGACCCTTCCTCTAAAGACAGGCATTTTGTCAGCATCATACAACCTGTCAGTCTGATCTGATCTGCAGAAGCTAGTTAATCCTGGAGGAACATCAGGCCTAATTTACTGATGCAGTCATCAAGGTAAACTAAATGTGAAAACCATCAAAACCGCTCAGAAGCAAGCTCAAGGGCTGGGCTCTGACCCACGGTTCAGACTCCACTTAGCCCAGAGCAGGTCCCACTGTGACTGCCAGCAGTTTCTTAATGTCTTTTCCCGGGGACGCCTTTCCCGAGCAGTGCCTGACCTCTGGCGGCAACACCGACTTTTGGGAACACGCCAACACATCGCTGTGTCAAATCCACCAGAGCCGTGGGGCTGCTACAGTTTAGAAGCAAACAGGGGAGGCTACAGCATCTACAGAGAGTAAAACACTACTGTACCTTTAACTTATCCCTCAGAGACGAAACCTGGGATTCCAATTTCTCCAGCTGGGCTCGTCCCATATGATGCAATTTCAGCAAATTTAACAATTCTTGGAGAGTCTTATCAATCGACTTCATGTGTCCATCTAGCTTTAGGTCATGTGCAGCATTCAAGCTCTTCTGGCTCATGTCCTCTTGCTCTGTCAGACAGCGATATCTGGTCTGGTTGAGAGAATCTCTACCGCCTTTGGGGCGGTTCAGAAACCCAGGTGGGGTATTTGGGAATCCATCCACACATGGAGTCTTCTTCAGGATATCTAGAGTTGTGTGATTTGGAAGAGGACACTGTTGCTCTTCTGCACAGGTCTCCTGAACAATCACCGAAGGCAGCACCCTGTGGTCTAGAGCTGGAGTGGTGTTTCTGGAATCTGTCCCTTTCTGGTCCTCAGAGCTGAAGGAGTCTGCCTCGCTCACCTCTGCAGGGCTGTGCGGCTTGCTTCTCCCGTGGGCATCAAAATCACAGGCAGCCAAGTAGCTCAATATGCTGGGAGGCCGAGCTTCATCACTTACATCCCCTTGGTTCTGCCTCTGCTGCAAAACAGACTGCAACAAACAGATTTACAGGTGAGCACATACACAGAGCGCAGGACATGCAGGCTTCCTGCCCTGGGAAACACACACCCGCACTGACCAACACCACAGGGCTCTTCTGCCCAGGAGCCAGGCCAGCACAAGGCTGGACAAAGGAAACTACAGAACCAAAGCATGAAGGGGCTGCTGGGTGAACCCCCTTGGAGCAGCAGTAACTGTGCTTTACATCTTTCAGATGGAAGTCACCAGGACAGCCAAAAAATTGTTTCTGTAAAAAGAGCCTGGCCATGCAGCTTGTGTGTTACATCAGCCCAGGACAGGGTGTGAACACAGTGGTTAGAGGAGACGTTTGGTTTTAAGTGTCCAACATACCCTGCACAAGCAGTAAACCCTTCTGAAGAAGGCTGCGTGTTCTGCTGCCCCGGTGAGGCAGCGCCAGACCTGACTGAGACCTGACATTAGGGGAAGATACATATGATGTTACCAGCATTGGAGATGCATGGCACTATTAACAGGATCATATAAAACAATCACTAAAAAGCCCTCTGGAATGGGTGAGGACAGGGTTTTCTATCCCCTTGGGCTACACTTAGGAAAAAGTGGGGTTGAGGATGAGGAAGGCACATCTCACCCAGCACCTCACCCAGCACCTCTAAGGTACCATTCTGCCCTGGAGTTACTAAGACAGGATGGTTCCCAGCTTAACTCCCACTGTAGGCTATCCAAGCACATGCCCACACCCATTTTGCCTGCCAAGAGGCATATTTGGCAGCAGGGGTTTTTCTTTGTTGGTTTTCCATTTTACAAAGTCTTCCATGGAACTTGCAAGAATAGGGGTTAGAAGAAAAAAATAACAAAGCCCCAAAATAAAGTGCAACGGCCCTGGAGTGCTATGCTCTGACATTTCTGAGTATGTTCCTCAATAGCCTGCTCTAACCCAAAAATGAAGTCTTGGTCTGTGCCTTACACCTTGCCTTCCCCACCTACTCACCAAGTAGTACTTCTCTCTGAAGCTGGGAGTGTTTGGTGGAGTCCAGTTGTACAACGAGCTCTTCCTGCTGCCCACAGAAAACTTGGCAGTGGATCCCGGTGACAAAAACACGTTCTCTGTGTCAAAGGGGCTGCAGCAGAAGACACAAAAGCCTGAGTGTCAGTAAGAGCAGAAAGCACGGAAGTGTTCAGCAGCAGAACAGCTGCTGGGATCTGAGCTGTGACATACAGTAAACACCACCGCAAGTAGATGGAGAGACACTGCCCCTCTGATCAGTACCTGTGACTGCACCAGAGAGAAACAGGGAGCAATGAGGCTGCTTGTTTCACACCAAATTCTCAGTGCCCGTTAGACAGACTTGTGACATGGCCTTTGGAAGAGGAGTTGAGCAGGCAGAAACCTGAAGGGCTTCCAGTCCTGCTGTAGCGCCCAGTGCAGACACTGGGCTTGCTGAAAGCCACCAGACCCACCCCATGACAGACAGGAAGGAAATAAAGGAAAAATGGCATTCATTTCCTTCCTGCTGAGCACATATCACCTGGAAAAGCTAATAAAAAGCTTCTCTATCCTTCAAAAATATTAAGAAACAGCTCCTTTGGCTAGCAGAGGAAGCTTCTGCAGTGGTAGAGGGCAAGTTCTGTGGCTCACAGAGTCATGGATGAGTCCAGTTAACTGGCTACGGTCTACAAGAGTTTGACAAGCCCTGCTCTAAAGAATTCCTAATTACCTGCTACATCACAGCCATTAATTGCCCACTCCTTTGCAAAGCAATCTAAGGTACCTTGGGCAAACTTTCTCCCAAAACACAGCTCAGCTAACCAGGAGAGTCACATCAACAGCCATCTGCACTGCCTCACTCTGCGAAAATAAATGGGGTTTCCAACAGCAGGAGCCTCTGGCCAAAGCCTGCTGTGTTTACTGATGGCAGCGAATCTGGGGGAAAGGGACAGGAAGAACAAGCTAAATCTGCTTTGCCTCTGGCAACTCCTAAAACCCTCCAGGAAAACACAGCTGCCCTCCCAACCAGCACACGCTCTCAACTTCTGCATGTGGAGAGAACAAAGCAAAGGGTGAAGGAAAGAACAAAGTCTGCTCTGAAGCATCTATCGGCTCCTTGGTGGGAGCGCTTTGGGCATGATTCCTCACCTTGTGAGAATCTGTGAATCCATCCCTCCCAGCACCCTGACAGACACCAGAGGGGAATATTCAGGGGGAAAGCAGAGGAATTCAGTCAAACATAGCAGGCTTCCCCCAGACACGCTCAGATTTGAGGCGATCCATAGCTTGCATCTGTCACGCACCAGACGCTGCAGGCACACTACTGCCTTTCAGTGTCACACACTCTTCCTTAGCTTGCCTGGTCACCTCCTGCACCGACAGACACAACACCTCCACGTAGGTCAGAAGTATGCAGAGATGCACAATTTACCTTTACACTGAGGAACCAGCACTTTGACTTGGGAGGGGTCTCTGTGTCTGTACCCAGAGAAATGGTGGCTGATCGCTTCCTTTCTGCATTCCCCACTGCAGACGCCCACGTGCCTCTACAGTATCATCCAGTTAACAGTTTTTCATGACCAAAAAGTTCCAAAAAAACACCCCCAAAACAAAATGAAGTGGTCCTACTTGTCTGATCATCTTTGATGCCCCCCTGCTATTTCTGTATTGCCAACATGCTGGGCTTTAGTTGGGACTAATTATAATATCAGCATCAAACACACACCACCACAGCTCCATCGTTAAGGCCAATGCAAAGGCAGCACACAGCTTTCCTCTAGCTTGCTTTAGCACCACTGCAGGATTTCAGTACTCTGGTCAAAAACACCCACACCCCACCTGACCTCACAGCGGGTTGCAATTCATCAGGGCTCACGTTTCCCAGACCCAGCCTCCTACAGCATTGCATTCAGGGGTGCCACAGCCTTGCCAACACGCAGCACAATTCCCAGTAAGACATGATTTTGTTATAGCCACCAAACCAGTGGAGTTTCCTGCCATTTCCCTCCCCCAGCTGCATTTTTTTGTTGGGTGCGTAAGGAGGACAGTCCCTGGCTTATGCTCTCAGAGGGACACCAGTAACCAGAGGGGAACTCCAGGCAGCCTTCAGCCCCAGATCGGGATGCTGCTGCCCCACCACGGGGCTGAGCCCCAGGCACTCCCCTTCCCTCCAGTCACTCCATGTGTTTGATACCCTCGGGCCAGAGGGGCTCCAGGTTTTGGGCATGCCTGAATCCCCCTCCAGAGCCTGTGCATCCCAACTTGCACTAATACAAAACACCAATTCTGGTCAACTGGACTGGACTCTCTGTTAGGCATGAGACTTCTCTTCCCCCACTGAATACAGGTGAACATGCCCATGCAAGTTAACAGTGTGATTGGCGTCAGGTTTCTGCCCCCCACCAAAGCACAATAAGCACCAGTTTCATGGTCAGCATAGCTTATCACAGCCAAGCCATAAAGCATCACCTCCATCAAAAGCAGACATATACACTGATGAACTGCTGCCTAAGAACACCTGCATGAGAACTCCCTGTTCACGAGAGTTTTCACCTCTGAAAGCCTGTCAGAAGGTTTGAGTCTAAAACCACCCCAGACTTCACTTTTTTTTTCCCTCCCTTCAGGTTTTTCTCCCCTACCCCCGGAGCACTCGTGAGCCAGGCCAGCACATGCTCAAAGCAGCCAGAAATTACAAGAGCAGGCCTGGCTGGCACCCTGCGATCCCAGTACAGGGGGCAAACTGAAGTTTGAAAGAGAATACAGGCTTTCTCCTGGTCCTTCATGTGAGAGACAGAATTCAGACTGCTGTTTAGGTTGGCAAAAAAACCAAAGTCTGGTGCCAAACTGGCCCACAAAGCTGTTCTGCAGAGGACCCAAGCTCCTTCCCGCTCCTTATGGCATAATCTATAAAGGACTTGAAGGAATCTTTGTTAAATCCCAGAATACTAGTGGCCTATTTAAAGGGAACATACATTTAGAAGTGGAAAGAGTGATCTACCTTCAGACTTCTCACAAAACAGGTCTAGATGGAAAGCTTGCCTCTCAGAGAAGTCAGGGCAAATCAGCTGGATTTGTTTAGTTATTCTTAAATCAAAGAAAAAAGCAGCTGTTACTTTGAGTGCTCTGCCTTTGAAAATAGGAACAGCCTGAGTTATCACCACAGAACTTCTCTTTTCTGTAAACAACTTCAGCAAACAGGCTGTCAAAGACGGGGAGCTTGCCAGTTGTGTGCAGAAGTGCTCTGGAGAATCAACTTGGTAGACTACCAACTTGTTTCACACAGCTTACAGCAGAGACACACAGCCAGAGCTTTCTCATATGCTGAAAAATTCCAAGAGGGGATTAACTCCCAAAGACAACACGTCAGCATTGACCCTGCTCCCAGCTCTGCTGCTGTCAACTCTGAAAGCTGGGTGCTGGCTGTCCCAAACACCACAGGAGTGCTCATCTTGCCCACCAAAAGCTGTATTCCACGCTACAAGCTACTGCAACAATAACGTGCCAGCATAAAGGGGGGGTGTTGGTGGGGGTTGGGGGTTGTCTCAATTGTTTTGTGGGTTTTTTAGAAAATTTCATCACAAATAGCATTTGCTTTGGAGAGCTCAGATTGTATCTGAGAAACCATGCAACACCCCAGAAGAGGAAGGGGTTTCCCCAGACCGTACCTCTGGAAGAGCATAATTATTTATACAAGTTATTGACAACAAGGAGGGGTAAGCAAGTAGATCCAGCAAAGGTATGTGAAGTGAATCTATTAGATGCCATAGACATGGGTTAACAAGAAGAGAGTATGAATGATCTCTTCCACTATGAACATACCATCTGCAAGACCAGATTTTATACCCAGCTCAATATAGTATGTCTCCTTCACTGCACAAGTGTAGCTCCTTAAGGCACGGGGCTTGACATCACAGGGAAAGTCCTTCTTCTCTAAGAGAAAAGTATCTCCTCAAGCAGAGGGTTCTGCTCCAGAACTGCATATAGTGTTTTAGATCATTTTACATCCAGACTAAAGCCAATGCAAGTTTCCATGGTGTGTGTTTGTGGCAGGGTGAGAGATGACAGTTAAAGGCATTGGAGTTTGCTGGGGATGTATAAGAGCCTATATATCTTCCATGTCACTCTTCTTTCCTTCTTTCCCCAAAGACATGTGAATGTCAAACAACAGAATATTTTAATTAACATTCAATTAGAAGGTCTGTCATTTTAAGAGCTACTTTAAAAAACCATATATATATATATATATATATATATATATAAAAATACAATTTGCACTATCCCCAATCCAGAGTTATCAGTAACTCTACCAGGGATGTCTCTGCTTTCAGGTTCAAATGGGAACACATACGTAACCTGGTAAGAGGAAGTTGCTGTGATCCCACATAATGTGGCCTACGCAAGCTTCTGGAAAGAGACTTTGTTACCCAACTAATGCATTGATCAGCCTCTCAAATAAGAAACAGACACCTCAAAGATCTCAGAGCAGCTACAGCACCTCAGAAAACAAAACCTACAGCGATGCCCCTTGTTTGATCTCAGGAGGAAGAAGTATCCTAAACAACAGGCAGAACTGCTGCGTGAGTTTATTTCTCGTTGACTTAGAGCAATGTGTGTGTAAAAATATTTTTCAGGTGCTGCTGCCAAGACGCATCTTTCAGCCCCGTTGCATGTTTAAGTCAAAAGTAAATGTCAAGAACCACAGCATACACAGAAGACATGCAGAAAACAGTAGGGTGATCAATAAAGCTTTTCGTCCCTTGAGCCCACAAGCACATCCTGAAAGCTGTTTATCAACACTCGAACAGGGGTTGCATCAGAAAACCTCTGTGGCATTCCTCCCGTCGGTGGCTTAAGAGACTGTGTAAGGTTTAAGTCAAACAATGCTGCCAAAGGTAATTAAAAACTATTAACACCTGAAAAATTAACTCTGTAAAATACATTTGGTTACTTTATCCTAAGGACTGGGAATCTTTTGCGCAAACCTGTTTGGCTTTTGGGTACCCTCGGCAGACCACACATTTAACACATACAAGCTGTTTTATTTTGGGGCAGTTTTTAAGAAAACAAGAAGCCAACACGGGCAGTGAAGAAGAGCTGTACAAGGCTGCATTAGAGGCAGGTCTGGCCCGCAAGGCACAGCACTCTGCCCTTCCTAACCTGGACATCATTCAGTTTCTGCTTTTACCCCAGAGAGCCACGAGCTGCCTTTCAAGAAGGTCCTCATCACGGAGGTGCATTCACACACCCACCTTGGGCTGGGGAAGACTGAGGACTGCAGTGAGCTACATGTAAAGTACAAGTAAAGAATGCCTGTTGTTTAACTGGGCACTTCACTGAGATGCCTAGAATTAACCCCTGGGCAGCTGTAAATAGAAACAAATTAAAAAGCCAAGACTCCCAGTAGAGACTGACAGTCCCATAAAGCAGAAGTAACAGAACTGCCTCCAAAATCGCTGGCCATGTGTCTAGAGTGCAGAAGTCCCAGTGCAGCATCCATAAAAGTGAGAATTGGCTTTTAATAACATCAGTAATCTGCTACAAAAAAGTAAGTTTACAGAAATAAGTTATAAAACCATTTAGGAAATCACAGGCACCATTACAATTCTCAGCTGCTTTAAAAGTGAGTCTGTAACCAAGCTTCCCTTTGTGCACAAACAGGCTTTACATTGGGAACTGGAACCACAGTGGAAACGTGAATGTGCCAAGTCTTTGGGAAAGCTTCATTTTTAATAAGTTGTGGCCTAGTAATGCTCTTATCTTAAAACATTCACCTATATTTTTCTTTCATTGTGCTGCTATTGTCAGCTTCATTTCATCCTCCAAGATTATTGTTCATATTCTATACATGCACATACATTGCTTGGAGACAGACTTGAAAGTTATTGTGAGGAGTGGGAAGCTAAGCAAAAGCCTGCTAGACAGTTCAAGTGGCCAGCCATGGCTCTGGTAACATCAGCACAGAGAACTGAAGGGTCACAGAAGGAGTTTCTGCACCCCCTTCCCAGGACCCATCCCACAGTCCGAGATCGGGGTAGCAGCCGGGGTTGCTGTGAGGAAGCACGTGGCTGTTTTCTATCCTGCACCTGCTCTGCAAACAGAAAGTGCACTATCGTGTTGAATGAAGTGACATACTTTTGAGCTTTAATTTATTTCAAATGCTTACCACCAGCTTTTCCCTTGAAGCCATACTTACTTCCAGAGGACCTCCAGCTGTAGCTTGATGGTGCCCAGTTCTGTTATATCCACAATGATTGCCTGAGGCTTGGTCGTGAAGAAGTTTATGCTGTCACATGTCACGACACCAACTAGAATAGTGGCCAGTCCTCGCAGCTCTGTCACCTGCAGGGGCAGACAAACATCCATTCTCACCTTACCAGACAGCCTAAGTTACCTGCCCGGAGAGCAGAACACCCCGGGCCAGGGGCTGTGCTGAGGCTCACACACGGGAAAGCTGTGAGACTCCATTCTGGGCTCCTGGACTGCTGAGAGCTCATACCCCCCGGCCCCAGGAAGCAGGTCGCAGATGCCTAGCCAAGGGGTCCCAGGAGGTGGGGAAGAGATGGAACTGCACAGCACTTCTGACAACAGGGTTTGTTAGGCCTTGGTTTTAAGAACAGCTTAGTCTGATTTTGGTGTCTCTAGCTGCGGTACACGTAATAGTGGTTACAGTACAGAGTGCAGCTCGTCTACACATCAGAACACCACTGCCATAAGAGTATGTGCTACAGAGAAGTATTTTACTTACACTAGACTCTTTCAGCTTGCAATTGCCTAAAGAACCAGGGAGCAAACTGCTGCACCCACTGCAACCTTTCTAACTGTCCTGGGCTCAGCTGTGGACCAGAACTGGGACTTGTGTCAGTTCTTTCCTCTGAGTTCGTTATCAGTGTGGTTACAGGCCTGCATTTTATCCAGCCTGGCACTTTGCTTCTTTAGCTACTTTAAGGAAAAAATAAATCTACCCAAACATTTGCAGTAAAGACATCCTTTAATTGAAGACCACATTGTTCCAGAAGTGCACGAGACAGACTCAGCACAGGATTTTAGCACAAGTGCCTAAAGCCTACTTTGGGAATTACATGCCTACATCTCCTTTAAGAGTGAGCAAAAGTTCTGTTGCTAGGCTCCTCTTGGAACACACTTTGGCACTTCAATTTTTATGGTTTTTTTTTAAACCTGCTATGTGTTTGTACTGGGTGAAGCTTAATACAAAGTGGAAAGAGCAGGATCGTGTGGAGAACATTAGCCAGGGGACTTTCATAAGCTGACAAAGTAAAACTATCATTGTCATACTAAGTAATACAAGTTTTTACAACTATTATGGGAAAACAAGGATCTGAATTAGTCTCTCACCTGATCTGCATTGTGCAGTGGCAGCAAAAAAGGCATTACAAGCACATTTCCAAAGGCTGTGCTGGCAAGGTGCCTAAGAGTCCCTCCTATGTAACCCTGTTCTTGCTGCCAGAGGAGGGGAACACTGCAAAGGCCGCCTTAACACAGCTGCCAGAATACTTGAAACCCTGCACTGGCACAGTTTCCCAGTAGGACAGGGTCCAGCACGCCCTTCAATCTCAGCTCCTTTTAGGTTGACAGGAGTCATGCTGCAGAGTCCAGCCTGTGAAAGATGCCAGACTACAGCGGAGATGCTGTTTGAGGATTAATTCCACCTGCTAGGTAAGTGCAGAACCAATTCCTAGCTGCACAAGAGTGTATGAAAACTACAAGCTTCCCCCAAGGAGTACCCACAACAGGTCATCTACGCCTCCCAGGCCACTAGCACTGGTCCCTTACTGTTGAAGGCGTAACCCCTTTGGAGGCACCTTAAAAAGAGAGTGCCAGAACTCTAAATATAGCTGTAAAGTGCAGACAGTTTGCACAAGCCTATAAATGCAAACCATGGGAAGAACCCAACACACACACCAACCACCTACACCAGGCTGCAGAACATGGGGAGGCAGATGCAGTTAAGAGTGCTGGGAGCAAAGGAAGAACTGGAGATGTCTGTTCAGAAGGCAGACTGTTGATTAACTGCCATTTGTACATGGCTAGGAAAAGAAAACTACGTCAGAATTGTGACAAGCGCTTGGTAGCCCAACAGGTAAGTAGTACAATGAGGTAAGACCTGTTAACCCACTGACTCCAACCCAACCATTATACACCACACCTTGATCTCAAACTTCTCGTGGAGATTGGGTATAAAAATCTTTTCTTCCTCATCCCACGTCTGGCTGTCGTCAGTCTCGATCTTGCCTTTCAACCTCCATTTTTGACGCCCCAGTCGCACAAACACCTAGAAACCATGAAGGAAAAAAGGAAGTTGGGTCAACATATCCCAGAACATTCCCCAGTCCACAGGCCTCCACTGTTCCTCACACCGCTTGCAGAGACAAAGCTGTTCCTTTGATCACTATGCCTTCAGGAGCTTGGATAAAACTAGAAGATTGGAGACAGGATTTAAGTCTGCAGGCTTTAACACCTTAACTCAGTGCCAGATTACATGTCCCACCCATTCCAGGACTGCAGAACTAGCAGCTACAGAAATACAAGGCATGTTGGAATTCATTAGGAACTCTTAGATATAGGGGAGCAACCTGGTAAGATACTAAGATGCATTCAAATTGTGCTGAGGGCAAGCTTCCCAGAAACAGGCAGCAACTGTTACTAAATGATTCCACAGAAATTTTGAAGACAAAGTCCTGACAGGTTGGTTGTGATAAGACAATCACAGCCCCCTCTCAAACCCTCCCATACCAGCGGAATCATGTTTTTTCCCCCCCCTCTTCAGTCTCAGAGGGCAAAGTGACCAGTGAATGTGCCAAAGCATGTTCTCCTCAGAGCAGCACATGGTTTTATCACAGGGACTCTCCTGCTCTCCTGCTGCTATACTACAAGCTCACAGTATAAGATAAAGGACAAAGTGAACTGCTGTATACTGCACCTCATACTGGTCCCCTGGGCAGAGTCGTGCAAAGCCCACCAGCCCTGAAAAGAAAAGGAAGGCTCTTAGTGCTTGTGGAGCTTTACCATGCCTCCCAAAGCCACAGCCATACTACTCTGGCTGACAACCCTGGTGCTGAGGCAACAGAAGCTGCACCGCTGGCCTGGAATGGGCAAACTCTAATGGAGCAGAGGAAAGAAAGCTTGTCAGCTCTTTACTTAAGGGTAAGATACCATTGTGGGTCTGGTTTCTAGCAATGAAGCAAAGAGAAGTTTGCCAAAATTCTGTTTGGGATCTCATCCAGAAAGCCACTGGAAGCAAGTGACATTGCAGAACCAGACTCTGAATGGATCAGACACAGGAAACCCACAGTCAATTGGTGAGCCTTGAAGGAAACAGGAAAGGAACATACCTTTCATCTTCAAGTGAAACTCTCCCAAATGGACCTCCAACGCCCCTTCTATAAAGCACATGTCCTAGAACAAAAAGGCTCAACTGTCACCATGATTGAAAAGCAGCACAAAAGTAGCTGCCTTCCCACACATGCAGTTTTCTTTAAAGAACTTAGGCACTTTTTTTTTTGAAGGACACACACGAACATTTTCAGTAGTGGAGGCTGATACAAAGTCCTTCCATAACACTTTTAAGATAGAAAACCATGATACTGCTCCACAGTGGAGTGGAACTGCTTGAGCAGTTCACTATCAGGGGTACCTTACACTGCTTGTTCTGTAAAAATAGCATAACCTATTCATTATTCAGTTCTCACCCCATTACTCCCACTGGAAACCATAATGGACCCCAGTATTAAAGCAGAAATTCAAGGGATTTTTCACTTGTACTCATGAAGCCAAGTTGAACAGGGGCAAAATAAGGGCACAGAATTCACGAGCTTTGCCTGTAAGTTATTCCTCACAAGCTTCAGTTTCTACTGTGTCCCTGTATTTCTTTCACATTGAAGTTTTAAACCTGCATCATGAAAAAAAAGGCAGCAGCGAGTCCTAATACATTGTTTGCTAAAGAAGAGTCAGGTCTTCATTCCATGTGTGCAGGACTTCCTACCTCTGTACACTCCTGGAAGTTCTTGTAAAGCTCCACTAGGCTCTCTCTGGAGGCTTTGGTGGAGGGAGACAAGGAAAAGGCGTGTTTCATATTAGCCGCCCCGTCTCGCAGTCGGCACTGGATAGTGTAAGCTTCATAGAGTTCTTCTACCTTGAAGATTTGAGGAGTGGGTGAAGAATGAACAAAGATTACCCTGGGATAGTGTTAATGTTTTGGGGAGGAACATCAGCAGTAGTTCCTGGCAAGAGAGCCCAGCCAAATCCCATTATCCTAGTACTGCAGAACACTGCAGCTGCTGCATTTTACGGGCTGAGTGCAACAGTTTGTAGACATTCCTGCAAATAGCATGGGATACTGAGAAACAACTGGCTCTGCAATTACCAGACCAGAAGACAAGGGATAGAGTAGCACTGCTCAGGGAAAATTACTTGGTGAGCAGGAAACTGATTCCCTTGATACAGATTAACACACCTACAGCTTTAGCTATGTCAGAGGGAAAATCTGATTCCTTTGGGAGCAGTGCGCAGACAGCAGCACACTCCAGAGCTTTACAGAGACTGTAACTCTTCCCACAGCAGCATTTTCTGCGTAAACTGGCAGAGCATGCAAACTGGTTTCACAGGCAAACTCAGATTGGGTTGTGCCCAACACTCAGCCTGAACAGAAACATTCAAGAAAATAAATAAAAATCCCCTCCTTCTGTAAAAAGAGTGGCTACAGCTGTCAGAAAGTACTCAGCATTATTCCCCTTCAGATGAATTATAATCAGTGTTTTCTATTTAGAAGCTGTGCTTCCAGCAGAGCAGTGTCAGCCTTTGTGTACGAGACACAAAGCACCTCACCTTGCTGATGTGAAACTCCAGTTTTCGGATGTATCTCTCCACTGTGCGGATTTGCTTTGAAGAGAGGAGAGGGGGGGACTTGAGAAGTTATTTTCTGAAAATGCCTTCAACACAGTAGACACAACATGCATTTTTCTCCATTTGCAACATTTCATCTCATCCTCAGCAGTCTTACCTTATCCAGGTCATAGTAGAAAGCCTGAAAGAGGAAGAGCAGAGGCTGAAGAGGAAGGCACGTATGTATTAATAACACTTTTATATTTACTACAAGACTCGCTGTGCATATCTTAAGTTACACTAAATTAAGAGGCACTGCTTACTACAGTGAGACAGTCCAGCATTTTTAGAAGTAGTTTCATTTTCTGTGTTTGGTTTGTTTTCACAAATGCTTGAAATTACACAGTAAGAGTCTCACCACAAGCTACAGCAAGGACTTGGACAACAGTAGTTTGGTTTTTTTTTTAAATCTAGCTATTATTTCTCAAATGAAAGGTGAAGTTCAATCTGTGCATTGTCCTTTCATTAGCACTGCAGCAGAAGGAACTTCTAGGGAGTTGTTAACATGACACAGTCTAGGTTTCAAGGACATATTCACCAACTACAGAAAACAAAACCCAATCTTTATCACCATTCCAGTCCATACAGAGTTAGGAACAAACACTGATCACTAAGCAGACACAGGAAGATACCATCCCAGTAAGGGAACACTACCTGGAGAGCACTGTTGGATACTGAAAGGGAGAATCCCAGGCTTAATTCTTACATCAAGAGCTGACCTGCTTGGCAAAATTCCAGTTGTGATGCCTTGCTGGACCTCACCTCAGTGCTTTAACCAGAAAGCCCTGAGAGTCCCAGGCACGAGAGAGTACCTACTGCTGTAACTTCTATTTTTCAAGGCATTAAATTATTTAACACTAAAAACATCTTACCAATCTGGAGTTCCTCTTTGTGTCTTTGTGCCGACCAGAGAGATAATCCAATTCAGCCTGATGTGCTTCCAAGTATTCACTGGAGAAGAAGAAAACCAAATGTTACACTCTTCTGGTACATTCATTATAACCTCTCCCCAAAGAATGTTGCCACAAAGCAACTTTCTTCTCTAGAAGCCTTCTCTTGTTTAACTCTCTAGAAGAGTATTTGCTCTAAATGCAAAGCCTCTCCCAGAGAAACATCAGTACATGAGTGCCAGAAGATGCTGGATGCTGCTACCCAACATTTAAAAGACGCTGCATATTTGGAATCCTCCTGAACCTACTGTACTCTTTCAATATGTGGAATGCTACAGTGCAATTCAAGAGGGCCACCACTGCTGCCTAAGGTCTGTACACGTGCATGCACTGCACTCAGCCACTGTTTGTTTCCCTCCAGCTGTAATAGATCATTCAAGAGAAAGACAGGCTTTACTATGGGAATGTGGGCCAAAACAAGACAGTAGAGCTAGCAGTACTACTCAAGGCAAGAGGAAAGGAGGGGTGCAGGAAGAGAATAGCACATAACCTAGCTCACAGGTTCCTTTTCAGATTTTTCTGACTGTTCCTGTTTGGCCTTCTGGAACCTTTTCTGTAAGGCACATCAGTCTGTTTGTTTGTTGAACGAGTCTCCTCTTACAGTTACTGCAGAGTAAGAATTAATCAACCCACCCCATCCTACAAAGTCAAAGAATTGCATCATGGAACATGTACGCTGCAAAACCAAGCTCCCAGAAGTTGTCTGCATGCAGAAATGCTGGGTGTGCCCTACCTCGTGGGAGGTGAACACCACCTCTCAGCATGCCAGACAATTCCTTAATGTAACTATTACTTTTCCCAAAGGGGAACTGTTCTGCAAGGTGTAAAGCACTCCGCACCAGTTGGCTTCTCCAGAGTTGCCTGCATCAAGGGCTGTTCCCAGGAGTGCCCACAGGCCTGAAACTATTTCTGCCAAAACCATCTTCTGCCAACCTTGCTTTAATCCAGAGTGTACTGAAGTAACTTTTTTCCTCTAATGCTTGAAAGGGAGCAAGAGTCACCTAGTAAATACTACATCATAAGGTATGGTCTCTGAGCAGTCAAAATAACTTCATTTTAGAGTGCTGCACTTCCTCACATTCGCTTTGATGCATTTCACTTTCTTAGTTTACAAAACCAATTCCCCTGAGATGCCCAGTGGCTTCAGCATTCAGCTGCCTGCTCTTTGCACCTGCCTATGATCAGCTCAGTGCAGAGCCAGCCAGGGCTGGTGGCAGAAGGCTGCTCACTTTCCTTTCAAAAGGGCTTCATTGCTGTTAGATTTACGCGAGTCGAACTGCCAGCTCGACGGAATGGTACCCAGATGGTTAACAGAATAGAGAGCTATTTGCTATAGCTATAAAGCAACAGGCACGTAGAACATGTTCTGCACTCCAGCACCAAGTGGACTCAGTCTGCATCTACTTAAAATTTGGACTTTGCATTGCTATTCGATACAGTTGTTTTCTGGAGGCTGCTACAGTCAGTCAGCTAGGCATTCTGGCAGGAGCCTGACCACGTGGCACTCCCTGCACAACCGGGAACGCGTTCGGATCCACTTTAGGGAGGAGAAACCATAAGCTCTGATAAATTCGAAACTCTGCAAAAACATTTGCTTTTGCTATTGGTTTTAATTCTAAATCCACTAATAAGGTATTGACTGATATTTTTTAGAGCCAAGACTTTATAGTCTTTTATTGGAATAAAAAAGTGGCATCTGAGTTTAGAAAGTATTATTACAGTGCATTTTAAGTTCTTTTCTACAGAAAAACTACAGTCAGAACTAATACAGTAGCAAAATTCTGAGGACAACGACTACATACATGAAGGAGCTGTTAGATCATAGAAGCATCAAGGTTGGACAAGACCTTCAAGACCATCAAGTCCAACTGTTAGCCCTGCACCATTGTAACAACTGAATGACAGTATGATGCTAGCAGAAAGAGCTACAGGGTTATCAAATGCAAGGAAAGGTATCTTCATCTTCTAACAGTAGCTTCAGGCTATAAATGAAGTTTTTATGATATTAGACTAGACCTACCAACAGTAACAATTTAAGAAGTGTGTTTTCATACACTAAGATTTGAGGACTCCGTTTCAAGCCCTGATGGAGGCAACCACTTAAGAACCAGCCTCCCCACCGTGTCCTTGCAGGGCACACTCTCACTTTCAGACTCAGTTTTAAGTCAGCTTTTTGAGTGAAAGCAAACTCCTCACAGCTCCCTGTTCAGACACTTTCTGCCTATGACCCCCCCCGGTCTGTCTGTCTCTGGTCTGCAGCTTCCTGCCCTCTCTGGAATCCTCCTCTCTTCAAGAAAACACAGTTGCTCCCCAAGAGATGGGGAATCTTCCCACAGAGTTCTACCCGGCACTCACTTTAGTGAAGAGTAACAAACAAGGAACAAACAGAACAAAGCCGATTGTCTGAGACTGAATGAAACTTGTTCTACAAGGTCCCAAGCCAGTGTCTGGGAAAGTCACCACATATGTTTAGAGATGCTAGATGGAGACAGAGAACTTAAGACACAGACTTAAGCAGCACAACTAGGTAAGGTAAATTACGATATTTAAAGAGTCCTTACTTAAGTCCTTTCTTCAAAGCTTCAAAAATTTTCTTCACCTGCAGTGGCTTTGGATCCCAGACGACTGCCGCCTTCTGCAGGGAATTATAAGCCTTGGGGGACTTCAGCGACATCCTTGATCTCACTGAACTTCTGCTGAGAGACTTTCTGTAGAAAGAGATACGAAACATGGGAAGGATACAAAACCCATCACACAGGAGAGAAGAGATGGCTAAGCCACAATGCTTCCAGGCTACGAGCTGTATGCCCAATCCCATACACCTTTACTGAAAGGAGCAAAGCTCTTGGACACACCAAGAATACTTTCCCAGACACCATTAGAATTTAAGGCCCAGCCCTAAACGCCTACTGCAGAAAACCTCCAAGTTTTTGGTGACTTCAGCAATAAAGTTTTCAGCTCCTTCTCCGAGCTTGACACCGACTTGGAGAAAGCCAGTGGGTCTCTGGTCTTCCTTTTTAAGTAAAAAGGAAAATTGTGCAGAGCCCCATTTCTCAGAGGGGGGAGCGGGGGAAGAAAGAGGAAGGGAAGTGCTGAGCTATAAAGGGACATTTTTATAACAGTTTAACAAATTAATGTTCATACTGCTAGCAGTTGTCTTCACAGACATGCACAGCAGCTAGCCCAGGCCCAGCTCCTGGGTGCACACTCACACCAGCTGCTGGGTCAACTACAAAACTAGTCAGGTAAGTCACACTGCAGGGCAAGGACATTTGGTTCTGACTCTCACCTGCAGTTCAGGAAAATGAGGCAACAAACACTTGATCTGCTCAAGGTCTAACTGATAAAGCCAACATGAAAAGCCTTTAGAAATAGCTCCTTCTTCACCTGCACTCACCTCCCATTTAAATGATGGCTAAGGGCCCCACCATACTGTAAAAAGCAAACTACCAAGCCTCAATTGCATTCAAGATGTAATTATCAAGGTGCTTATTCAGCATCTAACACCTCACTTACTTTTAAAAGCAACTGCAGAAACAAGATTAAATATTGTTCCTAACAAGTGCCCCCATACAGGGCTTTTTGTGCCAATCCATAGAGCAGCACACCCCAAGCCAAGAGTTAGACATATCTACAGCATTAAAACCAGAAAAGGAGCTCTCTGCCAATAGCTCTGCCCACAGACAGGTTCCTGCCCAGCTTACCTCTCTCTGTACACTTCTCCCAATCTCTGCTCTCTTTATACAGCTTTGTTAATGCTCCCTGGAAGTCCAGCCTCTGAAACAACGTTATGGATAGAAGCTACTCACCCCACCACACCAGCCAAGGGCTCTCAGAGCAGCTTTCCACCCCCTCCACAATCTCTATGCCAGATTCACCTCACCTGGAGAAGTGAACTTCAGCAATTTCAACACATAGCCACTGACTGGTTTAAGTCCTAGGCATGTGACTGAAAGCCCACAGAGATTACTGAGCTTGGGGATCATATCTTAGGCCCAGCACACCTGAGAGCTGTCCCGGTCCTATTAGAGAAGCCTGCATGTAACTACTTTAATTATCCTGGTGCTAAATTTACACTTAACTCCATTTTTTAACATATAATTTGAAAACAATCTGATTAAAATCAGGTGTTGCCAAACATTAGTGGATGTTGAATTCCTTTATCCCAATGATTATCTGAAGTTTTTATGATGGCTTAAAGAAAAGGAGTAATTAACCAAACCATCTGGAGCTCAAGTTACCTGTAACAAGGAATGTAACTGTTAAATCAGAAACTTACATTAACATTGTTTCCTTTCATAAGATAATGAATCTTTGCGTATTCCATGCAAAGAGAGAAGGTTTCAGCAGGATTAACACTGGAAGGGACAGTCTGGCCAATACCAGGAGCTTAAAGTCTCCTGGAAGGACCATCACAATTCTTTCATTAAGGAAGGAAACAGCATCCCACTTCATGCTTTAGATGAGTGCTTTAATTAGCAAGGTACCACATGGAAGATACAATTCTTTTGAAATGAAAAATCCCAAATTACTCCTGGGTTTTATTTATTTTTGGAAAGGAAAGGACTTTGATATTTACCTTCAGAGTGATGGACTGCAAATCCTAAATTCAGAAAATCATTTCCCTTCAGTTAAAGTCCATCTGAGCACTGCTATGGACAAGTTGGGATTTCAAACTCACTGTTTTCCTCTGCATCTCCCATTGACTGACATAGCCCACACCTACACAGCACACTGGTGTTAAGAATCCCATTTTCACACATTTCATAGAGCAGTTCAGTGGCTGACAGGAGCCTTCTGGGCCAGTAGCTCAAAGCTAGGTGGTACAGTGCTGCCTTCCCTTGTGAACTTCACAATGTAAGTATTGGATTTCCCACTTTACAGATAACAGGAATAATATTTACTTCCTGTGGAGGCCACTGTGAGGAGAAATGCAATGGTGTGTCTGACCCAGCACCTCACAAGGAAGTTGCTAAAGAAACGCAAAAGTATATTTAGCATCTGCTTAAGAATCCCCATGTGGACCTGATTTGTGTGTCATCCCTTGGGCAGACCTTGCACAGGGCCCCTGCAATCTCCTGTTGTGTTTTGCAACAGTGCCTGAGGGAGAGATAAGTAAGGAAAGGGTGGTTAAAAATTTTCTTCTCTCTGCTGGGAAAGGGTATTGAGTGTTCCCTGGGCTGTGGCTGAGTATCTAGTACACAAATTTTGCTTATGCAGTGATTCCTGAACAAAACTGTCCTTCTAAATGCTTAAATAATGAAAAGCAACATCATAAAAGATGCATAGAGAGACTTGGTTCGAAAAGTTTACAGCTAAAAGGAACAGAATAATCTTAAGGGATATAGGAAGTCTTTGCATGGAGCATTCTTACCCTGCCCGGCTGTGCCTCTCTCAGAAACGGCTGTTCCGCTCGTTGCCTGGCAGATCCTCTCCCTGCCACAACCCCCACTACACCCTTGAGCTCCAGCCTGGTTATGTAGCTTATTGACAGCATTTTCCCAACATCTCACTGACCAGTGGGATTTCACACTCCCATCTTTGCTAAGTGTGATGTTATTTTTCAGCCCCCACAACAAATCAGTTTATTGAAATGTGAAGGTTTCTCGATTACATCACAGTTGTGCTGGGATTTCATTTCCACTCATACTTTGCCACTCTGGGTTTAACTAAAAGGTTAATTCAGTGACTTGGTTCTTTGAAAATACTTTTAATGACATGAGTCAGGTATTTTACTGATACACATGGATTTTTTGGAGTACAGTACTTCTAGAGGCATACTTTCCAATACTTCTGTACGATACTGCTAAATGATTCGCTTTGTTATTACTCAAGCACACGTTGACAGTCACAGGTTATAGTCATTTTCCACTTATATATCATGTCTTCTTAAAGCACCTGACAGGCTACACAGGGATGGCTAAATTCAGACAAAGAACAAGAGCAGTTATCTACACAGAGTGGTGTTAGACAATTACCATAAGCAAAAAGGGAAAACCAGTGCAGGATGGTTTAGCAATTATGGAGCTCAGCTGAGGACTGAACTGCAACTGTGGCCATACTATTGACCTGCTACCAGTAGCAGAGAATTTGCAGTGGCCTTGGTGGCCTCTTTGTACTCCTCTCTTCCTCTTGCTTGTGGCATTGCCAGCAAGCAGCCCCTCCTTTCTTGTAACGCCGCTCTGCTTAAATAACTCCAGGAGAACTTGAGATAGGTTCAGTTACACTTTTTGCCAGGACCCCTTAACATCCCCATCTTTTTAAAGCTCTACGAACGTGTCAGAAGGTTTTAGTCAGCGGACAGCAGCTCCTACAAGGCTGCTAGCAAGAAGGGCCACAGCCCTTTGCTTTTCTAGGAGAAATGGATGCTGTGAACAGTGACACACCCTCTGGAATGCCACCATTGCTGAAAGACCGCATGTACAGCAGAGCGACAGCATGGTGTGAGTTACAGCTGTCCATCAGTGACCCACGGCCACCTTCAAGAGTTCTAAGATAAAAAATAAGGAACTGCAACTACACACAGATGCTGTAAGTTCAATGCTGCACTCCCAATACCTGGGGTGTGTTGCCCAAGTATCAGGTGCTTTTCTGGCTGTGGTACTTACGCTAGTTTCCTGCTTTGCACAGTGCTGAATCCAGTGAAGGAACAACTCCTGCTGATACCACCCCCGTCACCAGGAGACACGAACGTGAGTTTGACTGACATGGTTGCCTGTCAGTAGGTCTGTCGGCTTCTGAAATAAACAGAAAAACAGGTGAGTCATAACCTTCTTGGTGGTTCAGGCTTGGATTCGTCCTGCTGCAAGTGCTGAGCTGCACGGAGGTGGAAAGTCAGAACAGACAGTAGATTAAATAGAAAAAAAGACTTGTCTGCTATACACGTTTCCTCTGTTGCTATCCACAGTACAATTAATAAAGGGCTGAATAGTCTACAATGAAATCTCTCATGCCCTCTTCAATTTCTGATTGATTTTACAAACTCACTATGCAAAAGCCAGAAGAGCCTCAATTCACAGGCTCTCCACATTTCTGATTTTTTAAAACCCCGTAATTGTCCCGCTGCTTAAGGAGTCCAGGCCAACCAGCCTATTTCCAAATCAGTATGGATGCCAGAACAATACTTAAGCTACAGACTTAGTCAGGTCCAAAAAAGCAGATCCTTGCATCTCTGCAGAGCCACACTGAAGTCAGTGGTGGAATTGGCTGGGCATGGTACTTAAGCCCCAGGCAGAAGTCTGGTTTCAACAGTAAATTTCAGGTTCATGCTCCTCCTCTGGCAGGACTTCTCTTGGATTGCTCTCTTCTGTTTTCCATCAGTTAAACTCTTTTGCTTTCTGGAGAATTGTGTTCTCTGCCATATGTCTATAGAATCCAAGTTACAATATAAGTAACAGACATATCCTTCAAAGCAGCTGTAGAAAATCATCCAGACAGTTAATATACAGAAAAATTCCTTTCCTTCCCCCCTCAAGCTAGTGTAATGTAAACACCACAACTGAGTACAACTGAGTAAAACAAAAAGCTGGGGTATCTATTTGTAGAGAGAAGTACAAACCCCAATGAAGAGCTCTACATGGACATGCTCCACGCAAAAGTTTGTCCTTCACTACAGAATGTGTTCTGAAGAATTGCGAGCTCCTGATCTATCAAAACAGGTACTAGAAAGAGCCCCTGTGCCTGGCTATCCCACCAGCACAGATACAACTAGGCAGACTGGAAACCCAGAGACGTCTTTCCCTGCTCTGCCACTGACTTGCAGAGCAACCTAACTCAGTGCTCTACCAGGCAGGATGTAGAGAGCTGAATGGCTGAACCACACTGCAGGAAGGGGTGCGACTGAGAGCCCTCTGCTCATCCCAGGCCAGCCTGCAAGCCCAGGTTGTTACGGTAAGTGGCTATGCTTTAGCTATGGTTATCGGCCACAGCAGTAACAAAAGTTGTCCTGGATTTGCACAAGCAGAGGTCCTGCAGTGAGACCCGACTGTTTCACTGGAAGCTGCTCAGTTAGTTCCCTGGGCTGAGGTGTGACACCCCCATTCCTTTGCCTGTTCTCCAGGCTGTGCAGAGCTCCCATTACATCTGTGAAAACAGGCAGAAGATTTTATAGCAAGATGTGAAAATGATGGAGTTCAGCCAAGCAGGTACCTGTTTTGCAAAGCCACCTGGTCTGTCAAGAGGTGCTGCACATGGCCAGGCACTGTGTGCCTCAGTGCCTGGCTCCACAGCTTGGGTACAAACAGACCCCAGTGCATGTAAAAATGTAGTGCATCTTAATCACCTTTTAATCAAGCTGTACAGCACCTAAGTTCTCTTACTTTGCAAGGATCCTCCTTAACACCCTTAATCAGAGACTGTGCTTGCATCACAATGCTGCTGAAGTTTCAAAATATTTTCCATTCTTTCCTCTGGTTTTCAGATGTTTATAAGCCTGTGAACAGCCAGCCCATCAAAAGGATCATTAGACTGAAAAAAGACATGCAGCTTACTGAAAAATGCACAACGGGCTGTTAAAGGAAGAAACAAAAGGAACAGCCTCCCGGTTATTGACCACATCCCTGTCAGACTAAGCCACATTCCCAGGATCTCTTCTTCAGCTCTCTAACCTGGGAGACTTGGTTCATGAGCAAAAGGGAGGAAGAAAGTGCAGGAAAAGCTTGTCCAGTTTTACAAGGCTCCTGAAGCCTGCACAGCTCGAGACTGAAAGCCTTTGAAGCGCAGAGGTATGAAACAAACACCAGACAGAGCCCTGACAGGGAAGGGAAGGTGAAAAATTGTGAGAAGACCTCTGAGATACAGATCTAGGGTACCACACAGACCCCCAACACTCTGCTGATGAAATAAATTGCTTAAATTAAAATTAAAAACTTAATTTAAAACTTGATTCTGTTGCCACATGTGTTTTTATAAACCAAATATAATTCTGGGCTTCAAGAAGGTAACACCTCTGCAAGTTAGTCGGAATGAGGGATGACCTGGCCCTCCCTTGCGAACAGCCACCCGCCCTCAAAACCTCAGGGGCCATTTGTTCTTTTTTAAGTGCCCCAAGCTCAGCCCTGAGGGCTGCTGCCCATGCCATGTCCTGCTGCAGCGCAGCAAAGCAATCCGTATGTTCGGTTCCCTCTTGTGAGAATGAAGTGAGCTCCGTAAGGTCAGGAAAGCACCATGAAAGGGCTGATCTTACTTTGAAATAACGTTGCCCAAGTCTAGTGCTTCTCAGTACACACCTGCAGATATATTTTTGTAGCGACCTAGAAAGCTTACAGCTCATTTCACACTTCTGAGAAGGAGACCATAAGTAGGATGTCAAGGCAACGTATTATTTGTAAGAAAGATTTATAAATGCAGTTGTCTAAACAGAGGGCTTTGCTGGCCAGAGTGTCTGTACAAAAGCGCTGAGCTGCATTATAACTGCCCCTGAGAAAATGCAGCTGGACACGGCTCAAACTCAGCTCTCCCTTAGGCTAGGAATAAAACAGATAAGGAGCCCAGCAAAGCCGAGTTCAAGTCTGCCTTCCAACCTGTAACCTTTGCTGTGCAGTATAGCTCTCCGAATCTCCCAGGTTATGCCCTGGGGAGTGGAGGTGCTTCCCAAAAGCACGGAATGTGCACTGGCTGCTAGGTGGGGCTGGCACAGGTACAGCACAAAAACCCCAGGGCACACTGAAGGAGTCTATTCCTGGGCAATGGAAACACGGACCTATGGAGCAAACACGGGGATGCCCGTTAGTCTTACACAGCCTCCAAACTGCCAATGCTCATTTACTCCCACATTTTAACGTATGCAACTTTGTAAGATTGAGATTTCAGGTCTCAGAACTGTATTTTAATATGTCAAGAGTATTTTTTTCCCGTGAGAGGAATGTGGTTGGTGGTCCCTGCTTCAATGGTGTGCCAATGATCTGCCTGTTACGCATTTAACCTTCAGGGCTACCGTGTACCCAGACACGTAGGGCCAGCTTCTGCGCAGCACTGAGTACACTCAAACTGCAAGTTCTGCTTCGTCTCTGCCAGTGTTGGGATATTCCTCAAGCCAAGTGACCTTCATCCTCTACAAACAAAAACCTGGTGTCTGTTTGTGTTTATAGCTAAACTTTTCCAGCCCTAGTCACATATTTAATTGTTTCTGGGCACAATGGTTTCAATAATTTTATGAGGAAAATATGACTCACTGACTTCTTGCAAAACATTTCTGCCTATGTTTTGTACTTTAAATTAGTAGCCATGCTTTTCTTTTAATATCTTCAAGGCTCACTTGAACTCTGTGACCTATTGTGAGAGTAAGGTACTCACATTTCCTTAACATCTGCAGTGTTACAACTGTGAACGGCCAGTTCGTTAAGAGGCACACACCTGCTTCTAGCTGTGTGTCTGCAAAACCTGTACCAGGCGCCTGTCTCCTTCAGCGTGGGCACATGCGGAGACGACAGCCTAGGGAACAAGTGCCCCGTCTCTCACTTGGTACGTGGGTACCTGCTGCCCACCCACCTCAGCAAGCAAAACAAAAGTCTGTTTGAAATCAAGTCCATTATCAGTCACTGGAGAAGATAAACATAGGGAGGGAACACAAACTATCAGGTGCCAGCCACGGCAGTGTCTTAGGATCCTGTGATTTGGGATACATTGTGTGATCCTGACAACTTGTCTTACACCGCTTGACCCTGACTTTCTCTTTATGTCTTTAGATTATTCTTGTTACTTTATTGTTAAATATTCTTGAATAGTTTTACTTGTAAGGACAGTAACACCCTCCTATCTTCTAGCTGCAAAAACTGAGCAGTGTCGCTTTCATTTTGTATTATCACAACATAATCCTTTTCTCAGCATCAGACGTGCTCAACACTTAACTGGAGGGACTACAGCCTTGACTCTAAAATCTGTGGCTTCTATTTGTGCCTATATGGCGAATCCTCTTAGTAAGTGGTTTTCTGCATATCATAGTACATAGGTTTCAAGTTGCCACCTAGAATCTCTGTCTTTTTAGAGCATGGCTTTATCAAATTCCCTTCAGCTCCAAGCTAGCCAAACAGATTTGCCACTGGTGTGCACTGGTTCTACACCATCTCCACTGAAACTCATTTTCACTGTATGCATCTACAGTGAGCAGTGATTTAGTAGAATGGCTTTCAGGGACTTGAGAGACATTCTCTGGATTCACTCTAGACACAATCTGTGATTCCAGCGAACCATCTGCTGCTCCCACAAAGCCCTTCAGTCAAAGGTGTGCTGAGTTACTCATTTCACTTCCCTGCCTTTATTATAAACTCCACCAAAGTAACAGTTTTGCTGCTGTAACTGCATCTGTATTAGGGGTTTAGCTGACAGAAATACCTATCACAACCACTTAACAGGCAGAGAGACAACTCTAACATCATTATACCAGAAAATCTCTAGCACAAGTTAAATTTAAGGCTGATTTCACAAACCAGGCTACATTTGTCCACCATTACATCAATGCATTTGCAATTATTTTTCTTTCAGTTATTTCAAAACTCAGGAACAATGGAATTAACTAACCCTTCTGGGTGCTCACGATGGGTGGTATCCACTTCAAAACACTGGCAGCAGACAATGGAATCGGTGTCTTTCATGACACCGATAGAGAACGGCCAGAGTGTACGACAATGCTGTCAGACTTTCTGAACAAAGTCTCTGGGCTGATCTGGGCCTGAACCTCTGAAGCTTTTCATGATTCCACTGTACCCTAGAACAGGCTGGAAATTTCTAGACCTTGGCACTTTGCAGTGTCAGACATCTAAAGAATCCAGACCATTAGCGTTAACAAAACTCCTGAGATGTGATAACATCATGACTCAGCCCTAATTACTGTAAAGACAGATGTCATGTAGGCTGCCTGACCAAAGAATGAGGGGACCATCCTGTGTCCAAGCACAGTGTTGAGTCCACTGGGAAAATACATACTATATTTAATCTTTGCTCCTTAGCATTCTTTAGAAAAACCATTGACCTCAGTAGCAATGTCTACTCTGCTAGATAAACATTCCAAATTTATGATTAAGACCCCTTAACTTTTAAGCATTTTTGCTCAATTGTTAGACAAACATTCTGTTTCTACTGTTACTGGCAGAACTAAGGAAGGCTTCTCCAATTATTTTTCTGAAGATGAAGAGTAATTTTAATTAGGAAGTCAGAAAGTGCCCTTGATGCTATATCTCAATATAGGTATTTTAACCAAGCATTGCATGCAAATAGGTATGCTTTCCTCAGATACATCCTTTCTGTGGAAAGGATGCACAGCAGACCTGAAAAGGATATGTGTAACTCACTGTAACACAGAACTCTGACTGCTGGACAACATCTATCTGGAACTGGTCTCTTGCACCAGCACGTATACATGAGCTGTGACTAGCCCACCACAGAGAGGGGAAGAGCCTCTACAATCACTGATGTGGCAAATGTATGTTGGGATTTTGGTTGTCACATTTGTATAGAATCATAGAATATTTTTGGTTGAGAAGACCTTTAATATCATCAAGTCCAGCAGCTAAACAGAGTTGTGAAAATCAAGGTAATGGAGACAAAGAGCTGCCTGGGATGAGTGTTTGAAAATTTCCCTCTTAGTACTTTTATTGTCTGTCTCCAGGGCACTAAGAAGTAAACTTTGCTCCTCCTCTGCACTTTTTCTGGTCTCCTACCTCCCCCCTACTCTTTCCCCCACCTGCTGTCCCTATAATGGGAATAAAGCAAGCAGACAGCCGAACTGGTTCGGCCTTCATTGGAGAAAAATGCAATCTGTGCAGGAAACCATCTTTTGCCAGAGGTGTGTGCAGCTGCAGGGCTGTAAGGATGCAGGGCTGTACAGATGCAGTGCCGTAAGGATGCAGGGCTGTAAGGATGCAGCTGTGCAGAGCCATGACCCATCACTGTTCACCAGGCATTTTGGCTGGTTTAAGCCTGAGGAACGTGAGCTGTTACGCAGGAGTTTTGCCGCAAGTGGGAGATTTTGCATTTCTACAAAGCTACACGTGTTCCACAGAACCAACCTGTTCAACTCGAGATTATTAGATGGGCCCTTTACTTTGCATCAGATTTGCATCTGTCAGGCTGTATTTTCAAAATCTATATAGGAATATAACCCTGTTCTCAAAAGCCACTTAGGCTCCCAAGAGTTAGCTGCACTGATTTTTAATAAGCACTGCATTCAGAGCTCATATTATTTAGAACGATGGGGTACGGTGTGTAACTCATTTGGATACTTTTGAAAATTTTATCTGGGCAGATTCAACTCAAATATATATTTAAATACTACATATCTGACATACTTTCCTCCTGGCCATATTCAAGCCATAAAAAGAAAACCAGATAAACAGCTTTGATCCAAGTTATTGCTTTAGTCATTAGGCCCTTCTGCAGCTTTATGCCAGCTTCTGGAAATGGAGTCCTGGAGTCCAGGTTTCCTACGCGGCAATAAATTTAAGTATCACAAAGCAGTCCCCTCAGAGGGCTTCTTTGCACTGTGTAACCAAGTAATTGGTGTAACCAATTCTAGAGCAGTTCTTTGAACACAGGACTCGTCTTTCAAGTCCAAGACGACCTATTTTTCAAGGCTGCGATTCATAACGTTACTGTATTTCTAATTAGTTTTCATCTGAGCACACAGATCCAAGTTCTATTCTCAGTGACACTGGTGCACATCCAGAGGAAATTCATCAGTCATTTGTTCCAGATTTCCAGTAGAATCCCAGCAGCGAATGTTGGCCTGTGCTTAGTTAATGACCTGGAAACTATTTTCCAAGCCTTGATTTTGTGGTCAGTTTTGCACCTCCCTCTTGCGGCAGCGGGTCCCGAACCAGCAAGTCCACAGAGCCCCTCACACACCGCACACCGATGCCCTGTGATGTCTTCATCTATGGAAGCTTCTTACTCAGGATCAGGGTTGGCTGCACGTCCCGCTCCAGCCTTTCAGCGATGTTGGAATAAGGAAAGGATCAGTGGGCGCATGTAACCCAAGTCCCTGGTTAGTTCCTGTGCCAGGAGGTGGCACATCCATCCAGAAGTACCCACACGTTTTTTCCATGCTTGCCTAAATCATAGCTGCTCTTCTAGTGGCTGTGAGTGTTTCTGCACTGTGTTTTGCTCTCTTCTTCAGGGGAAGGCCCCGCACAATTCACCCATTACCAGCTGATTTACGAGCACAGGCCTTGCTGCTAGCTCCTCTGGTTTCCATTTCAAACTTGATGACAAACTTGCGAGCCTGAATCAGAGATTGAGGAATGTGGCCGGCTCCACACACTAGCCTGACTTGCAGCTTTTTCAGCTTTGGCTGAATGGGAGTCTGCAGTTAGCTACATTATAATGAGTACTTAAAAACAAATTCTTAACAGGAGAAGAAGCAGATGGTGCTGAGGGAGAGCAATGTACAAGTGATGAGCAGGCTCTCCCATTTCTGACAAAGGAAAATTTGCCCAGCATCAAGGCACTGACTCCCACCAATTCCATCCCGGAGAGGTTCCTCCTCCTTAAACTGGCACCCCAAGCACCATTCTGTATACATATCCCCTCTCCTTGTTTCCCCCAATCTGTGCCTGAATGCATGTCACAGATAAGACTTAGCAAGTGCGATCATGTCTGCATCCATTGACTAACCATGAGCCTCCAAACAGCTCATTTCCAGGTCAGTTATGAAACAAGGAACGTCCTGTCTCAGCCTTAAGGTTGTGGGAAGTCCTAAGACTAAGCTTCCATTGGGAAGGCTATATTAACCAAAACACATGACAAACTTCCAGTAATAGTGAAATCCAGTGCTCACAGTATGTGGGATGTGTTTTGGTATCTTCAGAAACTGAAGCCTGTAAATCATAATATACAGCCATGTGCCCTGGGACACTCTTCTGAAGTGGGAGAAAGTGCCTCTCATTTAGCTCTCTGACCAAGAAAGTTGTTCCCTTATTAAGAATTAAACAACTAAGTCATCTTCCTATGGCAACCATGTTTTATTCCCATAAATATAGCCAAGAACACTGGAAGAGGAAGAAAAGTAACCAAAAAGTCATGTAAGAGGGAAATAGGAGAAAGGGAAGGCTTATGTTTTAAAGCAAGGTACTTTCTCCAATGCTGAGTAGACATGGACTTTTTTCAAAGTCGGTATTTCCATTACTGAATCTGGGTACCTATCTCAAGATAATGAAAAAGGGTGCAGCATTTAGAGAGAGATCAAACCCAAGGCAATTTAGAATGTCTCTCACTGGCCAGCTAACAGCTGAAGTGTCAAAAAAGTATCTGGTATGTCTGAACATTTCATCTAGACTGAATGTACTCAGTATTGTCTAACACAGGCTTGAACTCATTATATTTTCTAACAAATTAGGGTAGCTGTCATGGCAGTCCTAACACTGTGTTCTGTACTAGTGCTCCTTTCTGTAGACACTGCACAAGCATATAAACTTTACTTGGGGAAAAAACAAAAAACCTCTGAATACATATGGATATATCTGTACTTTCCTCTTCATTTCTTACCAACTCCTAATACATATGTGCTGACATTCATGGCCCATATTTTTTTTTGCACTGTTATTCTCTGCTTTTATTTGGTTTGAGTTTGCTCTTAATGAGGTGAACTTTGCACAGCCCAACTCTTGCTCCTATAAAACCTATGTCTTAAATGGCCAGATTTATTGATTTTTTTTTTTTTTGGGGGGGGGGGAAGGCCTGAATACTAACCACACAGCTGTACTTGGAAACAGATGTTTTTACCCCCTTAAAACTGAGCTAATGAGCACGGGAATATGGAACAGATAGCTCAGGAAAACTTTTGTTTAGATTTTGAATCTGGCATTGTGGGAAGAGTACAGAAACCACTGGTAGGAGAGGGTAGGATGGTAAATCCAGAGATGATGAAAATTTGCACTGCTACACTACTTCACAGCACTGAGCAGCCCCCTTGATCCCAATGCCAGGGCTACCCACCCGTCCCACCCAGGTATCCCCCTGGGAGCAGCCCAGCCCCACCAGCTGGACAAACTGCCGCAGTTCTATCCAATCTACTGACAGAAGCCCAGGATTTGGGTTTGTGTCTCCTTTGCACCTAGCAGATGTGAAAGGCTCTACATCACTTCTTCCAAGACTTCTGAAAAACATAAACCAAACCAATTATTTAGGATCAGATGCTGTGAAAACCATAACTTCTGGCAGAAATCTCACCAAACATGCACGTTTTAAAAACTAACTTTGCCACCAGTGTGTTCTTCAGGATACTGTGTCTTCTGCAACTGGCTCAGAAATACGTAAGGTTTGAGGACCATGGTTTCTCTGCCCAGTCGTGCTCCCATCACAGTGACTGGGAGCATTGCCATAACTTCAGAGGAAGGACGAACAAGACCTCTGCAGTCATGATTTGGCGCTCAGGCTGGAAAAATGCATTAGTGGTGGCTTTTTATAGAAAAGATGCATCAGGTTTTCCCTCTGGTTCCTAGCTTAAGCTTCTTTAATGAATTAATTCTTGATTTGTCTGTATATGCTCCCTCGCAGCACAGAGCGGGTCCCTTCACTGAGCCACAGCAGCAAACAAGAAGAATCTTCTGCTGTATAAGGCTCTGTGAGACACAGTCATTACATGCAGAGGAAACTGGGTTTAGTGGGGCCCTAGTTCCCCAGGGGACTACCATAATATAAATTATTAATAATAAAAATAAACATTGGCTAGCTTGAACTTCTCTTCATTCCCTTAGAGCTTATTTTTGTGACAGAATTAGCTAAATAAAGCCCACTTGAAAGAATGCTTAATTGCAAACTATCCAAACAAAACAAAATGGAACTAATTGGTTCTTAACTATTAAACATTCAAAAAGAGATGGCTTTGGAAACAGCTGAAAGACTGATGTGTATTATGATACATATGGTGCAGCGAGCAGTTAAGCAAAATGCAGTCTAAACCAGACTACATTTACTTTTAAACCAGATATTCAAGTTTTGTCAGTAAGAGTCTGCCTAGAAGGCAGCTTTGGATTAGATCAAGCCTAAAAAGAGGTACAGCAGTACCCTTTTGAAAATTATAAAATCAGAAGAGTCAAACTCGTATATTGACTGTTGGCTCAGGAGACACCACAAAACCTGCCCCAGTCAGTGCTCCACCGAGCGCCCCTTAAACCTACTGCAGCCTAAAAAAGAGAGACAACAGTTTCAAGGGGCTTTTCTAAAGCAGTGATTTCCCTGGAAGTTGGGCAGGGAGAGCTCACAAACACAGTTCTGGCAACACATCTCTGATGTGTGGGGAGCAGTGATGCCTCCCACCAGAATAACTGACTGCAGACCTGCCCTGGCTTCCCTGACTTCCTTTCTTCAGCCTTGCGGTTTTGTTATGGCTATTTAATCCCAGTGTTTCACAGTCAGCAAATAGAAGGAATCTGTTTGGGCATGTGAAAACTCCCTTTTGATATTCACTAAAGGTTAACAGAGCTGCCACACTTATTTCTTAAATCAGAAGTATTTCTAGCAAGGCTAGGAAATGATTTCTCTAATGTGACTTTAATTTGTAAACAAGAACAAAAACTTCTACGTTAGAAAGGAGCAAGAAGTAGATAAGCTTTGCCCAAAATCATACAGTAAAAATTATTTTAAACATTTAATTAGTGGTATAATAATTTTTCTTTGGAGGAGCACTGTGTGCTGCTCATGAGATCAGACTAGTGGTAAGCCACAGAAAGTGCACTGCCTCATCAGCCACATGTTTACTCGCTCCCTTATCAATAACTGACATTAACACAACTTCTGCCAGAGATAAGAAATTCCTGGAAACGTCAGGGTCTTCTACATCACCCAGCCCAAGCACAAGGGAGCTTCTCACCAAAGAAAAAAAGCAGGTCTAAATGAAGTGCTAAGCAGAAGTCACTCAGTAGCAGGACCACTCCAACATTTACGCCAAAAGCTAATCTGATTTTAAGGTCCCTTGAAATGTTATGAATATTATCAACAAACACTGCAGGAGCCCCTCAGGAAAACACAATTCAGAGGAAAAAAATCAATCGTCTCTGTCTCAAACTTCTTCAAAGACTGCAAACCCAACTACTTGCTCCCTGAGGACTCAAAGCTTTTACTGCAACTACCAGTCACATCTGCTTAGTGTTTCATATTTTTCAGCATCATCAGGAGGTTTTTTTAGCTCTTGGACTGGTTAACACAGCACCTATGTGTAAGTGCAACAACAAAACTCCAACAGAAGAGATAACTGAGGTCTTCTGCCAGTTTGTTTCTGCCTCTCTCCCCAAAAGACACAGGCAAACCTGGCAGAAGTAGTATTCTATACGAGTATTTTGCCAGCATAGCTAAATCTTCACAGGTTTCATTTTTTACCATCCCTCTTAGTGCTCACAGCTATGCCAGAAACTTTGTAAGATCGATGTACACAGTTACACAAGAGAGCTTTGTGGGTTTAATACCTCTAGTATAATTTGACAAGTAGTAGTAGTCTGCAGATAACGCAAAAACATGCTCTGATGTGAACACCTTCTGTGTATCTATACTAAAAGCACCTCACTGCTATTGGAGTCCTGGTATTATTTACTACTCCTAGAATGAGTGGAGCAAGCTGGGAAGCCTGTGCTCTCTATTAGCATAGTTGAAACTATCCCTCAGACTTGAAACAAGTAGTACTAACACAAGCTCACTGAGGACTACAACTGCTTCTATACCTGCATCTTTTGCTGATTCAGCCGTTGGTAAAAGAAACCATTTCTCACAGTCCTCACCCAAGGGGATTTAACAGCAATAGAGAGGGGAGTATTGTGTGTCTTTAGACACTGCAAGGACTTTGCTAGTACAGATGCACTGCTATAAAGCATCACGGGAAGGAATACACTGAACAATACAGCTGCAGAAGCTTTCAATATCCTATTCAATAAATCCTCAAGTGAGGCAAAATTATAGTGGTACTGCATTTAAGCATTTAAGCACAGAATGAAGCCTAGTATGACTACATGGCGAGTGTAGGACAACTACAGCCCTCAGCGTATGAAAGATCTGTGGGTAAGTCCTTCATGCCTCATAAAACAAGACCTGCTTTTGTGATGTAAACTGACTCAGCGTACAGTACCCTGACTCCAACACTTGCCTATGAGCCAGTTATAATGGCTAAGAGGATCATGCCCTTACAGGGCCCCTAAGAAAGTTCTCTTAGCTCCCTTTCAACGTGGAAGGAGCGAACTGTAACACCAACACGCACGATGACTCAAGAGTGTGGAGAGCTCTTGCCCAACACCAACGAGCAAAAGACTTGCGGTATCAATCAGTTCAGTGTACATACTGATCCTGAGCTCATCAGCTCCTGTTGTCCTTGTAGAACAAGGACAAACAACAGTCACCCTCAGCACGTGGGAGGTAGGGAAAGGACAGTCAGGTTTCATTAATTACAGTTATTAGAGCTGCAAAAATGGATGGTCAAATGCACAGTCCATATTCATGTGGCTGCTGCTTGATCAATAATTTAAGGAGCCCTGGTGACGGATAAGATCACCAGCAAAGAGCTTCAACTTCAGAACAACAGATAGGCAATCCAGTTAAATACCACTGTGCTTTGATGACTGCTGGGATACCAGAGGCTGTGTATGCTGATCTGTGTTACTGGTGTCAGACAGACATGATCTGTGACTAAATCATCATGGATCTTGCAAAGTGAGCTCGAGATGATGCAGCAGCATCCAGAATGCTGGAAGGTGCTATAAGCACAACAGTGATACACCCTCGCATGCATGAGAAGCCATGCCTGGTCAGAGAGGCAGCAGATAGAACAGTATGTCCTTGTGATGGTCCAGGTCCCCTGGCAGGTCTCCCACACTTGCAGTATCCCCCTCCAACCATCAGTGCCTGGATCACTGACCTTACAAACCCCTATTTGTGATCCTCTACAGAATCCTCATGGAGAGCGTAGAGCCTGGAGACAGTACTGGCAGAAAATCACTCTTGGGTGATCTTTAGCATTCAGAAATGGCCATTCTGATACAAAACGTACATGCTGACAAGTGATTCCAACAATACACTAATCCAGATCCAGAATTAAATCCAGACCCTGACACAGTTACAGCAGCAATGGCACACAGAGCACTCAATGTTTAATAGAAAAATGGTGTTTTGCTCCATGGGACTTGGCATACTCGAGAGAGAGATTTCAAAATAAGCTTTACTGTATTGTAAAGATAATCTGACAATTACAGGTCAACCTACACTTGCTTATCGCTGTAAATGAAACTAAAAGCAGTCAAATTCAAACACCTATAGTGGGAAAAATTCATCATGTACTAGTACAGCTCTGGAGAAAACCAGCTAGGCTGGGCAGATGCAGGAATTAAGTCTGGACAGGAGATCTTACCAGAAGATGCTGTACTTATTCTCATCCATGGCATTTTCCTGCAGAGCACATACTCCTTACACTTGTGGTTTTGTTCTTGAAGAACCCAAGCTCAAGCAGTTTTTAAATACTTGTACTGCTGCTTACTTGTTTTGCACTTCTGATGTTTGTTTGCAGGCAGCTGGGATGCCTGCACTGATTTTCTAAGGTTATTTAAATTCTTCTTTATTTGTTAACAAATTATGTTGGTTGCACAACACATTGGCATGTGAACGCTTCAGAAAAAGGGGAGGGTCACAACTCAGCCTCAGTGGAATTAGGAACAAGATCCAATGACTTCAGCAGAGTTACACAAATGATAGCTCTATTGTTTCTGTGGGACTTGTGGTTAATTAGAGTAGTATTTCCCATCAGCTTTCTACATGCAGGACTCTCTTCAAAGGTGGCATTACCTTCAAGGTCACTGCGTGGGCTTCCATTTCAGACAAGCAATAACAAAAGCCTAGCAACAGATTTTCAGGAAGTCTGGGCATGCACTATTGCACTACAAGCATGAAAAAAGGCACAAGGTACTGTGAAGTTATATATATATATATATATATGTGCAACAAACATATAGTCATGCTGAAGCTGTGATGTTACTGATGAAATTAAATGGATGCATTCTTAGATGCGATGCATCCATGGCAACTTCTCTTTTGTTTTGTCTTCCATGGTAAAAAACCCATGTAGCTACCTTCCTACAAAGCAGTGATGTCCAAAACCCTGAGCACTTTCTGCACAGGTAAGTGTTAGCCACATTCACACACAGTTACTCAGTACGTACACTCCAGTGTAATAAGCACTCCAACTGCTGCCCAGGCATTTGGAATATCTCCCTGTGTCAAACCCTTTGGAAAACCCTTGCTTACTATTTTAACTTTAGAGATCTCATCAAACAAAACCCTCCCGTTGAATCCAGTGGTACTGTCTAAACTCTTCCAGTACAATTTCAATTAAATGATGTAAAAACTGTAGAAATTCAGTGCACAGGTATACTGAAGGTTATTTACATTTTGTCTGCACTAGTAGAAATATAAACACTGAAGCACTAAACATTAAGCTGTTAAAGCACACTGAGATCTTTGAATTGCCTCCCTGTTTATCTATTGAGCCCAAATATTGGAGAGTGATTTTTCCCTCTTCAAGTCTGTAGCAATTTAAATAACAGAGGTTATGTAAGTGCAGAGAATTATGGAAAAAAATATAAGTGGAAAGAACATATTTTTAAAATGCACTTGAATAACTCAAATACAGCTGAACTGACATTATTCAGACTTTCCAGTCTTATTCAATACTGGATTGAAACCAAGCTCAAGAAATTTCAGGCCCAAAGGGCGTTTTTAAGAAAATTATAAGTACCTATATTTCTAGCTTACAATGTCTGCCTGGGAAAGCTCCTCTGCCTATAGAATGACTAACCTATCTTCTCACAGGATCAAACAAAAGCCTTGTGAGCTAATTAAGGGGACATTTGGATCAGTCTTTAAATGTAAGGACTGATTCAGCACCAAAGAGCACCCAAACCAGAAACCTGGATTGAAACATCCGTGGTCTTCTGGCAAAGTACAGATGCAGATTTAGATCCCAATGGTACGCCAAAGTTCCTTTCTAACCTGTGCAGGCACACACTCTGGGCCCAGCTCTGCATTCCTTCCACACCCAGGGTTGGAGTTCTGCCTCAACAGGGAATGCAAGGGAGAAATTAATGTCTTATCTTTATGGCAGATCTTGTTTGGCAATGTATGTGCCTGCCAAACCTCGGATGTGTGACACAGTATGCAGTCTAGCTCCAGAACCGAGAGATTTTGAGAGATTTCTCTTGGAGGATACTTAAACTTAGGTAAAACTGTTTTCATAAGTAACTGCTCTGAGCTCTAGTGTACCTGGATATATTCTGATACTTCTCTTATAAACAATTTTCATTAATGGAAAAGTGAAGATTCCAGACTATGAAAAATGAGTAACAAAGGGAATAAATGAAATATTTCCAAACTGAGGGACATGTAAGAGTTTAGCTAGATGACAAAAGATTTTTTAAAAATACATTTCACAGAGGGAAAATTATAAATAAAACAAACAATAAAATAAGGCTTCTTGCCATAACACCATATGTTCATTATCCTCCAACATCATAAGGTAGCATTATGCATACAGAGAGATGCACAGGGTAAGATTTTTTCATCACTCCAAAGAGATGTGAACTTCACCTTGGGTTTTGATAAGATAAATGCAGTTATGTTTCCTTCAGGTGCCCAGTCCAGAGTATTTCAGAATTTCAGAATTTGCAGGGAGAAAGACCTTCCGAATGCATGAATGACAAAGAACTGTGGAAACAAGTCTCTTTATGTGTGGGCCTTTTGTCAATTTTCCTGGATTTTCCAATCAAATTTGTACAATAAATGCTTACCAATGTTACTTGCAGCTGCTGTATTTTATATGTCTGTGATAAAATCAAAACCCCACTGCAGACACAGTTCCATAAGCATCATTATTTTTTTAAGGTTAAATTATTTTGGTCAAAAATCAGCATAAATTCTACCAGAAAAATCTCATTTGACAAATACCAGATGTATCCACATCTGGAGAGTTTCTTACACAAATATTGCATCCACCAAACTCTTCGGCTCTAGCTGTGGCCTTCCTGGATGTTTTTCTCCTTATTCTACCCCAAACAGCGTGCAAAACTGTAGGATAAAGATGCCCTACTGTGGTCAAAACAGTGACAAGGGGATATTAAGGTAATTCATGTTGCATTTTGCTCAAATATTTTCATAATAGTTTGGAAAAGGATACCTTGAATATCCCATGTATCAACTACTACCCCGTGGCAAAAAGAAATGCTAGCTAAACTCCAGGGCCTTGGCTGCTTTAAGGCTTCCTAGGCAAGATTAAATCAAAATACTTTGTATGTGCATTCCACCTTTCATCAGCATGTCAGCTGTAGTAAAGAAAGAATGTGCTATTAATTCTCAGCATCAAAATCTGGGATAATGTCATACAGTCAAATGCTTCCTTACTTTCACAGAAACAACTCTTAGAGGAAATAGTTTCCAAAGCATGTTGCAAGTGGAGCTGAGGAAATCAGCTAGCACACTGCACACTGCTCAGGGAAAAACTTTCCGAAAATGAGTCAGGATTTAATAAAAACCTCTCTGAGGTATGTAACTCCTGCCCATAATAGAACAATTTTCAATTTTTAACCCTGTATAGAGCATTTTAAAATACTAACAGATGTATGAAACAAAAAAGCAGAATTCTCCCTTACTCTCTGCTGTGAACACATGTAACACAGGGAAACCGATGAGACGCTGCAAAACAGGAACCCGGCTGTTACTTCTGTGCGCTGGAAAGAAAATTTGCTTGCTATTCCTTCTCCCTTTCAATTGTTTCTGTGGCAACACATCTGGTGCTGCAATTCTGGGCCATAACATGAGCGATCCCGAAAGAAGAAAGTTATGTTGTTGTTCTGGTTTGCAAGAATGAGGAGCAGAGGGAGATCTGCAGCATACATAACCTGACAACCCTTTTTGCAGTCATCAGTGCACAGAACATCAGCTACTGATATTTAGGTACAGCTTAAAAGTACAAGTTTTAAAATGTTTCTACAACGGCCAGAGAAACCTCTTGTGGTGAGCTCACATTCTGAGCCAGCCTTTTTTAAACAAAAGGGCTGTGACTGCCATAGGAAATAAGAGAGAAAAGTGTTCAGCTAAGAGGAACAAGGTTCATTCCCTAATCATAAACGTAACCCTCCCCACGTAATGGAGAAAGATTGATACTGATTTCTTATCACCTCCCCGGTGCTGTGCAAACCTGACTGCAGTATCACCACCACAAGTTATATTTGGGAGCACGTAAGGCCAACGTCTGCTGAAGTAGGTGCTCCTGCTGGTAGGTGCCCCAAGGGTAGGTGCCTCAGCTCTCCGAGGATGTCACTGGCCTTAGCCAAGTTATAGGAACCTACTGACACAATATGAGCCTGGGACATCTTGAGCACGCCCTCATCCTCAGAATTTACAGTTGTAGAGAAGGAAAAGCATGAATAAAAGCTTACAGCCCCAGTTCAGTTTGCTAAATCAGCAAGCAGGTTTTTTAATCACTACAAATCCTGACAAGTCCGTCTGAAATCTGAAGGTCCTGCTGCATGACTATGATCCAAAGTAAGTTATTATGGGTGTTTTACAGTGCCACTGAGATTGACACCTCGGGATATAAACTCACAATACAAGGGCCAGAGCAATTTGCAAGGGTCCCTGCATTCAATTAATTCAGCCTGGAGTAGTAAGAGTTTAAAAAACAATGAAAACGAGGTTTTGCTGTTCCATCAAAAAGATAAGAGATGAATTCATGGAAAGAAAATAGCTCACAAGTAAGAAAATATCACAGACAGTTAGTTCTCCAATAATGCTTGCATTTTAAGTTCCATATTAAACAAGTTTTACTATTTAATTTGAAACAGTGTCCTGAACTCAAGCCGAGAACACTTATGTATGATTTGGTTTGCTTAGTACACTTACAGCATTTTCTGTATTAGTGACAAAGTAAGCAAGATCATCATGGTGTTCTGATCCTCCAAATTACTAATGATTAAATGCACTGATTGGCTGAAAACCAAGTTATTTTTTCCCTAAAATGTTGAATTAATAAAAGTTATGGTTTTCAGGCGCTCTGTCTTTGAAGACATACTGGTTTAAAGCAGTCTGTGCTCAGGGAGAATAAACTGGCAACTGAAATGGAAAAGTTGAAAACAGTGGATAAAACCTGGTATTTCACAAGTACGTCTGTCTCTTTTGTGCTTGCTGAGGCAAAATCTCACAACCAGAATTAAACCCAGGACCCTGAGCACCTCTGGTCATTAAAGGCTGGCTGGTGCCCTTTGCGAGGCTCACTGTCTGTATGATCTTGGATAGCCACCAGCCAACCACCTTCCAAAATCCAGTTCTGGCCAATAACTGTCTGGATAATCCAACTCTGTCTGGTGCCTTTTTCTCAGCCTTTTGGCTAAGACCCAGTGTGTGTTTTTAACTAATATTAAATTACTATTTTACATAAAATATCTCCTTCATTTCCATTCTAGCCTTTCTATTTATTTCATGCAAATGGCATAATTAACAAACCCGAGATAGTTCTCACTCCCTCACGTTATCTTGTGTAACTTTCTATGTGCTGCAGATCCTCTGCTTTGCACTGTAACTCCACATTCCCACTCCTCAAAGCCCTGAGAAAGAGACATGTTAAAACCGTAACTTTCCCCTCCCCACAGACAGTCTGGTTTCCCACTCTATTCTACATCTCAGGTTCCTTATGAGGATATGGCAATGGAATATTTGTGAAGGAATTAGCTGTGGAAGGGAATAAAGTGATAGTGGTGGATCTGCTATTACAGGGTCCCAGCGCCCTGCCTGGATTGCTCCAAAGGAACCCAGGGCTGAAGTGAACACTGCAGAGGAACTGTGCTGCTGCATTCATTGTGTCTTGACAGAAAGAAACCATGCCCTGTAGTAAGTACCCCTGAGGGAATGCCAGTGCACAACTCACTGCCTGGCCTGCATTTTCCCATTCTGGGCTCTGTGCTGCTAACAGAAACACCACTGCTCCACTGCAACTACTGACTGACCCAAGAACCTGGGCATGTGGGATCTGCCCTCTCAGGGAAGCCCTTTAATTCCTCAAAACACTGGTCAGGCTCTTATTGGAGGAGAATTTTACCACATGCTGTGCACTGGCCCATCACGTGTTGCATCTCCTACACGTTTCTCCCTAGAACTGGGCCACAGTGGGCTGGGCCTGCCACGCAACGACAGCTCCATCCCATTTTGGCAGGTTTTGTGCAGCTTTTCCTGCACCACTTACTACATGTGGTGCTTATGTCATCCACCCTGCAGAGCTCAGAACAGCAGCATGTAAGTGATCAACTGCACAAGAAATTAATAAAATGGAGAAGTTGTTTCTAATGCGCGTGTTCCTTTAGACATCGCATCTTCCTCAGATTTCTCTCTCCATTCCACACAGAATGTTCCCTCACATACACTTCACGATTTACTACCCTTACAAATGGTCTTCCCCTGCTTATTTTTAAAAAAATTAAGGCCTTTCCAAAAAGTGTATGTAATGCCCCTCATTAAAAGGTGCAGCTCCCATTTTACAGCTGTGAAAACAGAGGTACAGGCAGATTAAATCTTGATCCCAACAAAGGAAGTGACTGAATCAGGAGTTTGGAGTACTGGTGCTGTACTCTGACTCTGGTTCAGTACTTGAGAAATGGCTCAAGAAATATGTAACCTTGGGTTTTTTTCAAATTCCTTCAAGTTTCTCTGGTTGGTGAGCAACTGAATTTCCATATGGCCCAACTTATTTAAAACACTTTTTAAAAGGCGAAATTAAACTCTGTCTGAAACAAAATGTACCTGGGCTGTGACCCAAAACCTCAGTTCATATTTATGAGCAAATAAAGTATAAACTCTGGACAGACAAAAAGAGTTAACTGAAACAAAACCGGCGCATACACCACCTCCAAACCGCAAACCCTATGGGGTGGGATAAGCACTGTCCTGCTCCTCTTACCTGTCCACCTGCTCCGGCCAGGCATTCCCGTCCCGGGGCTTCCTGGCTGACTCCCGGCATCAATGCGTTTACCCCTGGATAAAAACCTCCGGCGCCGCTTTGCGCCTCTGCGGGAGCATCAGCATCCCTGGGATCTCGCCTCCTTACAGATACCTGCTGACTCCTACGAAGCCTATCCCGGGAGGTGACGTCCGCCCCCCCTCAGGTGACATCGCACCCCGCCGGAGGTGACGTGCCCCCCGGTTCCCTGCCGCTCTCACCTACCGGCGCGGTGCCGGTGCTCTCGCTGCCCGGCGCGTCTCTGCCCCCCGCGTCTGTGCCCGGTGCCCGAAGCGGCGATGCCGACCGCTCCGCGCCTCCCGCCGCCGGGCAGGACGGGGGTCGCGGCCCGCACT
>VZTU01018688.1:54186-73856 GCA_013400835.1 Zapornia atra | reverse complement strand
GCGGGGGCGTCGGGCGGTAGGGTAGCTGCGGAGAAGGGCGGGGGGGCAGGGAGAGCTGCTGACTCACCTGCCCGAGCGGCACCGGGGGCGAGGGGCCGGTGTCCGCCCGCGCGCGGCCCCGTTGTCGCTTAAGCGCTCCTCGGGCTCGGGAAGGCGGTGGCCCCCGGGTCGGGCTCCCCCACCTGCCCCGGCGCCCCCGGGCCCGGGCTGCCCGGCTGTGCGGGGCTCCGGCGGCGCGGCGCTGCCTGGTGGGAAGTGGCTTTGAAGCGCTTCGTAGAAACGGGGTAGCGGAGCTGGCCCCGCGTGGGCTGAAAAGCAGAGGAGTGGGTGTCTGGGAGAGGTGGTGGGTGTCTGGGCCGAAGGAGGTGTTTAGAGCCGTAATGCACAAATTGTGAAAGCTGTTCCCCATCTGAATTGGAGAAGGATTACGCTCCTTTAACTTCGTGACTGTTTCTGTAATAATTTTCTATTTAATTCGGTGGCTCTGCGTTACTGTACTTTGGGGGTTGGGGGGATCACATTCTTTTAGCTTGCGTTACTTGGTAGAGGTAAGCCCTGACTAACAACTTGGAGTAGAGCTTGCCTTGGTTTAGAGGTTATCTGAGGATTGTACACTGGCAGTTGCTCTGTGATCGTGTGTCTGTATGTTGTGGCTTATACCGAGCTTCTTGTCAAAAGCTTTGCACGGTTCTGTAGGTACTCTCATAGGTGTATCTGTGTCTGTTCTTACTGTTAATTTTTCATGTGCTCGTTAGGCAAAATCTTGCTGACAAAACTTTGATGTTGTGAAAGAAATCGGAGCGTTGTTCAGATTTATACTTGTAGTATTTTGTTGTCATGTCATTCTGCAGTTAACAATTGTAAAAGTGTTGGATGTGCTTTATTAGGTGGAGCATCAGCCTATTAGTTAAATAAACGTATGTAACTTGACTTGAAGCTCCCTTTTTATTTTCTAGGCAAATTGAAAGCCCACCCACGTGGGAATGCGTTTTCTTTCGTTGACAGAAAAATACATCTTTTCAAGGCTTTTTTTTTAAGCTGCTCTGCAGCCTGTTTGTATTCTGTACCTTCCTTTCCTCCAGTGTCACAGCAGTGGTATAGGTGAAATCAGGACTTGTGATGTTCTGTGCTGAAATTTCTGGAAAATATGGTTGGTCTCGATAGCTTGGATGAGGATTTCTTTAGAGTGTTAAATGTTCACGTGGACAAAGCCAGAAAGCCCAGGAATAGGTGGTAACGATTTCAGATATTAAACATGCTGTTACTGTGGTTGGTGAAGTCTTGTTTTTACCTATGTTCTTGTAAGATTGAGAGTAATCAGCACGATGTGTTAATAAGGAAAAAACCTTGTTGCCTCTGTCCAAAACTCTAGGCTTACTCTTCCCCTATCGTGTGCTTTCCTTGATTTAAAATACATCAGGGATCACTTGCATGATGTGCTCTTTGGTGTTTGTAGAGAGCAGTGTAGAAGCCCTAATGAATAGGAACTGTCTCTTAAGTGCATGTAATGAAGCCAGTTTCAAGACATTCCTAGAACCACTTGTCGCTAATGCATTATTTAACAGCAACTTGATTTAACATAGCACAGGAGTCCTCTTCCTTGTATGAAAATAATACATCCTAAAGAGAAAGAGGAGAGGCTTGTGTGGGAGGTGGAGTGGTCCGCTGCTGTGGTGTGGTCTAGACTTTGACGGCTTATCAGGGAGGTACAGCTCTTTATTTATTTACCCCAAATCAATAATCATGCTCCAGCTGACAAAGCTGTGCCAACTGTAGTTGTAGTTATGTGAGCAGAATCCCTTTGTGAGTTTGTTTTATTCAATTTGTGTAACTGGTCTGAACTTGCCCGGGGGAATCCCCACAGTATATTATCTCCAGTTAGCCCTTTTCTTGACATAGAGAATAGAATTTTATACCCCAAACTAGAGTTTCTGGTGATGGTATCAAAGAACCAAAATAAACTTCTAGTTCTTTAGATGTAAGGTTCAGGTTTCTCCTGCCTTACAACTTGGAAAAATATGTTTTGAGAATGAAATCTAATATACTGATAAGACAGGTGAGGTTACTGTAGTTCATGTTCTGTTGTTGCTGGAGACTTACACTATAGCAGCAGTGTGCTGTCTGACAGAGGTCTTAAATACCTCACTCCTCAAGTAAGACTTATTTAGGAATCTCTAGTAATTTCCTAGTAAGCTGACATGACTTGTGCCGTGTTTCCTCAGAACAGTTACCAGTGTAACAGCATCATCTGTGAAGAGTTCAGGTGGCAAGAAGCCTTCTTAAGTTAGTTTCTTCCAGTCTTTCACTGTAAACTTTGAAGTTGTAAGTGCAGCCTATTTAATTGGTGTGTGACGTTTGAAATGCAGTGAAAACATTTCAGGGTTTAAAATAAATGATGAAATTGCATCATTTTACTTTTTGTCTCTTACCTGCTTTATAATGGCATTGAGCATATGGCAAACTGCTAGGAAATCACAGGTTGCTAGTCTCTTGGTACTTGTACCAGCTGGGTATAAAATTTTTTTGGGGGGAAGAGATCATAGAATCATAGAACCCTTAAGGTTGGAGAAGACCACTAAGATCATCAAGGTGAACTGAAGATCTGTCCCTTTACATGCTTGCTGTAATAGGGTTTAACTTCTACTCCAGACTGAGAAGGAGATTTTTGGCTTTTAAAACTTTTGTTATGGAATTACGTTTAAGGTACCTAGTCTTTTGAAGTGAAACAACCGAAGTTGATGCAATGTGTGGACAATTCCTGTGGCATTCATACTTCACATAGCTGAAGAAAGGGTTGAGTGGCACAGGGTAAAGTCTTTCACTGACGTCATGATGTCATGATTAAGTGTGCTGCTTCTGACGTGATTGGAGTTCCTCCCCCAGGCGTTTCTTTGCTTTTTTTTTTTGTAAGCAGGTATGAATCATCCCTTCTTACTGTTAGTTAATGTTTCTGTAATTGGAGTGTTCCTAGAAGAGGAATGTTCCCAGATCATTATTCCTTCATTAGAAACTTTGGGAGGAAGGCCGGCTTTTGGGAGGTGCAGCTTGTTTTGCTGTGTTTGAGTTAGCTGGTGTTAATGTTCTCACAATGGGGTCCTTGTCTCCTTTGTTTTCATTCCTTTCTTTGTATGTGAAAACTTTAGAACTTTTATTCTGCAAAAGGTTGTAATCAAATGTGAGCAAAGGTAGGTCTGGAGGCTTGGTGATGTGCACCTTTGCTCTGTACGCCCACTCCTGTGATACTGGGAGGCTCAAACTTCCAGTCACTGAGGGGTTTGTTTCTTGGACTCTTCTGTTCTGCATAGAACTAAGCTTGCTAAAGAAAGTATTTCAAGTCTCCATATAAGCCAGCAATAGAATTTGCACGTGCACAGAGCCACTAACCGATGACTTTGTGTTTTCTACTTTTTAGTGATTAGATTTAAGCCTTTTAATTCATACATGAGCTGATACGCTCTTCACTTGGCTGCTGCCGGCTCTTAATTCCTTTTAGCATCTTTGGCGTGTTGTGTGTGCCTGATATGGAGGTTTTATCCAATTATTCTGTTCGCTTTGGGTCCTGCTTGTCTTGGGTGGGATGCTACAATGTACGAGCTATGCTAGGTAATATTAAATTTTTGTAGTCTGTATCAAGTGTTTACTCTTTTATTTGCACCCAGATTAGTCTTAATGTCTGCCACCACCGAATCATTTCTAGTATCTGTTACACAGGAGAATGCAGCTGGAGTGACTAGGGAGCCTGTGTTTTATCTTCTGAGTGATCATGCTGACTAAATGAAAAGCTAGCCCTGAAAAAACAGGGCCAGTGATTAAAAAGAGGGTGGGTGTGTGTCTCTGGTATCTCCTGAATCTGGTCTGTTTTATTCCCTGGATACAGCCATGTTTTAAAAGATGGTGCCATCAAGATTTGCGTCTTGATCTTCTGAGTGCTCTTGAAGAGTAGTGGCTGATTGCCTCCTTTATATCTATCTTTAGGCCACAGCAGAATTGTCTTGAGATCAGCTCACTACAGTGTTACTGCACATAGTACTGAAAAGCGGCAGCACTTTTTTTGTAGTCTTCAGGTCAAAGTGTTACTTCTTGTCCATACAGCTGGGAATCTGAAGGCTACTCAGTCTTGTGTGGGTTAGCCATAGCTGTATAGCAATCTATACGTACCGTTCCAAAGTGCACTGGAATTTCTTTGGAAAAGTTCCAGGGAGTCACATACTATAGGAGGCTAATTGTAATCTTGGTTTTGATCCACCAGCTTGAGTGCTGGATGTGAATTCTGTCCCTTACTGGAGCGTTGTTACTTCATAAGCATGTAAGAATCTGCAATTACTCTTGTACCAGTTTGTCACCTTAATGCTGAGCTCCCATACTAGTGAGTGCTTTGACCTAAAGGGAACAATGAAAATTACTTTGTATAGTTAAAGGTATGTGTTTTATCAAGACCATTATTTAGTGCGCTTTTAGTTCCATAACACTTCTGGCTTAACACTCAAATCGTTCTGTTGCTGGAGGATGTTAGCTTTCCGTGTTAATGAGGTGAAATATATTTTGTTGTAGTTTGGAGCAGAATTTCGACGATTTTCTCTGGAGAGATCCAAACCTGGAAAGTTTGAGGAGTTCTATGGATTGCTGCAGCATGTGCACAAGATACCAAATGTTGATGTTCTTGTGGGATATACAGACATCCATGGAGACCTGCTGCCTATCAATAATGATGACAATTACCATAAAGCAGTTTCCACAGCCAATCCTCTACTCAGGATCTTCATTCAGAGAAAAGGTAAGCACACTTCAGGTCTGTGAATCATCTCTTAATCCAGTTCTACAGAGGTGCAGTAAGCAGTATGATGTATGGGGGAAAGAACCCTTCAGTCCTATTTCATCATGTTGAATTCTGTAATAATTATGGATCATGAAGGGTATTCACAATTCCTCTTTCTTCCAAGAGCTTCCTTTGGCAACCTACTTGTGCTTTTTTGCTTGTGTTTAGTTCAGTTAAAGTCAAGTTAAATCCCTAGTAACTGCTTCTTCCTGTTTTTATGTAAGTGCACAAATATAAACTTTAAACTGCTAAGATTTTCTGCTCTTTATGTTGGATGCCTTTCACTTAAAATTCTGATCTTGATACACAAGGAGAGGCCATTACAGAACAGAAAGGAATCTTGAAAGTCTTACTACATGAAATACTAAATATCAGTGTAAATTGACAGCTAACTTTGTAGCATACTACTCTTACCACACTTTCCAAATAAATCATTCTGAAGCTTTCAAAATTACAAGTTTATTTCAGTTAGTAAACCTCAGATTTGAGTGCTTATCAGTTTGTTGCATTGCTTTTAAAAAGAGCGTGTATCCTAGGCACAAAGTTCTGGTTGTCTCTTGCTAGGGTCTGCTTTTTTTTTTTTTGGCATTCATAAACAAATAAAAATCTGGAGTTATATTTGTTCTTGTCCAGGAGAACACGTCCAGTGTATGGAACTGAAGGGGAGAAATCTAGGGCTGTCATTTGAAATGGTTTTAATACAGAGAAGTTGAGAAAACCTGGTTTCTTTGTGTGTTGGTTTTCTTTGCTCACACGCAGGTGTGAGTGTACGTGCACTGTCTGTATATGGATAGATGGGGACAGTGCACGTGTACAGAACAGCTCAGCCAGAAGCAGTCCTGCTCAGGGATGGGAGCTCTTCCTGGCTGTTACTAAGACAGGCTTATTTTCCTTGGGAATTACTTCAGCCTCAGAAGCTCTCATCAGCATTCCCACTCCAAAAAATGAACAAGCTCCACAACAGCCTGACACAGAACCAATGTTCAGAACCAGCGTGGCTGCTTGCCAGCTGCTCTGTGCTGGCAAAGTGTGTTTGTTCTGCCCCTGCGAGGATGGTGTAGTCTAGCAAGGCCTGTGTTTTCAGTCCAGAGCTGCCAAAGCAGCCAACTATTTGCTTTAATAGAACCTAGAGGCAGAAAAGGTCTGTGTTTCCACTTAATCTCCGACAGTAGCCATATGAGGAGAACAGATAAGCCACTTTGTCAGACTGGGATTACAGTGTTTATATTTTAACACCATATGTTTTTAGATTGTTAGGTGTGTAATGCTGTCGCTAGTGTTACATTGTAACACCTTGTAGCTTCATTGTATCTTTATTCAAAGTGCAATGGATTCTTTTTTGTTACTCTGGTGAGAGGAATTAATAAGAGTTGATAAAATGCACAGAATTAAAAATAAATTTAAGTGGGTTGATCTTACTGTGCCAAGAATTGATTAGCAGGAAAAGCTCTGTAGAAAGTATCAGTTGTCTTCACCTGTCCTTGGTGACTAGAGTCTTCATTGCAGGGTTTTAGGTAGTAAAGAATCCAGGCTGGCATCAGTCTAACACTTCCAGCACTGTACATTGTTCTGAATTAGTTGTGGCTGCTTTCATCACTTCTGTTGATTAAATTGAGGCTTTGATTCCATTAGCGTCTTTGTCATGGAAAATAAAGTACAGAATTAAGTTAGTTCCTTATTTGTGACAATTTGCCTGTAATTTAAGATGAGTTTGGGATGTGTCATAATTTGTGCAGCATAATTTGTTTAGTTCATGCAGTTGCACAGACCTTTATTCGCTGTACTTCTGAAATTGAAAATCAAATGCCTGAACAAATACCTGGTATTAATGGGCCTGCTTTGATATGTTCTGTTTTGGAACTTTAAGTGACGGAAGTTGCTTTTCTGCCTGCAAAGTGTTTGTGGCTTTCATATGTTCTCTTAAATAAACTGAAAAACTTATCTGAGGTTTTTTTTCCTAACAAAGTTTGCCTTCATTTTGTATTTCCAGCAGTGGTAGTTGGGAATTTAATATCTTTGTCCTGTAAGGAAGAGGGAAAGTTTTCCTGTCTTAAAAGACAGGACATTTTATTATGCTGTCTTACCTGTTAAGAAGCTATGTGCAATTTGTGGAAAGCTAACATAAGGCATGGGCAGACTACAGTAAAATCTAGAGTAAATAGTATTAGCTTCTTAGTATATTGCATCCAAGGAACTCCTTCAGGGGTTGAAATGGGAGCAACAAGGTGCTTTTGCAATGTTAAGTGACAGTTGTGATAACAAGACTCTGAAATTTTGTTATGCCAGGATAAACAATCTTTTCTGTTCAATTTTGACTCCTAATTTTTAAAAGCTAGAGTGTTGCCTGTTCAAAGCATTTGTGTGAGTTGGTTGATGTGGTAAGAAGCCTAGAGGTATTGTAGTGAAATAAATCACACTTTTCCTCTTGGACCCTTGTAATTGTATTTAACTAAATTACTTAAGTATTTTAGCTGCTCCAATGCTAAATCTGAACGGGTGCTTGATACTGCACAAAGCAAGAATGGCTGTCAGTTTGTGGAAAGCAGCTGATACTGGAATTTCGTTCTGTAGTTCTGAGACTAACAGGTACTGTTGACATCTGGAATTTAAAGGTTAAACTGATGTATTGTGATTAACTCCAGATGTATGGGAGTCACTCAGTCTGTGAGAAAAATCTGACTGAAGATAAAAGGGGGAGCCCTGAAAGGCTCTTTAGTGTGGGGGTCTCTGCATGGTAAGTGCAAGAAGAATAAGGATGATTATTTAACAAAAGGTATACTTCATTATAATGTCCTTAAAACTCATTTGCAGGGTATTAAATAGCTCCTTATGGAACAGCCTAGCTGTTCTGAGCCCTCTTCCTAAAATTATAGGCTGGTTTCTTAAAAGCATGTTTTGTTATATCTTGTGACTAAAGAGGCAAATTTTGTTAGTGCTTAAATTAAAAAAAGCTAAATTTCATCTATGTTCAAATATACTATTGAGATGGGGGGTTGGGAAATTTAATTATTGGGGGATAACTCTACATTTCTTTGTGCATAGAAGAGGAAAACTTTTAAAATGTGTCTTGAAAAATGTCAAATTGAGACCAAGTCTGGCATTGGTGGGCTTTTGATTTAAATTTCCTGGACTAAGTGCATACAGATGAGTGCCACTTTGAGCTTGAAACTACTGGAAGAAAAATGGTTCTTGTGCTCTGTGGACATTGTTAACACTACCTGTAGTTAACACCTTGTCCTCTGGCCTCGATCCAAAATATTTTTTGCTGGAGCTTGAACTGATTAGCCGGGTGCCAGAACAAAGATGCTTTTGTACCTGGGAAGATTGCTTTACAAAGTTTGTTTAGCACTGGAAGAGAGATTAAACAAAGTCATGCTGTGATTTGGAGAGATGAGCTTGCCTCAACCTTTCACTGTGTTTTCCCCACAAATGATGTAACTTTAACTGTGTATCTTAACGTTTGTGCTAGTTTTGAGTTTTTAGACGACTGAGTCAAGTTACAATGCAAACCAGCGACCCTGTAGTGCTTTGTTTCTTAAAGGCCTTGGCACACAGCTAGCCATTTGGGATACTTTTATTTCAGTGTGTCATGGAACCCCTTTTTCTACAAGCAAAAGCACCATATCAGTGTTAAGATTTATGATTGTTTGTCTCCTGAAAGAGACTTTTAAAGTTTATGTCTTTTCCAATAAATGTTTTTCTGATCTAGTTTTTGTTTGATTGTGCAGCCTTAAGCCAGAGTTTAAAACCAGCGGAGATCTACACAACTTAAACCTGCCCTGCACAAAGTTCATTGCAGTTTGAGATATCAGGATGCCTACCAGCTGGCGGTGGGGAGGGAGAAATCCAGGACCTAACAAAAAACAATCTTTGCAACTCGTTAACATTCTTAATTCTACCATTCAAACCGTTATTGCCTATTCTTTATCTAAAATCTTCACCAATACTATCGCATTCTTGCTGCCATTATGTTCCTTTGTATTAAACGGAAAAAGACATTTAGAGCTGAGACCCTCTGTGTAGTATCTATTTCACAATTGCCCTCTCCAAGTTTTCATAAGCAATTGTAGTTCCACACAAAGAAGAAGCTCTTGCAGCTCATTGAATTGCAAAAATCCCCGGGATGTAATGACCAGATGTCTAACTTGAAACTGGTCAGATGGGTTCTCAGGAGAGATAAGGGCAAAACTTCTCACACTTTTCTCCTTTGATCACAAATTTAAAGTAAACATTAAAGAATTGCTCCATGTTGTCTGAAAAAATCAGGATGTTTGCTTATGGCAATGGAGCACAGGGATTTAATGGCTGATCTTCAGCCAGGTATTTCCAAATGCTTTTACAGAGAAAGGGGTAAGTTTGTGTTGTGAGAGTGTGTTACGCTTCAGACAGAGTCCACCTGTTACACCTTGGTTTTGGAGGCTGGGTTGTGTTTTAATCAACCCACTCTTCAGTAGAACTGACATGAAGAATTTCCATAGTTATTTGAATTCAGGGATTGAAATGTATAGCAATTCTTTTACTTTGGCTGTACTGGCATCTTAATGTGACAATACAGAGAAATCCCAATGTCTCTGGTTCCCAGGCCTAGTGCAAGCTACTGCAGCTTGATTATTTTTTAATCCACTGCAAGAAAGAAAAAAAAATAATTGATGCAACATTGCAAAAATACAGGCATAAATCTAAGAAACTTGGATCTAAATGTATTTTTGTTCTTTGCTTTTGGAGAGTTATAAAGAGAAATTGAAGCTTTGTTTTGTAAATTGGTGTTTCAGATGCCAGAACTGCTTCTGCAGAACATACTTTCTTTGCTGTTAAAAGTGTGTGTATGACTTGCATGGGGTTTTTAAGTCTAAGCCATTTGCTTACTTGTGTATCAGTTTGTGGCAGCCAGAGCACTGCTAGTGTGAAGAATTTCTCTTGAAGTGTCTGTGCAGGAGCTCCTTTGGTGCTGCTCCACAGACATTTTACCTACACGGCATGGGGGTGGGGAAGAGTGTGGAATGGAATAAGCTTTCTTGAGTTTGAATCCAGGTCACTTGGCCAGCTTCCAGGAACTAGGCAATAATGGGCACGCTGGCTGCTTTCCCTTTTTCATTCTTTCTTTTCCAATGGTCTGAAACCTGAGGAGAGAAAACTTAACAAGTGGAATTACTCTGAATAAAATTAAAATACTTCTAGGAACATGTTCCTTCCACTCTAACCTTTTTCTCAAGCAACTAGAATGTAGTTCTTTGGCTCTCCTGCTCGTAGCTTGCTTTATTTTGTGTGTGTGTGTACTGTCTTTGCCTTGGTAGCAGGAAATCAAAAGTATTGCAAACTTTGAATCTCTTAACATTTAAGCTCTTGCTTCATGTGTAAAGAGAAATGTTTCTACTATACAGCAAGCTGGAAACCTAGAGGAGATATTTCATTCTGCCAACATGATAGCAATGTGATATGGACCATATAGTGATCTAATCCTCAATGTGCTCTGTCTTACAGAAGATGCAGACTACAGTGCCTTTGGTACGGATACGATGACAAGGAAGAAAAATGTCTTATCGAATGTGTTACGTCCGGATAATCACAAGAAGAAGCCACACATCGTTATTAGCATGCCACAGGACTTCAGACCAGTGTCTTCTATTATAGATGTAGATATTCTGCCAGAAACCCACCGCAGGGTGCGACTTTACAAATACGGAACTGACAAACCCCTCGGATTCTATATCCGAGATGGCTCCAGCGTCAGAGTGACACCACATGGATTAGAGAAAGTCCCAGGGATTTTCATATCTAGGCTTGTCCCTGGAGGTCTGGCTCAAAGCACAGGCTTACTGGCTGTCAATGATGAAGTCCTGGAGGTGAATGGAATAGAAGTTTCAGGAAAAAGCCTTGATCAGGTTACAGACATGATGATTGCAAACAGCCGTAACCTGATCATTACGGTACGGCCAGCAAACCAGAGAAATAATGTTGTGAGGAACAGTCGGACTTCTGGCAGCTCTGGTCAGTCTACTGAATCTAGCCTTCCAAGTAGCACACCAAACATAGCAAATTTCTTGCAAGGAGAAGAGGAGAGCGATGAAGAGGACATTATTATTGAAGAGAGTGGGGAGCCCCAGCAGATTCCAAAAGCTGCACCTACAAGTGAAAGCCTGGAATCGTTGACACAAATTGAACTCCTTCATGAGTCGACACAGAATGGATTCCTCCCTTCCAGTGAGATGAGCTTGAATCATTCAGCAGGCAGCATTAGCATGGAATATGAAGTACGAGATCCAGATCATAAGTCTTTAGAAGAAGATGGAACTATAATAACGCTATGAAACTACGGTGGTGTACTTCATAATGATGCCATACATGTTTTAATTTGGCTAATATGTAATACAGTTTATACCTCTCCATCTACCAAGCACTGCAGTTAGATTAAGAGGAAGGAAAAAAGTAAATACGAAAAGTTCAAAATTATGTAAGTTGACTAACTTCAGTTAATTCTGCACTTCAGTGTAAATACTTCACAAACATGGAAGATAATTGATAAATGACTGAAATTGAATGGTGGAAACTTAAATTGAAAATGAAGGATAGCTAAGAGATGGCTGTGAGCTTTCTTTTAAAGGCACTTGATTTTTTTTTTTTTTTTTAATGCTGAATACTACTGGTTCTATAGAAGTAAACTTCCATTATTGTGTGAGGTTCTCTAATGTACTGTGGCTTTGTTTTCTTCTGAAGTGCTGCTTGCATATGGAGGAGCTGCTTTAGCCACTTCATTCCTGTTCTGGACGGCTGCTCAGCTGCCAGAGCTCTTTGTGGGGCTCTGAGGAAATGGAAAAAAAGAGGTGGGATGGGAAGAGATGTTTGTGGCTGCTCTGGGTCCCTGACTGACACACTGAGCATCAGGGAGAGGTGACAGTGGTCAGCAACTTGGCAGCAGTCAGGATCTGAAGGTGAGGGCTTCTGAAGCTGACTGTTCCTTTGTAAGTGAATGTGCAACCACAGGCTCATTAGACATGCACCTTGACTGTTTTTAATGGCCAGGGAAGGTTACTTTTAATGACTATGATTTTGAAATTCAAATGTGAAAGTCTTTTAACGCTTGTGTGTCGAAGACCTGGTCTCATTTTAGCTTGCAATATTTTATTTAGTTGCTAATTCAAAGAGATCAAACTTAATGCTATGGAAATAACAATCTATGTTAAAATTGCAGTCCTTGTAGAAGCTGTAAAGGTTTCTACTAGCAAAGGTTTGTAATGAGTCTGAGTTATGTAAAAAGTTACTTTCTTCAAACCTGAACAGGTTAGGACGGCTTAAATTAAACTCTGGATTAAAAGAAAACTTAAATCAGAACGCGGTTTTAATAGAACTTGCTTGAGGCAGGTGATATTAAATTGTTGATGATAATGAACTAAGCTGTAAATGCTGATCTTTGTGTACTACTGGCTGGGTGTGTTGCATAGAAGACAGTCGGTATACGTAAAACAAAATACTGTTGACAAGTCCTGATACTGCAAGTGTGTAAGTGTGTGAGTGATCGGCTGCAGACTGGCCAGGAGAGCTGCAGGGAGAGGCTTCTAGCGTTGTTTTTCCTCTTTTAGTAACTCCTGCTTTACCACTCAGTTTCCAAACTTGATGACCCTTCTCTGGGAACCGAAGTTGTGGCAAGAAAATGAGATGGAGACTAAGGGGACTGGGGAGAAGGACGGTTGGAGCCTCTCGCCAGGGATCCAGTAGTCTGTGTCAGCCCTGAGAGAAGGAGGATGGTACCAGTTCCCTATTGTGCCCTGTGCTTGCCAGGGCTCCTGGGGCATGCCCTGCCCCATGGGACATGTGAGGAGTGGGAAAGGAGACTAGCCCCTTTTCTTATCTCAGTCTGTCTCAAGGAAACATCTACCTCTGGTAACTTTACTAACAAGAGACCAAGTTTCATGTCAAGGCATCTGTCAAAATCTTTATAGGATATCATAAGGGTAAAACCATATTTAAGACTTTTGTAGTAATGTAAGTAAAATTGCTTCTGAAATTACTGCTCTTTAGTTTTACTAAATGCAGATTTTAAGTTCCTCTCATGAGCAGTAGTATTTTCAAGCCTTCAGTACCATTGGAGCTCAAGTCTCATAGATGTCAAAGGTATTTGTGCCCTTTTGACTTGTGGAGAGTTTGTGTAACAGGCAGTGGTATTCTGCAACCATATCAGAGTCTGGCTTCCTTGGATTCATGTGTGGAGAGGCCCTGGAATCTTTTCCGATGTGAGCACAAATTTTGAAGTGTTTTACTTATTTTGCTAATAATCATTAAAAATTAAGTAACTACATCCAGTTAGTGAGGAAATAACGTTCATATGTGTTTTCTGTCAGTGCTGCTCTACACTTCCTTTATTTAAGGAAGCTTGTTTACTTTAAATGTCTTTTTCTTTATCAAGACTTTCCTTCCTGTAAGGAATCATCAGTGGAGGGTGACTTTGATTTATTATGCTAGTTTGCACTTCTGTGCCTTTTGTTTACTTGAATGTATTATGAGTAATGACAGGAATAAAGGCATTTAGATGAGACGTGAGGCCCACAGGTAGAGAGGGTGAGCTGGTGGTGCTCTTGATGCAGGTGTAGGGCTCTCAGTTGGTGGGAACACCCCGTGGGGCTTCCAGGGTGCGACTGTATCCCACAGCCTGGGCAAGAGGTTTCAGCTATCCCTGACACGGGAGGGCTGAGCCCAAGGGTGCCAGTGGTGCAGGGTCAGTCACTGCTGGGGTACCAGCCCCAGGGGTAGTGTCCTGCCAAGCTGTTACCTGATCTGTGCTCATAACCCATCCACGAAGACTTTGAATATATATGCCAGTATTAAGGACTTGTAGAGATTTAACTGGGGTCCTACTCTGAACTGCATGAGAGAACATCTCTAGGACCTTTCCTGCAAACTGATTAATCTAAATGTGAGATTATAGTTTTTTGACATGTCATGTTTTGTTTTACAGAAAGTTGGTTATATGTTTCAAAACTAAGCATTTGGGACTCTATGAAAACATTAAAGAATAAACCTGAAAATGGGTTTCTAAAGTGTGTATTTACAGCCAGAGTGACAGACTGCACAGCACGGAATTGCTTAATGCTGCAGTTACCATAAAGTTTCTAAAGTTCTTCCACATCTTACTAACTTGTACACTGTTTAATCACACAATATTTTTCAATTGTTACTTCAGGATGATCAATGGTTGATTGCGAGTGGCTAAACATAATTTTCTATATAAATGGTACTGGGGCTCAGTATAAGGTTTTTTAAAATATGCTGATATTGTTAGCCTTTCATTCACTACCTCCTGAATTTTTATCATCTTTACAATTTTCTCCTTGGAAGAAAATACTTAAAGGCTTGACTGTTTTATATAGACTTCAGTTAATAAAAGGAAATCCAGAAGTGATAGTGAGGAGACTACGCATGATTGACAATACTACGCTGCTATTAATGTAATCTTTGTGTATTAAATACCCTCTATATGTAAGATGTATTTTCAATCCAGATTTTATAAATTAATTTATAAATATCCAAATTATTTCAAAATTGAATGGAAAACTAAAATTCTTTTGACTAGTGTTATATATTGTGTACATGCACAGCGGGGGGGGGGGGGTCATTTCTTATTTGTGACTGGGATATTTAAGTGCACCTTAATAGGAAAAAGAACAAATTCATAATAGAATTAAGATGCATTTACTTTGAAGTTCTGCTCTGGTACTGGATAAGTCAAGCCTAACTGTGAATCATGTGTTTTCCACAGCTGAATTAAATCTAGGACAATGTTCTCACAAGCGGTCTTTAACATGTGTATTTTTGTGAATATTATGCATTTTCTAATTAAATTTTACTTGCAATGTGATTTTTACATGAATGAACTTGTTTAAAATGTCAAATATCAGTATTTTTCTTACAACTTTAATGTATAATGTACATTGTTATCTCACTGAATGAAGACTGATTTTACAAAATCAAGCTAGATATAGTTGTATATTAGTCTTATATTTTTACAGACTGGAATAATAAATGGATATAGAAATAAAATGCTTTTTTTTCCTCAATTACTTTGTTGGTTAAGTAAAAATGAGGCATGTATGTTCTTACTCTGAACTGTGGGAGCAGCGGGGCTTTTTTTTGTGCCCCCTCTTGGGCAGCTGAGCTGGCTCTGTTTTCATAGCGGTGTTCCTCTGCTCCCTTCCCTGGAGCAGATCTGTACACCTGGGAAGGATGCAGGGGTTCCGAACACTTGTCCATCAGTCCTGTTGTCTAACCTGTGATGTGCTTGTTCCTACAGTAGCTGCAAATAGTGAGTTTTGCATTGCATGGCTTGCTGGAGGACTGCTGGCAGTGAAGGTTAGGTCATGAGGCCTGGGAGAAGGATGGTTCCTTGTCCTCTGTCACCATTGTGCCGCTGTTGAGGTGTTTTTCACTGTTACTGTGAGTATTTGATATAATTGTATTCAAGTCTTAACTTGAACCTGTTCCACCTGCACATGTTTTCTCCCATCCGTATCTAACGCCTGAATGGCCCCTGTAAACATTTACCTAGTGACACAAGCCTTGATTTAGCCCTTTGTGTCAGACCTCTGGCTGCTGGGCTGGGGCGGATCACACAGCCCCACAGCTTGTGTTCTGTCCCTTCCCTCCTGCATGCATGGCTTGTCTCCTGCACCTGGCACAGCACTGCTCCTGCGTGTGCCTGTAGCTACAGAGGGTGACAGAGCTCCAACAGCACTGCAGTGTCTGGCATGCAGCAGAAAGAGCCCAGTCCACTCATCTGTGCGCTGAGCCTGAGGGCCCTGTAGCTGGGAGAAATTCCCTCCTGTGCGCAGAAACTAATGGCTCAGCCCTTTCCTAAATGAATGCTGAAATTGGTATTTTGGTATTTAAATGGTGTGAGCTTTAAAAATTCATCCTTCCTGTGTTGAATTCAGGTGTGGTGTCTCTCTAACTTCAGAACTTCTAGCCACATGCATAAGGCTCTGGGACAGGGAGAGATTTCGGAGTTGCTGGCTCTCCTTTAACATGTGAATTGTGGGAGCAAGTAACTTTCTGGCATTGCTGCTGGAATTTTTCAAGAGTTGGATATTTTGAATAAATTGGATATGAAAAAATGAGGAGTAAAATCTGAATCACTGCAGACAAACAGCAAGATTAGACACTAAAATGGCAAATGGGTTAAAGGTGCCATGTGTGGGCAACAAGTCTTAGTATTGCATATGTAATGCCAAATGCCAAGCAGATGTGCTGCTCAGAGCCCCTCCTGGCTGGGAAAGCATCAGGCTCATACTTGCAAGCATGAAAAACCCAAACTGTGTTAGGGAAGGACTAAAGGACAAGGCTGAAAACATGTTCCTGTTATAAAACCGTGGCTTAAGAATGCTATAAATGTAATGTATGCTTCTCATGGCTTGTTTGCAGAGAGGATATATTAAAGCATCTGCATTACAGGATGGTTTTAGTATAACTAGAACCCAGTAGTAGAGGACTGGTCACCCTGGAGGAGATAGTAGAAAGTAGCAAAGCTGTGTGTAAACCGTTTTGTATTAGGAAGTTAAATATCAATAGGTGGATGGGAGAAGTATAGTGGAATATGGTTTGCCCTTACCAGCTTTCACGGTGAATTTTTTGGCCTGCTTAAAAATGACTTATTAGGGAGGTAAAATGTTGACTCTAGAGGAGACTCTTCCCTGTAAGGTTTACTTCCATGGCATTAGTCTGGCATTGACCCAATCTCTCTACAGATGCGTCTCTCCCGGTGTTCCTTGGCTGGGTGCTGACAGTGAGTGGGGACTATCCTGCAGGCCATTAGGATCCATTAGTGTTTCTGTGTGAGAGGATCTGTCCTAGGTAAAATCCACTGAGAATCAAGGGAGTGGAGTTATTGCAGGAGCAAAGACTAAGGCAGGCATGTATCTACAGGGATCTAGCAAGCTGGACAGGATGCTTTAGGCTGGACAAGAACTGAAAGTGTGGAGTGATGCTAATCTTGACCTGGGCTAAATCTGCACTGGTGGCACAGTGTGGAGGTTAATCTGCGACACTTGAAGGCCGTGAGACTAAAAGCATACTCATGCAGGTCAGCGATGCTATTTCTACACATCTCTGGAATCTCTGCTTGTAGTTTTCTGAAACTAATTCTGAAGGAGCACTGTGACTTTGCCTCCTGCAGTCTCGGTGGGGAAGGAATGCAGCTGTTGGATACCGTGCAGGCACATGTCTCTTCTTTAAAATGCCAGCAGCACTGAACTTTCTCAAGGCAGCAAGCTCTTAGCAAGGTGTCAGCACTCCAGTTATGTTATGAAATTGAAAATTCATGGCTGCAGATATGAAGATCTTCTGGGACTTCGGTAAGTAATTGATTGAAAATGATCCTCTCCTTGGTATAACAACTGGGGAAAGATCAAGACTGGTGCCAAATACCCCTCTGATGTTTTCTTACCTTAAAACTAGCTGTGGCATTCTTGTGTGAATTACTTCTGATGAACGTGTGATCCTTGCAGTACAAGTATCAATATTCTGATACTATTGTGTAGTACTTGCATGTGGTAATGCTAGAGAAGAATAATGGCTTCCAGTACTAGCATGAGGAAAAATGTGTTGGACGGCAACAGTATTGTTCTTGGAGGCTGTAGAAGTATGCAAGAAATGGTACAGATGGTTCTTGGAGAGGTGAGGTTGCAGCCAAGACTGAAGAATTCAGACTCCTTGTGCAGCTATGATAGATCACTTGTGTACTTTCCCTCTCAAATAGGAGACAAATTTGTCTCTGAGGACTTAATGGAGTATCCTTGATTTTAAAAGTACTTTAGGAATACGAAGCACAAAGCAATTTGAAGAAGTGCTCTACTATTTAACCAGCGTTTCTTATTACAGCAATTCAGAAGTGCTGCTAATAACATACCCCTTTCCGTCCTTCCAATCCACATGGCTGCTCAAGTAGAAAGGAATTTCATTACCTCATACTGTAAGGAAATACCTTGCGTTTCATCACCCTGAAAGACTTGCACTGGGCTCCAAGGTGATACATTTCAGAATGTATATAGGCATCTATTGCTCCCTGTTTGCTTTCCATGGGAGAATATAGTTCTCTCTCTGTGGTGCAATACTTGTGTTACTGGCTGGTTACCCAGTTACTGACATGGGATTTGGTTTGTGTGCTCGGGGGACTGTTTGTTTTTTTTTCTAGTTGGTGATGCTCAGAAATAGATCAGAGGTGGAGGGTCAGAGAACAGCAGGTGATGTGGAAGGAGTGAGAGGAGGTAGGGACATCATCCAGTGCAGGGAGTCATGTGCATATATAAAATGCTTTATCAGTGTGGTTACAACAGCTGAGGCTGCTGCCTGTCAGTGTGGCATGTCTGAACCAGTTCTGAAAATGGTGGCCTAGTTAACAGCTTCTAGACAGATAGAGATAAGAGTAAAAAGTAGGAAGGAAATTGGAGATCTGCTAACAAAGGAGGTGTGGAGGTTTGGCCCTGGTAGGAGGCCAGATGACCACTGAAGCCACCTCACACCCTTCCCCTGCTGCAGGTGGGGTCTCTGCCTTTTCCATGTGCCCTGGGGGGACACTCGCTCCACCATGGGTTTCTCCAAGGGCTCAGGAGCATCATTCTCTCTGGCACCTGGGGCGTCTCCTCTCCCCCTTCCCTGCCCTTGGTGCCTGCACAGCTCCTTACACCTTTTCACTGCCTTCTCTGAGGGCACAAAGCATCTGCTTGGGTTTTTTTTTTTTCCTTGTAAATGTGATTCCCAGAGGCGCTGTGACCATTCGCTGATGGGCTTGGCCTTGGTCAGCAGTGACTCTGGCCTTGAGCCGGCTGGTGTTTGCTCTGTGGAGCCTGCAGAGAGCTTCTGTCTGCTTCTTGCAGAAGCCACCCCTGCAGCCCCCCGCTTCTCCACCAGAACCACACCACGCAAAACTACACCAGGAGCTAAGAGCCCCAGCACACAGCAGAAAGGAATGCCCTGTTTGGCAACTGCCAGAAGGTTGCTGTAAACAGCTGTCTATCACGTTCAGCTGGTTGAGTAACAGGTACCTTCTCTACCTGTAAGCCAGCCTCTCTCTTTAGACCCTCATATCTGTAACAACTGCCAGGCACAAGAAGGGTTTTCCTTTGAGGCTGGAATTCTTACAAGGCCTCAGCTGTGTTTCTTTGCTGTCAGTCTGGGGTTTTCTCCTCTCTGTGGTAGGATGCAATGGATTTGCAATAGTTCAACACCAAGGAGAATGTATTGAAGGTGTAAATGTAGATTACTTTTTTCCCTGACTTTCTGGCACCTACATAAGGTTACATAAAACACTTGGACTTGTGTAATTCAGAAATTTTAAATCCTAGAAGCTTAAATCCCACAATAACCATGTTAAGTCTGCCCTCACATTATTTCTATCCAGTGCTGTAAAATGAGTAAAGCAGGGATGTTTTTACAAACAAATCAATGAGCTAAAACTTAATGCAAAGCAATACCTGCACAGGCAGCCTAGGTTATAGAACACTTAAACGCTGTGAGCTTTCACAAATAACTTAGTGTTTGAGTCATCAGTGTCCTGAAATGAAGAGATGCGAGGTGAGCCCTTCCTCGGATCCTGGCAAATGGCTCCCCGGGGCTCGGCTGAACGTGGTGCGTTCCCCAGCTGAAGCTTCTCCCGTTACTCGGAGATAACCTGTTCTTGCCCAAGGCCCGAGAAACCCTTGCGGGGAGGGCAGCGGGGACCTGGCGGGCGGCCTCCCACTCTGCCAGCTCTCGGGCGCGGGTCTATGGCGTGCGGAGTCCTGGAGTCAGGCGCTGTCCTGGCTGCTGCGGGGGGGCACTGGGCGCTGCTCCGTGTCCCGCCGCTCCAGCACCCGCTGCGGGGGCTGACGCG
>VZTU01018688.1:0-50504 GCA_013400835.1 Zapornia atra | reverse complement strand
CGGGCGGGGGAGCGAAGCGGGAGCACTGATTGCCGTGGGGCTGTGACCGACTCACTGCGCCACTGACGCCCCATTACCTTCACCCTTGTTGGTGCCTCACTGCTGGGGATAAGCCGCTTCGAGCCAGGGGTTCGCGTCGCTGCTTAGCTGGCCCCGGCTCGGTGCGCAGCGCGGCGCTGCCGGGCGCTCGTGTAAAGAGCGGGCTTTGCCGCCAGCCGCTCTTCCCTTCCCGGCGCTTCGGCAACAGGCGCTGCATCTTCGCCCTCCCCGAGAGTATCGCAGAGTCTCTCGCCCGGTCCACCGAGCACAGGCGAGGCCTCACGGAGGGCCCGCCCCGTGTCACCGATGTGCCGCCCGTCCCGCCGCCCGGTGCCGCAGCACTCCTCTGCGCCAGGCGCCCGGTGTAACGCGTGTCACGGCACCCACAGTGCCTGGTAACTAGTGAATGCACTACTGGGCGCGAGAAGTGGCCGGCCGGCGTCGCTGGGGCTTCTTGCTTCAGAGCTGCTTTGTTGGAGGACTCTTCAGAGCTGCGTAGGTAAATGGAGAGGGACGGGAAAGAGTGAAGCAGGTAAGGAAACGACGTGGTAAACGTCTCTTGGGCAGCTGAAAAGCAATTTCCTGGCTGTATTCTACCAGCTTCAGTGCAAATGAACGATGTCGGTGTGCCATCCTTGCTGCCTTCTCTGCATGGAACAAACACCGGTGTGCCTTCTGAACGTCACTCCACTTCTCTGTTCTCCTGTCCCAGTGCTGTTTGGAGATTTACTGTGTGTACTGTCAAGGACAGAACTCATCGGTCATATGCAGCCCCAAAGCAGTCTATGTGGTCTGCAAGAACTCAAATTAACGTGTTGGATGCAGTTTATGCAAAATTTCATCAGCTATCTAATGACTGCTATTGTTTGGTTATGGGACAGATACTTCTGGCACCTTGGATGTGAATTCTGCTCAAGAGAAGTGAGCCCATCATCCTTGCTCTTGGCACATCAGCAAAAGAGCCAGTTATTAATCTTTTTTTTGACTTCTGTCAGAGGTTTCTGGTGTTGTCATTGGCATGTCTTGCCTATGGGCAGGAGGCATCATTGCTTTCAGAAGGAAGTGACATAGGGTAGAAAGAAACAAAAGCTTGGCTCCTCAGAGTCCCACATGGTTAGTGGGGGACTTAAAAGGAGAAGTAGCTGCCTTGTAAGAATGGTTTGGTATTAGTGGCTGTTTAAGCAGTTATTTTTCCATTCAGTTTTTGACAAAAATAGCTGTGAAGGAGCATGTGAGCCTCAGAGCATGCAGTCTATTTTTTGATACGTCCTGGCTTACATTTGTCAGCTTTAGATTCTCTAGTGTAGCACATTTCATCTGTGCAAAACGTGGATTATACAAGAAATTGGTTTCTTGGGCCAAAAAAATCCTTTGAGTTCATTCCTAAAAGGTGCTGGTCGCTTCAGTGATGCGACATCATCACCTGCTCAAAGCAAGTGGTTTCAATCAATAGCTCATCACTGCTGATTGTCTTCTGTACGGTTTACTATTAAGTTAATTCACTCAATTCTTCTGTTTGGGAGCTTACACTAAGATTTTGTAAGTACCTTATGCTTTTTCCCGTGGGTCAGGCATGCACCTTACATTTCAGGCTCCAGCACAGGTATGATGGTTAGCTTGTTCTGATGGATCCAGTGAGCTTTTAACCCCCCCTGCAAGGCTTCCCATGCCAACCTTTTCGACAAAGCCCACTGACCCAGTTTCAGCACACTCTTCGCCCTGCCCTGAAACATCTTCCCACCACCTGGGCTGTGAATAGCTCCCTGGTGTGCAGGTTATTGGCCTCACCTGGGCACATCAAAGCACTGCAGCCAGTGTGCTGCCTGTGCCTTTCTCCCCAGTGCCTACAGTGCAAGGCTCCTTCCAGCAGTGCATCAAGTGGTACCTGGGAATTTGATAAATACAATGTGGTATTTGAACTGATGCCAGCTTCAGTGCCTAGCAATAATTTGATCTTTTGTCCATGCCAACATAAGGAAGGGGGAATCTTGCATTCTTCAATTGGGCATTCAGTAAAGTATTCACATTTGGCTTCTCTCCTTTGAGTGCCCTGCTGCTTTCCACTTAAAAGTGCTCTCGATGTGTGCGTTTGAATATTGCAGTGGGGAAAGGCATGGATCCTGGGTGCTAAGACGACAAAACGTCAGGCTGGGCACAGAACTTGGAATGGACACTCGCACAGAGGTAAGTCCAGGTGAGTGCAGGATCAGCACAGGTCCCCGTGCCTCACAGTGCCATGGAGGGAGCATCTTACAACAAAAAGATTGTGCTAGAAGCATTTTAGTGCCAGTTTACTTTTTTGTGAGGCCTTCCTTAGGGCACTGACTTCAGCAAAGTAAATTACTGTCTTTTAAGTGGGTTCAGAGCCTCTCAAGTGTAATTATCAAACTGCAGTCTTTAACTGAGCTATGATATGAACCAGGGACACAAAAGCAAAAAAAAAATTATAACAACCAGACTCCTGTATGTGCCGTTCTTGTATTGTTTCCATGGGTCATTGTTGGTTACCTTGTTGGATACGGCTCTTTGTGCTTCTTATGTAGCTTAAAGTGTGATTGAAAAGAATATTCATGGATGCACAGCTGGCTTAGTTACATGGGGGAATTCACCGCTTCTATTTCTTTGGCTCCTAATCCTTAAAGGGGATGTGTAGATAGGTGCTAAGTCTTGCGTTGTTATGATTCCAAAGACCAGCTGCTAACTGGTTATCACTGCCTCGGGGACTTGCAGTTTGGGAACCTTCCCCCTGAGGCCTTAGCTGTGAAACCTAGTTTCACCGGTGGGGAAGGAGAGGAAGTGGTGGTTTTGCTGGCTGTGGCTGGGGTTTGCTGACTTCTCAGAACATACCAACCTCGGTTTTCTCTTTTCACACCGTCGAGCTGTTCAGGTTACAGCGGTTACTTTTACTTGTGATCCTTTTATGCTACTCGTGTTCGCATACGGGATCGAAGACCAACAGAGAATATAAAGACATCCTTTCAAAAAAAGTCCCTGTGACAACTGGAATTTGCACAGTGCCTCTGGATTGTGGATCCAGCTTGGTGGGGTTTTTTTCTTTTCCTGAAAAAAACCCAGTTTTTGTAAAATACAAAATAACACATCTGTGCTTGTTTAACCACAGCTTGAATTGCAGTGTATGCAAGGATCAGGCGTCACTGCCCTATGTGCGATGTACCACTGCTGGTTTGTGTTCTGATACTCTGCTTGTGCTGCTTCCTGATTTGGTGCTGTTGGATTGCTGCCTCCTTGAGCTTAGCCTGGCTGACTTGAATTACAAGACAAAGCTGAATCAAACCTTCCCTCCTCACCCCTCCTCCAACTAGTACAGTAAAACCTAGTAAGAGGAAGCAGGTTTTTCTCTGTGGACTGCTGTGCCTGTGCGCAGCGCTTGGCTAAATCTTCAGTGAGATCAAGTAAAATGCATTGCACAAGGGGAGATAAATCTTGTATAATGTGGAATTTCAGAGCAGTTTCTCTGACTCGCGAGAGGTTGCCGTACCAAGAGAATCATTTCCCTTTGTCATGTGCTGACTCCTCTTGAACTCCTCTGTCGCTGTGGTTCTGCAGACTGCTGCAGAGTGACTCTTCTCGAATCATATTTGCATATCATTTCCTTTCATCACAATCCGCTTGCTGGAAAATCAGCTCTCCTGTGTCTTGTATCTGTTGTTTGCTTTTACCCTCAAAGAAAGATGGTGTGGATGTGTTCCATGTCTGCTCTGACCTTGTGTTGATAGGTCTCGTGCTGGGTCTGTACAACATCTCCCTCCTCCTGGTTGTGTCCCAGCCCATTTTTATATTTACATAGTTAGCAAGCATTTAGCTGTAAGAGTGGCTTTTCCTGAGTCCCTTCTGACACCAATGCTCACAGGCAAGTCTTACCTTATCTTCGGGAAGACTGGGCTCAAATCTTAATCTGATGTAGTTTACTTGAGTACAAACCTCACCTCATTGCCAGTTGGTTTTTCACATGTGCTTTGTGCTAGAGCAGGGGGTTTGCCTTCCATTGACCTGAAAGAATTCAATAGAACAAACCTGGAATGTGATGTATTTAATGGTAGAACACACAAGTCTGTACATGTTCACGGGGACCCTGCCCGAGTGTGAGAGCTCACCTTCTCTTGGATAGAAGTGTGTAAAGACAGCAGAGCATGTGTGTGTACAGGTGTGTCACGGCGGGATCGTGTCTCTGTGTGTTTGGTGGATGTGGTGCAGAGACCAGTAACACAGGGAGGCTGTTGGTTTGTTTACAGTAGAAAGCTGCTTCTGTTTTGATCGTGTTTGATCTCCTATTACAGAACACTCACAGCACTATAAAAGCTCTTGATCTGCATGTACTCATTCTGGTAATAAAAACACCATAAAATCTTACTATGAGTCATTTTATATGTATATAACTTTGTCTATGCTCAGCTTTAAAAACCACTACTTTAAATAAAAAAACCCAACACAACAAAAGCCACACACACAAATGAGTCGTATGGTCGTCAGTAAAATGTCTGAGTACCTGTTAGAGGTTATGGTGCATGGTCCATGGATTACATCCCTCACAGCAGGCATGTGTGCTTTACTTGAGACTCCGGATTAAATCTCAAAACACCCACAGAATACCCTGCAGTATCAGCCCAACTCCAGACTCTTATGGCTCCAGCTAAAAGGTCCTTCCCTAGGAGGCTGAAGGAAGGACATCTTCTAGCTCAGTCTTTGGGACAACAATCTCTTTCGAAGGGTACCCTGTTCCTCTGTGTTAACTTTAAGTCTAGGAGTATTGTAGGCAGGGTGGCTTTAATCCAGAAGTGAATCCAGACCTCCTACACACCATTGTAGTTGAGACAGACAGCTTGTCTAAAACCGGGCTCAGCTGCCTTTCTTACTTCTCTGGTCAGTGTGCTGCTGCTCTGCTTTACAAATCAAGATGCCTATTTGGGCATGGTATTAGAGCTTTTCTTGGTTTGCCTTTACCTTTCCCTGAGAGAACTCTTCCCAGTGCCTGTCTCACCCGTGGGTTGTGGTTGCATGCTGTCAGCTGCAGCGCTCTGCCCAGAGCTGTATCTTTCGGCCACCAGACAAAGCACCGGCAGCCCTTTGTACAGGAACTTGGAAAGTCCTTGACCACACAGCACTCAGCAGGACGTCAGGCAAGGTTCAGGCTCTTGTGTGGATATCAGAAGGAAGCCTGGTTGCAGTAGGTAACAACCCCCCAATATAATCTTCCTGCGGTAGGGCGGTCACTGTTGTGGGAACCCACCTGGCCTGGGGAGCAGGAGCTCTCTGAGGTGTCAGCGATATGAGGTCCCGTGCAGACCCATGCTCTCCTGAGAACAAGCGGTGTGCTCAGCAATGTGACCCAGGACAGCTGTTTCTCTGTGGTAGGGTCAGTCAGTACGGTAGACTGAGGTGCATTAGTGAGGTGTAAACAGTCTTTTGCCACCCGTTCATGGCTGAGGGACCTTCTGTTACCCCCCAGGTAGGACTGCCTGCCACAGGGTAACTCAAATCTCTTTCAAAACTTGTTGATAAATAGTGTGAGTTAGCTCTTCTCCAACAAAAGCAGAGCATGATGGATGGTACCGAGGCAGCTTTCATTTTAAATCCATCATTACCCCTCATGTCTACAGTATTTCTTCATAGAAAGTAGACGATGTCTTGGGAGGAGTAATCTGGAAATTTGGGGAGAAGACGGAAGGATCTGGTTACAGTTTAGATGTGGGAGTCCTGTCATCTGCTACTGGGTTGGGTTTTTTTTGTTATCTCAGGGATTACTTGGGAAAGAAAGTTATTTTCCCAATCTGTGTTTCAGACCATATTGCAAAAAGGCCCTTGTGATATCTTTTCTAGATGGGTGGGTTTTTTTAAATACTCATGTGAAAAAATAGTGAAGTGAAAGAAAGTGTAGTGTTTGTCTTCAAGATTCATCCTCATGGGAGTTTTTTTTTTCTATGCAGATTAGAAGCAATACATCAGAGATCTTGGACGAGACCATTCCACTCGTTAAAGACAAGGTGATGGAGATGAACCACATCTACGCCAAAGCTGATAAATGAGAGGTTTGTGCATTGCATTAGAAAATTTTCTTCCTTCTTTTTATGTGTTTTATAGGTTAGCTGCCCAGGTATTATGTTTGTGGCTCCTTATATCCTACGTTTGTTTTTTAAGTCAGTGTGTTTACCCATGGCTCAGCACATGTAAACGTTTATGGATTTGGAACATCCATGAATAATTTATTGATGTGGGTTCTACAATTCCTAATGGTAAATAAAAACATTACTTGTGGGTTTGATGATAATAATATTGCTAATAATGTTAATTTGTTTTGTGACTTGAAGGTGTATCTGTGAAACCATTTATAACTTCAGAAGGTCACGTCTCACATCCAGTGAGGACACAGCGATTAAGTTGTTGCTGATGGTTATGTGTAGTAGTGGAGAGATGTCTGAGCTCCCATTTTCTGTTGTGTCTGACCTGGCGTGTGGTGTATCATGAACAGGGAAGCCAGTGTGACTCACTAAGAGTCACATTCATCCCCTCCTATAATTCAAGGAGGGTCATCCAGTGAAATTGGATTAGTAGACAGGTTCATGATACAAAAAGGGAGGTGCTTTACACCATGTATTAATATGCCATAGAACTTGCATCCAGAAGATGTGACATATTCCCAAAGCAATTAATGAATTCATATTAAACAAAATATCTGTCCTTCAGCCACAAATTCTTGGAGACTGGGAAATAAGTTTGTATATTTACCCTTTAAACCTTTCCCTAGGCAATCCCTTCAACTTTTTGTGTTAGGAATGGTAGTGGCCTGAAAAGAAACAACCTTATAGTAAAGATAAATTACAGATACAACTGGCTAAGTGTGATGGGTTATGAGAATATAACACCTCCTGAGGGAACAGAACAGGGAAAATAATGTCCCCTTGTGAAGTTTGGGGCTCTGAGGAAGAAAAGCTTTTCTTCTGTAATGCTTGAACTTTGTATGGGAGAACCTGTGACTTCAAATCTTTCATCCGAGGATGTTACCTGTGACCTGGCTGACTAGGGTTCAGCAGCCTTAGAGAAAGGACAAGAAATCCATTTTAGAAAACCTCAGCATGCGGAGGTCAAAAAACCCAAGAGTGTCTTTTCCAGGGGAAGAACACTGAATACCAGCAACTCGTGCTGTTTTGTCACACATCTGGTGATAGCTGGCATTGTGCTAAAGCAAGGCATTCTCCTTCAAAGCCACTGGCTGGGACTCTTGACAAACACTGATTTTAGAGTAATTTTTAGCCCTTGCAGGGAAAGGCCTACAAAACTGTAACTTCCAAAAACATCTCATGTGATAGTGTGAAGTAAAAGGTGCCAGTTTGTTAGATTTTTGGAAGGCTTTTTATTGTCTTTTTCTTTCTAGATATGTTGATGTCTCTAGGACGGTGGCTGCGTGGCTGGGGAGGGGGGCTGGCTGAGGTGGGGCTGTCTGTCCTGCCTTGGCTAAGGCACTGTCCAATGGGTTTTCCTGACAGCTGGGGTCGTTTCTCACAAACTGAACTGGGAAAGTGCTGATGGGGTATGAAGCATCCTGTGGTTACTTTGTCAGTTCATCTGGGCTCAGTAACGGGTGAGTTGCACTGACTGAAGCTCCTGGGAAAGAGACCCTATAGTAACAGTTCTTTCCAGCGGTTCCCAGCAGACACAGACCTCCAGCTGCACTCTCCAGAGGCTAATAGAATAGATCTGAGAGACAGGTGCTCGGAAGGGCTGAGGAGCTGTGGAGAGTTGAGGTTTGGCTTGCTGTCCTTAGTAAATCTTAATGAAAATAAATCATTGGAGTAGGAAATCTTTGCTATATTGAGGCTTCGTAGTTTTTTACCTTTTCTGACCATTCTTAAGATGCAACTTGATGCTGGTTTCAGCTTGGCTGTTTGCTCTGTATCACAAGTTCCTTTTCTTGAAGGCTCCAAGGCAGCACATACTGGGATTTCGGTTAGTCTTTGCCATTGACAACGTGTGATCACATGTATGTCATGCTACTTCTTTGTGCCCTAATTTACCTCACAAGATTAATGTTTAGTGCTTCCAAAATGCTATGAGATTTTTCTGACAGCCTTGAAGAAAAATATTTGTTAAATTATTACTAAAACATACCAGATGGGAAAGATAAGCAGAGAGAAAATAGAGCCAAGTATTTTGAAACTGGGGATGTGCTACATTGGTATCTGAAGCTCGTTAATCTTCAAATGCTGAATACTACTAACCGTATTTTTAATGTTGGAGAAAATAAAAAATCTGACTTATTAAATATTTAATGTTGGGAACTTTGGAGCCGTGTTCAGCTTATTTTACCTGCAGCCATACTTGCTCATTCCATTCTGACTGATAGCTCGTTTGGGAGCCCCACGCTGGTTCCACATCAGGAGAGGTAACCCTCTGATGGGACGGCTGAGGGGAGGGCAGGCAGCAGGCCCACAAGCCAAGATTTCAGCCAGGCTTTAGCCCTCGTTCACCGCTTCCCTGAAGGAGCCTGTGCCGTTCTTAGGGTTAAGTGAGTTTCTGGAGTGTGACAGAAGAGCTCGAGGGGTCTGCAGCCCCATGCTGGTACATGGGGCGGTGCTGCAGGTTTGGAGGGGCAGGTGGGAGCGCTTGGGGCTCGAGCACCACTCATGGGAGCAGACATGTGCCCATGTGCACACCCATGGAGCAGAGGCTGGAGAGAGGCAGGAGTTGGGGCTGGCAGGATCCGGCGGCATGCACACGTCGCTGCTGGCAGGAACAGTGTGCGGCTTCCACCTGCACTTGGAGGAAGTTGGGATACACAACACAGCCGACTCCCACTCCATCCAGTCCTGTCAGAATGGACCCAGAGCAGGTGGAAGAAGCCTTTATGCTAGGAATGTTGTTGCTGGGCTGTCCCAGGCAGGACTGCGCGGTGGCACATAGAGAGGGGCTCATGCCGTGTATGTCCTGAGGTGCACGCGTAGAGGCAGCAGGAGCCGTAGTGCTGTGGCGTTGGTGTGAAGGGTCTCCTGTACGAAATGGCTGCGCTTAGGGGAGATGTCAGCTTTCAATGAGCCATCGTGCTGAAATGGTAGCGGTAACATTTCTGTAGCTTCTCTGCAACAAAGAAGTTAAAATAACAATCCAGATCTTTCTTTTTTTAAAATCAGAGCTAAGATTGGCTTCTGACTTCCTGTTCTCTGAGGGGAGGGGATTAGGCCTTTATGTTTTGAAAGACACTGAGCCAATTCCTGTTGCAAAATTCCAGTGCTGAGATCAAATGAATGAATAAAAAGAGTTGGGAAAAACTTGATTTGTCAGAAAGCCACCTTCATTAGTGCCTTAATCTCTTCTCTTTCACAGAAATTGTTTTAAAGCTATAATTGCATCTCGCTGACAAAAGCGTCTGGCTACATATGGAAAGATTTGTGAAAAAACCCTCACAGAAAGTGAGCTGGTGTAATCTGTGCCAGAAAATAGAAACCCAGCCTCTGGAAGTGGAGAGCTCCTCCTCCAGAGCTGGGTTTCGGGAACCATTGGTTAGTGCTGCTGAGCTCTAAATACATCCTGCAGTAGGGGTGTGCTAGGCTACTGTGCCTAGTGTCTCTTTGCCCTCCCCTTTCCCTACGCTCCCTTTGACTCTCCTGTAAGGAATGCAGCGTGCGGCTGTCGCTGCTCGCACTATTGATTTAAGCAGTTACATGTTACACATTGCAGCTCTGCACTGGCCTGTCGTCTGGGGCAATACAGGATGCCTTCAGTCCTATCCGATTTGCTGTTGGTACTTGGGTTTGTCTTCCACATGAAGCTCTGTGCCATTGTATCCATTGTTAAACAGCACTGCATGCCCTCATCCTTATGGAACACAGTGTGTAAGATACTCAGGGTTCGCAGTCCCAGTGCTTCGGGGCTCCTGCACATCAACCTGTGCTGTGCCACCACCTGTTCTTAAAACGACAAAAGCAATAAAATAATAAAAGATAAAACTTGGGCCTGTGTCTCCAGCAAACCCCCCCCGAGGGCAGCAGTGCTGGGTGCGAGAGGTGCTGCTGGGTCCTTCCCTTAGCAGAACTACTTGTCTCCATTTTTCTCATGACATCCCAGTGTGTGTGTTACAGGGTCCTGTTTATGCATCTTTATTAGACATGTTTTCCAAACTAACAGAGTTCTCTTACCAGAAGAGGACAATAATTTCTCTTCCAGGGTTTCTTTGGTTATACTGTTTTTTTCTCAGTTTATGCTCTACCAGCTACTTCTGAAATTCCAGCTGAGCTGCAGAACTGCACTGCAGATGGGATGATGTTGGGGTTAAACTCTTCAAATGGATTGTAAAGCATGCAGAAATTATGTTCTTGCCAGTCATAGTTGTGGTAAGCTTGTTGGGAACTTTGTTTTGCCTGGGTTGCTGTCTTCACAGCGTGGTATGCTCCTCACTCATCCTGTAACCCATGTGCATACTGCTGCAATGGTGTCGGCACAGGAATGTCTGCAGGGACTGTGGGTTCGCAGTGACAGAAGCAAACTGTGTTTATTGTGTTCCTATTTTTAATTCTGCACCAACAAAAAAGATGACCTTTTAAATTATTTTCTGTTTACAAACGTTTTACATAAAAATAATTCAGAATTTACAGTAGGGGCTAGGTGGCTTAACTGAGATCTGGGTGCTGCGTCCTGCAGCACCCGACTGATGCCCTAGGTAAACACACCAGGCAACTCAGCAAAAGGGAATGTGTGCACCAGTTTGCTGCTGGGAATTGGAAACATACAGGAATAAAGTGACTTATTATGGCTGTGCCATGAATCTGCAGTATGGCCTGGCACTGCATTGAGGTATCCGCAGAACCCGGGGTAGAAGACTCTCTCTGCATGAAGTTTGTTTGCTGAACTGTTGTAAGGATTCGGCTTTCCACCTGAAGTCCTTTTCTAAACAATTAAAAAAGCCAGGTGAACAAAGGATCCATTTATTTTATAGCTGGATAAACTGGTAAAAGAATCAGGGAGATTATATGAGCTAGTAAAAGGTTTAAATAGAAAAATCCTCACTCCAGGTACTCCACGCAGAGTAATTTCTATGGTAAAGTTTGGATGAAGTTGGCATGAGGAAATTTTGGAATTTGGCTTTTATTATCCAGAACGTGTCGTAGCTTGTGGGTTTTCACAGTATCCTAAACATGCACAGGCACTTTCTGTTTTCTTTAGATTCCCAGTACAGCTGCAGTAGGGCAGTGCTGGCTGGACAGGCTGGTTTGTGTATGCTGAGCAGAGGCACTTTGAGCCTGTGCAACAAATAAATAAATAAGTGTAAACAGACCGACAGAAAAATAACCCCACAGTTCATGGCTACGTGAGGCCAGGTTTCTCCTTTCTTTTTTTGAAGTGACTTTTCTTGGCAATCACATTTTTTTTCTGTGGTAAAAAATGCCCCAGGAGCAGATGGCAAGTTTTTACTAGCACAGTGCCTGGGCTAGTAGCTCTGGGCTCTGCTGCTGGCTCTCAGTTAGGTGAGTTGTGTTTACAAGTTAATGAATTTGTTCTACTTGAAATACTTGATGGAATGTGCTGAGGTTCAGTGGTAAAGGGATCCTTTTGGAGTAATCGAGGAAAGCGTCAGGCTTCTAGACACTGAGCTTGTGGGTGGTTTTCCTTTGACTGATTTTAGCATTTTTGCCATTAATCTGAAACTGCAGAGAGGCAGAAGGAGCAGTATATGTGTGGGAGCAATACTCACCCTTTCCTCCTGTGCTGTGATGCTGCTTTGAGCACTGCAGCGATACCATACCTTAGAGTAGCTCCTGTTGGAACCCTGTAGTTTGCAGTTTAGTTACTCCTGAACGTTCCTAACCTGAGGTAACGATTTGAAAAACAAACAAAGTTTTATGTAGCAAATCAGGAAACATTTTTGTGTTTCTGTGTGGTCTGCTTCCATGCCTCCTTTGGAAGTGTGAGCCCAAACCCTTAAATAGGCGGCTATATATATAAATTAACCCACATTTGGCAGCAAAACTGAATAGGGTGAACAAATCCGGGGTATTTTCAGTTCATACATAAGACTCCTTACTACACCACCACATCCCATCTACCTAATAACATTTGAAACTAAGCCAGCTCCTAGGTTTATATTCATAGCCAGAAGCAAGTGCTAGTTGCTGGTAATTGAGCATTATGCACACGTAGTGTCTTACACAGGAAATCACTCTGGATAGAACGCTCTGTTTGTCAGAGCCACCGACCTGCAATTCCTTGTCAGGCACCCTCAGCACTCTGAAAGAGCTTGTGTATTTGTGGTTGGTGCCATAACAGCGTGTTTCAAAGGTTTAGTTGTTATTTCTGGCATTAAGTTTTGTCTAAAATTGTAGATTTGTTTTGTCAGGGTCTTTGTACAATACGTTACTCGCTTTACTGCCAGTGTATTCAAACAGGACTGGGAATCAGGTTGCTGTTTGGAAAGGGCACCGAGTTAGTTCAGCTTTGGCTTGAGACGTACAAGTGTGACTGCCAGGTAAGGCCAAACGGATTGCTCTGAACATGCGTGAGTGCATTTTCACTGCCTGAAACCTGCCAGTGATGTGCCGTGCCCTTCAGGAAGGCTTCTCTCCCACGTAAACAGTGCTTAGTTAAGCCCTGCTGAGGTCAGTCTGGGAGCACGGGCAGTGGTGCAGCTTGCTTGGCCTGAGGCTCAGGGTTTGAGCTGCTCTGGGCAAGCCTGGTCCCGGTCTGTGCTCAGTGGCGTGCGGCTCATCAGAAACGGGACTGGCTAACCCACATTCTATTGGGCCTTGTGGATGTGTGACATCATTGGCAGCCAATCCGAAAGTGCTTTAGGGCAGAGTTTAAAAGCTATTTCATAATATATTTATATTCAGTGCAGATATTTTGGGGCTTCAGTAGTGTTCATTTTGTTGCAGAGTCCATGTGTCTCTATGGCTGGGGGAAAAAGGTATGAAAATAGTGTGTTTGCTTTTGTAGTTCAGCTGTGTGGTGGAATGCGGTAGGCAGTGCAGCTGGTGAGCTGCAGAGCAGCTATCATGGAAACTATTTTCTTCCTCCAGCAGCAATAATGCTACAAGCCACCCCACTCGCCCCTCTGGGCCAGGCTTGGCTGGACTTGGTTTGGCTGGGCTAGGCTGCCCCGGCTTGTTCCAGCCCTTGCACAGCACCCATCAAGGTGCCTTGCTTTGCCTCGGCATAGTCCACACAGGCTGTTTTACTCTCTGTTAGTTGACACTAACAAGACACTCCATGCTTTCTGGCTTTCCGTTCCCATTGCCTTACATGAAAATACAGTAGGTCTGGGACTCACCTGTTTTAATATTTTTCCTTTATGAACACTTTTTCTAGCACTTTCTCTATGAGAGTGTTGAGCTAGCAGTGTGCCATCGATGAAGGCCAGCGGATGACAGGGCAGTGACCACACAACCGTGACCAGCAGATTGAGAGAAGGATTATTCCTTTTAACTGGGTGACTGAGCCCAAGGGAGGGTCATCAAGGGCTGGGCAGTATGAGCAGCAACGAGAGGCAGAGGCAGCTGGGTTTGTCAAGCCTGAAGAAGGCAGGGCAGTCTGCCTCAGGAAGCCTGGGACTGCCAGACCAACCACAAATGGCCACAACAGGACTTTCCTTTTTGAAGGACATGCTCCTTCTGGCAACACCGTGCTGGGAGAATGACTGTACTAGTGAGAAAAGGGATCTATCACTGAGGAGAAGGTGGCTGGTGGACAACACGCCTGGGCACCGCAACCCAGGCTGTTCACTTGGGCAGGATGCATTTTGGGATGAGATTCCCCAAAGCTGTCCCATCTCCTCTGCATCCCTCACTCCCTGTCAGGAGAGGCGCTGCTGCAGCCCTGTGTCTCTGGCTCCTTACGAGGAGCTAATGAACTGCACTTCCTATGGCCTCGGCAAGGTTATTGATCTGTGCCGCGATCATTACTGCAGCTGTTGAANGGGTGGTTTTGGTTTTTTTTCCTGTGCTTTTTCTAAATTCTCTTGACTTTGTGTATCTCATTACTATTTATGGACTAAAATAGCTGTTTGACTGTGCCTACATATTGTGGTGGTACTGCACTTGGCAGAGGGAAGCCTGATTTATCCTTCCCTTGAAGAGATGCTGGTCATAAGTCATAAGTGAAAGGTTGTCGTTTGTGACTGATCTCAGCCAAAGGGATATGTATGATGCTTTCTGGGGCTTGCATGGAACTGGCCTTGCTCTGAAGTGCTTACACTGAATGCTTAGAACAATAGGGATAAAAGCTTATGAGTTATGATTGAGATGGCGTGATGGTGCCAAGAAGGATGAGGTGTGTGCCTTCTGAATGACAAAGCCACAAGAGAGGGAATGAACTCAGTTCTAGCAGGTACCTTCCCTATTTCTGTGTTTATTGTTTCCTTCCTAAGCTATTTAAGAATGAAACCTGCCCAGTGGGTCTGTGAACTATTTGTTGTGCTTTTTAGACTGTAAATTATAATAGAAACTGATCTGATTGCCCTGTGTTTGGAAACAGTATGCTTCAAAGTTTATATTGTCTTTTAATAAGGAGACTAGTAATGGACTGCCATAGGAAGAGTATTCCTTTTTCCCTGTCAGTCAATCAGAGACAAGAAAATTGCTGCAGGAGTCAATAATGATCTGCAAAGCCTTCATGGCAGTCCCACACATTGAAGGAGAAGGGGAAGGTAAGGTGGTCTTCAAACAGAATTCTGTAAAGAGGGAATTTTCAGAGGTTGTAACTGGAAATTGGTGTCAGTGCTGTGGGTGCCCAGCTCAGCTGGCTCCATGGCAGGGACAGAGGCAGGTACCAGCATCAGAAGAAAATCCCACAGCTTGCCCTCCTCATTGAGTCACATTCTGGCTGTAAAGACCACAATAGATGTCTTTACCTTGCTGAGTGTGTGCGTGAAGTCAAGAATGGAATCCGACACTTGCAAGGCGTACTGGATAAAATACATGTAGTGCAGGAGACAAGCAGAGCCTGGGCCCCAAAGCCTGTGTGCTGAAAAGTGGAGTGGTTTGATATTCCTGTGCTTGCCTTGGGACAGCTGCTGCTGTCAGCAGAGGAGAGCGCACACCCAGCCTCTGGCTTGTGCAGTCAGTCGCTTTGGCAGCTTGGTGCAAACCAGTGTTCCTCACTGGTTTCAGGCAGTGTGCCAGACTGAACTGGGGTGGTGTGGTGTGAGGACACACTTCCTTCTGCTGGGAGAGAAACATCCCCTGGGGATGGCACGGGGCATGGCTGGAGGCAGGGAGGTCTGCAACCCGTGCTGCTGGAATTGGCTTTTTCAGGTACGACATTATGCTTGGCTGGCTCAGGCCGGGCCCAAGAGGCAAGTTAAGAGAAGTAAGGATTTAAGTATCTGCACTGAGCAGGCACCGTGGGGGCTCGCAGAGGCTGGTGTGATGGCAGAACCTTGCCCGAGGCCTTCGCAGCCTGGGTTAGACACAGACACAGTTCGGTCTTGTCCTTCAGGCAGCTGTTGCTGTGCGCCGTGCTGCTGGTGCCATGTGTTACAGTGCGGAGGTGTCATCCCCCAGCTGAGCCCCACGTAGCCCCTTGCTCGATTCCTATGGCAGGATAGGGAGAAGATGGGAAGGGTCAGAGTGGAACACTCATGGGCCGGCTGCAGACAGCCGGTCAGGTAAAGCAAACGCTGTGCACAGCAAAGCGAGCCAAGGGATTCCTCCCCACTTCCCAGGGCAGGTGGGTGTTCAGCCACCCTGGGACAGCTGGGTTCTATCCCCTGTAGCAGGGGCTCAGTGGGACAACGCCATCGCTCCCACTGCCACCCTTCACCCCCCTTCCTGAAGGCTCTTCATTTTTCCATCAAGACCAGTTGCAGCCAGAGGTTTGAATCGCTGCGCTACAGCAAAATTATTTAATCTCCTGAATTCAGGATTGATCCATTATTTGTATCCTTAAAAAACTCAGAAGCAAACCCTCCCCCTTCTTGTGTATTTCTTCTGTAGTCCGTGTTTTCCAGTGTTATGAATTCATTTGTGTGTTTCTGGGCGGTAGAACTGATTTCCCTGTGCTCCATTCTGTCTTTATCCATCAGTGTTAATTCGGGATGACTGTGACGCTGATGCTGGCAGAACCAGGCAGGTGTGAGAGTGAACAGCAGAGCCCGTTACCTTCTGCTGGAAAGGATCTCCTGTTCCTCTGCCTACCCATGTCTCTGTCGGGGGTCGACTCCTTGAAGTACCATTTCCTGCTCTTTCCCAAGATTAATGTCTGTCCTGTTCTTCTTTCAGCACTGTCCTCTGTCAGCAGCTCGATCCCGCGGCCTCCACAGCCCGAATGAACCGAAGAGTGTTTTCCTGCCAACTCCGTGGGCGCCGCGTGTCACCACACTTGGTCTCTGCTGCTGGAAGGTTCCAGGACTGGACACCCAGGTTTCTTTATATGGTTCATGCTCTAAGACATGTGGCTTGTACCTCTAAGAGAGCTGAAGAGTTCTGATCGCACTGTGGCTGTGCGGAGGCTGGACACACGCACCAAGATATGACTGGGGTAGTTTGCACTTATGTGATAAGCTGTCAAAATTGGTGGGGTCACCGAGCACAAGCTTTGTTCCCCTTCAGCTTGGTGCTTAGGGGGCCAGGCAGGCTGAGGAGCGCTGGGCTGCGGCAGGTTAGTAATGTGTTGCAAGGGGCCTGTGCTGCCAGCTGCACAAACATTCGGGCTTCCCGATGGCGCAAGAGGACGTGAGGTTGGTGTCAGATATGAACGTCCAGTCAGCTGCATGTGGCTGAAGCCTCTGGCATGTTAGTTCCTGGTCAGAGTGGGTGTTCCAGGCTGCCCTGTAACATGAAATAAACTTCCTGCAGCGCTGTCCTGGACCTTCAGCTGCACAGCTCTGTACCCACGGTACCATTGCCACAGGATTTGGGTTTTTAAACTGCAGAATAGGTCTGCAGAAGCAAAACCCCGCTCCGGGCTCCGAGGAAGGGGTGGGGATGTAATTTTCAGATGGTGGCTTAGCACAAGGTGCAACACAGAGAAACAGAAAGAAATAGTTTGTTTTAAACTTACCTGTGGAAAAGCTCAAGATGGAGGATCCAGTGCAAAGCTGGGAAGGAGAAAAAAGCTGCTGGTGAAAGTAAAGCTACATGGCTTTGAGTAACCATGGAGACCAGTGCTTTCCTGATGCAGAAATAAATGAAACCAACCTTTTCATATTTATTAGTGAGACTGATGATGGAAGATAAAGATGCATTAAAATACAAAGAAGTAGAAGACAGAGCTAGTCAATGCTTCTGCCCCTTCAAGGCAGGTTACTGTAACGGATTATTCTTAGTGTAATGAGCTGGTGTTAGAGGCAAATTAGTTATGAAAGGAACAAAATACTCCAGGTTATACAAACCAGCTGCTTTATTAAGAGGAATGAAGGGAAAGCACACACACCATATTCTTGAAATCTTTGGGTCTGGTAACAATGGTGATGGACTTGTGCTAACACCTTCCAGTGTGTGCAATGGGTGTGCCACAAAGTGGTAAACTCTTTGCTGCAGCTGTGGTAGGGGATAGTCCAACCCTACTGCTTTCTTGGTAAGGATGGTAGCAGGTTCCTGTAAAACACCAGGTGCCCGTTCAGGTTTGAGTCGTGAAAATACATGTCAAAGGGGCAGCTATTAATTGGCAGCTCTTGCTACAGCAGTTACAGCTGACCAGAGATGGCAGCAGGAAATGTCACGTGAATGTTCAGTAAGATGAAGAGCTTGTGAAATTAAAATGCCGGTGCAGGTATTTCTGTGCTATCATGTAGAAGGGTTTGAAAGAGCAGAAATCCTAGCAAGGCTTGGGAAGGAAGATGCTGCATCAACTGTGACTGCAGCATGTGAAAACAGGGAGGTCAGCAGAAACTGTTTGTCTGTCCTTGCTAGAAAACTGCTGTTTGGTTTGGAGGGAGGACAGGGATTGCAACTGCTGCAGGGAGCGAGGGGGGAGGAAATGCTGTTACGAGGAGGAACAACACTACTACTACTTGCTGCAGCACTCCCTGCACTGCAGGTCAGTGCAACAAACTGCCTCAAAGCTGGGTCACTGGAAGCCCCTCTGAACACCCATAAAGAAAGTGCTGGGTGAAGCGCAGCTGCCACAGGACCCATCCAACCTCACACCCATGTGGGAAGGTCTCATGCGATGCTGGCATGTGCCTGGGACCCGTAAGCTCGCACCCTCCCACCTACCCTCGAGCTGTCAGCATATCCAGGAGGGAAAACACACTTTGCTCTGCTACACTTCAGGTAAAGAAACTGCAGCAAGGAGCTGGAAGGGATGTTCAGCCCTGTTGTGCTGCCGGAGCCTGGGCAGCAACCGTCAGCTTGTGCCGACAGCAGCCTGCCCCAGGCTGGCACCTGCTCCAGCACCCTGGTAACATTAACAACTGCCTAACATCCCTCTCGTATGAGCAATGGGTGCAATATGTTAAGATTAAACCTGGTTCAAGTGAGATTCCTCGTTTCATTGAGCCCTTTGACTCCTTTGCTTTCTGACCACCTCAAACTGTGCTGTTACTTCAAATCTAGCACAGGATCCTGCCAGGCTAGAATCCAATTTGCAGAGTAACTTGTTTGAACTACTAAAAAGTTTATACCAAACACACCCCCTCTCCCCCACATCCCCTCCCAATCCTTGATATGCCTGGTAAGACAGACTAACTCCATGCAAGACCTTTGATTTAATTGCTGAATAAAAAGGTATTAATTTCCTATCAGGGAATCTGTTACGGAATTTTCTGGTAACTGAAGCACTTACAAAGAGTTCCTGTCACAGGCTTACTCGTCACTGACTACAACCAGGAGCTCAGAATTTGGAAATCTTTTCACCACTGAGCTCACTAACATTAAATTAACCTTGCCAGACATGGAGGGAAATAAGCTGCAGACTTGTGATACCCCAGTTAATTCGCCAGTAACAGTGTTTGTGCGACCACTGACCTGGTGGAAGGATTTTTGAACCTACATCTACAAATACCTTGAAGCCTGGGTGACCTGACACAAACCAACTCTGAAAGTAGCAGCCTGCAGCAGAACTTGAGTTTTCTTCGCGAGGAATCACCTTTTCAAGGACTTTGAGTGCCTAGTTTTGTTGGGAGAAACAACTTACTGACCCACTGACACTGCATGTGTTGGTAACAACTTACTGAGTCCTTATCAGTGAAACAGTTCAGAAACCTGCTACCCAAAGAGGTGAGGCTCAAGGTTTGTCTGAAGGCAGAGCAGCACACCAAGCTCTGCTGCTGATGCAAATACCAATGAATTGTCCCTGAACTGCATCTGCTACCAGCTAAGCACACAACTGGGAGCCCATCCAACTTCCACTCCTCCGAGTTACAAAAGCAGAAGGGACAAAGTGCAACACAAAAAACAAACCATCCTCGGGGCAGGTAAGAGGTTTCAGTCATGGCCTCACACACCGGGAGCTCCTCCAGCCCCAGACATGCTCAGAGCGAAGTGCCCACAGCTCATGGCAGTGGCATGTCATGACAGCGCACACAGCAGCGGCTTCTTCCCTGGGCAAGCTGGGAGATGTTTGTACTCACCCAGAGAGATGCTGAGAGCTCCACACAGAACTGTTTCCTCCTTCATACCACTAGTGAACACCCCACAGGTCAGGTAGGTCTTTAGTAGGCACTCCCTATTTGAGCCAGGCCTAAACCAAACTCATCGTTCCAATTAAGAACAGTTCTCATCACAATTAGATTCCCTGCAGTTAATCGTGATCTCTCAGAGCTTTTGGCCATGCAGCTGTGGGTCATAACTGCACCTGCCAAAACATGGGACTGCTCTGACCAACCCCCCAGGCTCCACAGCCGCGTTAGTACTCTGGTCACCTCAGTGCCCAGTGCAGGCTACATAGTGCGCACGGCCTGCTCCTTCCCATGCATTCGCACACCCTCACCATCACCTGCCCTCAACACGCGGTGCTCCAGGGAGAGACAGGGCTCCAGGGACCCTTTAGTGCGTGGATGTCATCTTCTTTCATGAGAGACAGAGGCATGAGACGCACGAGTGATGCACAGTCCTTGTTTCTGGTTGCTGCACTCCTACAAACAGCAGCAGGGAAGGAAGGCAGCAGGGTGGGATTTACCAGACAGGAACGTGGCACTTGCAGGTAATAAAGCCAGTATTTACATTAAGCACAATACAGCAATTTATTTAGATGCTTAAATGAAGAATACAAAGGGAAATAAAGATCACAAAATTATACATACTACAACAGTGTGTCATATATTAGATGGTATAAATGAATACAACACCTCGCTTGGTGTTAACTAAAGATAAAACTAAATATCCAAAACACAGCACTTCGTTTCAGCGTGCTGCTTCAACACAATACACTTTTATACAGATCTAAAAGGTGTCAAAATTAGTAGCTGCAAACTTGTTTCTTGCATGTGATTTTTCTTTTTTAGCTTAAAAGATTTCAGAAAATGGCTCTGAAATACGTTTGTCGTCAGCTGTAATGTCAAGGATATTCAGAACAAGAAAATTCTATAATACAATAGAGCCCAGATATATTTTTTAATGTTGCTGGCCTCCGTTTTGAGATTGTACAAGGTTATGTGCAAAAACTAAGTTTGTCAAAATTCATACTATAGCAGTTTCAAGCTTTTGCTAGGTAAACTAGATACAGCATTTATTACACAGCAGGGCAACACTAAAAAAGAGAAACAAATCTATGATGGCTACACAAGAACAATTTCATAAGCTTCACTTGAATAGGTCTAAAAGACTGTACAAATATACATTTCAACTATTCAGAATGATACATGAAAAAATCAATTTCCCCATAGTCTACTATACACGTTGAACTGGTAGCTTGGATGGTTGGCCCTACACTACCATGTGAAAAAGGGTCATGTTTAAAAAGACATACAACCGAACATGTACAAGAGTGAAATGGGTGTTGGAAATGCAGATAAAATAGATCTCTGCTTTTCTCCATGTGCATTCTGGAGCCACCAGCTTCTCCGTGTTCACATTACGTTACTGTGCTCATCCCAGCAGGTGTTCCCGAGCAGGATCTGCCACCAGCATCCTTAAATCACAGAATGGGTTGGGTTGGAAGGGACCTTAAAGAACCGCTGGAATAACAGTGGCCACAACCACACTATGCCATGACCCAGCACTCCCAGGCAGCACCAGTTGGAACTGAAGCGCGGCAGTCACACCGAAATGAAAGGGTCTGGACAGCTGTAGGCTGGATGGCGTCACTGAGACGCCTGCAGCAAGCAGCTCACGCTTGCTGGCTGCTCAGCTCCACACCAGTCAGGCTGCTGTGCATTGGTTCTGCTACTCCGTCAGTCACGCTGTCAAACTGATCCCCATCCTCGCTGTCAATTGTGCTGTTCTGCCATTCCATCTGCTGGTTCGACAAGCTCTCCTCCATCTCTGTTGCATTTTTCCATTGTGACTGGTCCTTAGACCAAAACTCTTCTACTTTTCCATAGGAACGATTCTTCCACTTTGACTGCTCCTCATCACTTTCTGATGCACCCCCTTTCGTCTCAACAGTCGGTTTGCTGCTACCAACATCTTCACTCTGGGAGGATTCATCTGTCCACACTTCTGGTTTTACTTCTGATGTGTTATCTTCAAAATCAGAAGCTTGCTGAGAACCAGGCCCACTCTCAGACTGTGAAGCTCCATCTTTCCACTCAACAGCATCGTCTTGATCATCCTGATCACCTTCGCTGTCGGAAACATCACCTACCAGTTTTGCTGGTTCTCCAGCAGAAATTATCTCCTCGTATTTAGAGCTTTCCTCTGGTTTTTGATCAGATTTCTCTGGTGACTGCAGTGTGGTTTCTTCAATGATTTCCTTGGATATGCTGTCCTCTGGGTTCTCTGCTATGCTGTCAGAAGAGGTTTTCCCACCCATGTCAGAAATAGGCTGACCAAACGGGCTCCCGCTTTCATTGTATTCCTCTTCTATGTTCTCATAACTGTCTGAGGAACTTTCATTGTCTTTTTCTAAATTTATCTTTTTATCAACAGTCTTACTAACATTGACTCTGGAATTCTTTTCGTCGTGGTTTTCAAACAGCCATTCAGCATCGAAATCCATCTCATGTTTGACCTTGTTTAACTCTTTCATATTGAAGCCCAGCAGCACCCCGGGCTTGTACTTTTCACAATCCCTAACACACTTCTTCCTTTTGTTGCTGAAATGAGATGCGATGTCAGACTTCCACAGCCACAAGCTGGCAGCCAGCTTTTCGATCTCTCTCCTAGTGGGATACGGTTGCTTATTAAAATACTTGGTAAGAAATGTTTTCCTGGCTTCATAGGAATCATCTTCATGCCCCTTGGGGTCCAACGCCAGAACGACAGGCTCTTCAGGCTTCTCCTCAAAGGCAGAGGGAGAGTCATCGTCATCCATCTTCCTCTTCTTCATCAGCGAGAACTCCATGTGCTCGTAGGTGCGTTTGACTGGAGCTACGGCTGGAGACTGCCCGAGCCGAGATGACGACGTCCCTTTGTCCTGCCCATTCTGGGTCTTGCCCACTCCTCTGCAGTGGACGAGGTGCAGCGTTATAGTGGAGGCCGTCATGTTACTGGTGTAGACGCCGAGGCAGTGAATGCATTTGTACGTGAGCTTCTTCTCAACTGGATGAACTGTCTGAATTACCTGGTGCCTCTCCCGTAGGTGATGTGCAAGTGCATCAGAGATGGGTCCTTTCAGGATGGAGAAGCACAGAGGGCAGAGAGTTTTCCCCACGTCTTTTTTGTAGGGAACTGCTGCTTGCGGGGAGCTTTTCACAGGTACATCTGACTTCTCCTGTATTTTAGGCTGTGGCTTTGGGGGAACTGGGGGAGTATTCTGAGCATGGTAAGCTACAGATTCAGCAGGAGCATCTCTCAGGTTGTAGGTGGTTACAAGAAGATGGATATTCGTGTGACTGCCCTGCTGCAACGTCAAATCAAAGGTTAGTGTGGAATCAGTCTTAGGTCCCATTTCTTCATCAACATGAACCATTCGCATGTGAGCAGCCAACTTTTCCACGTCATTGAAGGTGGAGCGGCAATACGGACAAGACAGACCATGTATCAACATATGGTTAAGCAACGTATCAGTGGGTAAATAGCGATTACAGTATAGACATTTGCTAGTGAAATTGTGAATTTTCATGATATAGTTAGCTACTGCAGGCACCTTTTCGGCCTTGTGCTCCTTCTCGAAGTGGACGCTGTACACGTTTTCAGGGAACAGCTCGTTGCAGATCGTACAGATTTTCCACTTCTGAGTGGACGATGTATTGACAGTGGAAGGACCCGTAGCAGCCACGGGAGATTTGGAGCCAGACTGACCTAATACTCTTGAGGCTGCCTGCGACTGAGATAGCGATGTCTGCTTCAGCTGAGCTGATGAAAGGGAAGATGAATTGGCAGACTGAAGAGAGTATCTTGCAGAGGCCTGGGATCTCTGTTCCCCTCCGAGAGTGTAAGGCCTGCCATTGCCACTGGCCGAAAACTGTTTCATTGTCTGCGACTGCTGTGGGATAGACACTGGTGCACTGCCGCTCAAGCTCAGCCTTCCCCCCGGCTGCCCCACGTAGCTCGGCGGCACGGACTTGACTCCGTAACTGTTTTGCTGTAGGTGAACGTTTGACATCATATTCACTCCTGCAGAATTCAACGTAGGCTTTGGTATAGTGAGTCTGTTCATCATCTGTTGTGACGAAAGAGATCGAACACTTCCAGGGGAAAGGGGCCCCATCCTCTGGGGGAGCCCCATGGGTTTCTTATCCTGCGGTTTTGGAGCGATCAGCATCAGAGGTTTAGATCTCGGAACCACCACGTTGGTGTGACCGATCATCGCCGTGACCTGGTACCCTATCCGCTCGTGGTCTTCGATGACATGCTGTACTAAAGCTTCGTACGACTTGGGCATGAAAAGGCATCGCTTGCAGTGAACACTGCCCTCCTCCCGGGCACTGGAGCTCAACGGCACCGCGCCATTGAGAGACTTCTCACCTCCCTTCGCTACGTAAGGAGCGGCGACGTGCTGAAAGTGTTCCCTGTAAATGTGCTTTCTAACTATTTCGTACAGAGGATCTCGGTAAGTGCACTTCTTACAGTAATAAACAGCTTGCTCTACACTGTCAGCCTGCTTGGGTTTAAGGCTATCGTGTTTGTTTTTATCTTTGAAAGTGCTGATGCCTCCGCTCGGTGTGTTGGCGTTCGGAGCGTGAAAGATTTTAATGTGCGTTTCCAAAGTCTTTTTGTCCGCGTTGAACGTGCAGTAGGGACAGTTCAGGAGGATCCTGTTCTCAAAGTCTTCGCTATGAACATTCCGGAAGTGGCTTTTGTACGCGGAAAAGAACTTGGAGGAAAATGGACATGCACTGCAGCAAAAGGGCTTTGTCCGATAGTCCTTCAAACAGAGAACAAAGCAGAGACTCAGCACTGGAAAGCAGTTGTTAGAAAAACACCCCTTCTCAGAACAATACCATTTCCAACTAACCATCTCAAACCCCACTGCACCCGTCTCAAACCTTCAGGCTCATTTCTTCTCTCCAATTTTTGCCTTGCAGATCTGGCCCTAAAATGTTCCTCGTCTGAACAGACACAGGATGTGGAGAGTGCCAACTGAGTGGGCCCTCAGGAGTCCCCCCTGACCTCAGGATAAGGCTCAGACATGAGCATCCTTCTGCATCCATCATTCCCTGCAGCTGAGCTCCATGAAAATCTTCACCACAAAGTCATTTCCAGGAGAAAAGGCAAGCAGGGCTGTCCCAAGCAGAATGAGACTCCACCCAGAAGATGAGTTACATCCCAAAATATGGATGCAAGTCAGATACAGAATCACAGAACCTCAGACTGGTGTGGGTGGGAAGGGCCCTCAGATTCCCCAGTGCCCCCCGCCACAGGCAGGGACATCCCCCCAGCCCAGGGTGCCCCAAGCCCCATCCAACCCAGCCTTGAACCCTGCCAGGGATCCCGGGGCAGCCCCAGCTTCTCTCGGCACCCTGTGCCAGGGCTCCCCCCTCCCTTCTTGTGTTTGGATTTGCACTGGAGCTCCTCATTTATCCACAGGCCTCCTGATTTCCTCTCTGTTGGGATCCATCACTCCTGTGCTTGGAGCAGATGATCCCTGAATAGCAACCAGTTGCCCTGGGCCCCTCTTCTCTCCAGGGCGTTGTCCCAGGGGACTCTACCCAGCAGGTCCCTGAAGAGGCCACAGTCTGCTCTCCTGAACGCCAGGACACAGCTCGCTGTGCACCTTCCTCACTGCCCTGAGGGTCTTGAACTCCACCATTCCATGGTCACTGCAGCCAAGGCTGCCCTTGAGCTTCACATTCCCCACCAGCACCCTGACTGAGTGGCCTATAGCAGACCCCACTAGAGTGTCCCCTGTCCCTGTGCTGCCTTTAACCCTGATGCTCTCAGTCAGCTCCTCACCCAGCCCAGGGGAGCTCCAGGCATTCCAGCTGGTCACTGACTTTATATAACTTTTACCTATTTCTGTGACTCATCCATCACAGACTTCAGCAGAAAAGCTGCTTTTCAAACTCCTTTTGGGTCAGCAAGTGGTTTTAACTTTACTGAGGCATATACTAAGGCTACAGAAACCCTAAAGCCACCAAGCCTCTTCCTTCTGATCAAAGCACAAACCTGATTTTTAAAACAATCCTGAATCAGAGAAAAAAGCATTTGACAATCCCAGCCTTGCAGTTGCCCTGCACCCTTTCTCTATGTCTGTATTTACTGTGCTGTAACAGAAACTGAAGTTACACTGGCCTTAGAGAGCCACAAGCAATCTGGAGATTCAGATAGTTACAAACATTCATCACAAGCGTCAAATCAAGTCTTGTGCCTCAAGCTACACAGAGAGCAACTGAAGTAGCTGGAGAGCTGCACTCTCCCTCGGGATAAATTAATAGGAATACAGGCCTCTGTCCATGTTCTGCACCCTCAGCCACCTGGTAGGCTGGAGACAGTACACATGGAAACTAAGCAAAAGGTGTCTCCTTTTATATTGCCATTTTTATTCTGGAATTAACTAGAAAAAAGGAGAACAACAGTGTTTTACAGAACACAGCAATAAGGGGACACCTTTACATTAACATTGCACTAGGAACTCATCTTAACACAGGTGCCCATTTCCTGTAAGAGGAACACATGATCTTTTGGACACTGAAAGTGGGGCTGTTCTACAGACATTTCTCCTACTCACTGTTCTGTCACAGTTACTCTGCGTTGTGCCACCTGCAGAGGCTCCTGCAGTGCACACAACTTGGCTTAAACGTGTTTAGTGTCAGAATCAGGTTATTATTTCTTCCCTCCACTTCTAGCTCAATTCGAATTTCCTTTATTACTGCCTCAGAAACACCTAAAAAGTCAGGCTTCCAGCATCCCTTAACTCTACTGTACAGAACTGCACACACCTGAACCAAATCTCGGACATCCTCAGGTTGTGGGAACCTTCAGAGGTGCCAGACAGCTCACGGAACTACAACAATGGTGTGAGGAGCAGCAGCTGGATGTGGTCATTTTAGATGGTGAAACCAGACAACCAAGGATTTAAGGAAAGGTAAAAAGCTTATCACCAACTGCATTAAATTGCTGATCTTTTGAGCGAAGGATGGTGAAACTGCGCTAGGCCTGAAAACAGATGGGTGTAATCTGTGGTTGTCAGAGGTGAGGAAGGTTTCTTGCCCTGTCAGCTCTCCAGCACTTGGCTATTCGTACCACTAAGACAAAGACCAGGGTTATTACAAAAAAACCCCAAAACCAAGCACAGCTTTTTGCGGTCCCTCAAGCTGATGACAAACGAGGATCAACAGGTAAAGCAGCAGGAAAAGCCCTTGGCATATCTGCCCAATGCCCTTTGGTATGAACCTTCATGATCAGATGTGTCAACAGAAACTATTACCAACCTGGTTTTTTGTAAGCGATGGGTCCCACAATCCTACATCTTCCCATGTAGTGTTTTTCAAATAAAAGTCATTAGGTTCAAACTGCTTAAAATCCTGGAGAAGGGGAAGACAGTACAGAGAATCAAAACCAGAGACCAACCGCTCCCTTAAGCAGCTCTCCTACCCCTCCATGCAGTCCTCACGTGCTGCTGCAAACAGCACATTACCCCACGGTCTCTGAGCTGTGCCTCTTTGGAGGGGAAGAGGCATCAACAGTCTCAGTATGATAAAACTTCTGGAGAACTACTGTCAGAACTCATCTTCCTAATTAACCCAAGACTCTAATTACATACCTGCCCCATCTTCAAAAGCAGTCACAGACAAAAGAATTCCCAGGCTAGTGCTGTACATTTAAGTTCCTACAGACACTTCACCATAACTCTGATGTAGTTTGTTTCTTTGGGGTCTTTTGGGAGCCTGTTTGGTTTGCTTTGGGGTTCTATTATTTAACTTCACACAGTCATTCAGATAAAAGGCTGACTACATGTGTGATGTCCAAGAAGCCCAGTTCCTATTAAAAAAATGATCGTACAAAGTACTTTGGCATTTAATCTTTGGCCTGTGAGTCAGCAGCCCACGGGACACAAACCCAGCGTTTCCATGGACATGAATACTGAAAGTATTGTCCCAGTTCAGGATTTTACCTGTAAAGTTATACTTGCTCCACAGTTTTTCCAAGCAGGAAGGACTGGCTTCTCTCTCTCTTCCCCATCTCACTTACATGCTTTTTAAAGAGACGCTGACAGCAAAGCTAAAGCAAACAGGTCATAACTGGCTAAGTACTCTGGAGCATTCACACGCGTGACCTGATGGGACAGAGGGCAGCATTCGGGAGAGAAGCGGCACCTTTGAGACAGCAGTTGTGAAGGTTGTCTGGGAGAGTCACACAAAGCCCCTCCCTGCTAGGGTCTGGCACAGGAGCAACTCTTCAACTTGGTGACGGCTTCCTGAACACCTCAGAACCATCCTGCATCCCCCAAGCGTATCCTACACCACACCGAGTTCCTGCTTCGTTCTAAATGCTCAGTTCATCAGTGCCGTTTTTAAGAATCCGACACAAAAACACAACCTATCTTCAGTCTATATCAAGCCAGTCACAGCCTGAAGTGCATCTTGTCTCTGCTAAACTTCCTAGAAAGTGTTTACAGATATATTTGATCTCAAGTTGTTGACTAAGTCCTACTTTGTGCAGAGATAAAAAGCAATGCAGGGATAGCATTGCCTGGGCAAAGCTCAAATGGAATCCCAGCAGCATTCTGGGAAGCTGACAAGAGAGGGGCACAGTGTGGGAGCAGGATACAGGGGATTCCTCTGGAAGTCACAGTCAAAATGTAACATTTCATGAAACAGGTTTGAAAAAAAACCAAAACAAAGTCATGCATCACAGACCTCAGGGTCCCACCACCTCTGGAGCATTTTAACTCTAACTGCAACACTTGGGAGGTATCATACTTACTTCTATATGTTCTTTACAGTATTCCAAACCAATGTCACTAAGTATTTTTTTCACAGTTTTCCGGGCCTTTCTTAAACTGCCAAGGTTGTTGACAGGAAGTTGGAACATAGTTTCTAGTGAAAAAGAAAGTAAGAGAAAAGGTTTAAGTCAAATGCGTTTTGTGTGACAGTGTTGCACGTCATTATCAGTAATTCTCTGTCTCTGCACCCAAGAACCTGGCACCAGAGCTGTGCCCTTCACTAGAGCACTGCCACGCTGTCTGTCTGCTCTTTCTGAGGTGAAGCTGCCCGCAGCCCTGGGCACTGACAGACGGGGGAGAGCACTTGGCAAAAGGGAACAACTGATGCAACAACTATTGCAGGAATAGTCAGCTGCGGCTGGAAAGAACCTTTTTAACCAAAAACGGGCTTTATTTATATGAAATTTACCCCCTATGCTGAAGTACTTAAAAACCTCGATTTCTCCTTTGTGCAGGCGTCTCCTCACTGATCTGAAAACTGGGAAGTTGAGCTTCAAGCTTTGTGTCAGCCTGGTAAGAGATTTAAGAGCATCTCTTCAGGGAGAAAGATGCTTCCTGCATTCAGCTGCAGGTAGGATCAGAAATGAACGGGCAGCTTCTGAAACAGCAAGAACATGTCAGAGCTGTGAGCCTGTTCCCTAACTTTAATGGTCCAATACCTGCTGCATAACAAGTCATCCCAGAAGGCAGCCATTAGTACTTCCATAGCTAATTCAGAAATGTTTCTTTCTTTGAATAATAAAAGGTTTGGTTCATATCAACACATGAATCTACTGCAAGGCCAAAGCCTACCTACTTAGTCTAAATACAGACTTTGCTGTTGTTTGGAGTTTTAAAGTATTTTTAATGCTTTCAAGCAGAAGCTTATGATGCAGAGTTACATGAAGGCTGCAGCCATTAACTATTTGTGGTAGATGAAAATTCTCCCTTTCTATCATGAGATCAAGGGCAACTAAGGATACGGGTAGTGACTGCAACACCTGAGTGTCTCTGACCAAAACCGACCCTGCTATGTGTGCGCTCCTTTAGGTGCTACTTGTCTGCTCACTCCCCAGCCTCTTCTTTTCATACTCTACCAACTCTGACTGGGTAGTGCTTGAAGACAGTCACTAACAACTTACTGTTCCACAATGCCCAACACCACCACTGTTTAGTTTCCAAAATAAACAGAAATGAGAAGCTCTGCGAGTAACAGTGTTAATACAAACCACCTCAACTGGCTTCACAATCTACAAGCAGCGCTGCTACCATGTGTTGCTGTGCTCCCATCTCCTCAACCTCACAGGCTCAGAAACAGCTCCTGGGTAATTAGGAGCAGAAAGCTGTCATGGCATGTAGGATTCCTATCACAACTAGAAACGAGAATCGAAGGGGAAACAAGCCCAAGTTTATGTCAAGCTGTGCAGAAAACGTTCAGAAGTACCACAGCAACTCTGGCCATTAAGGGGCTGTGGTGCTCCTACCAGGCTGGGCACTGCCAGACTGCCACAGCAGCAGTGTCAGCATAACATCCTTCTGGGAAAATGAGTGAACCAAAAGGAAAAAACTAGATCTTGTCTATAAATCTCAGGGATTCCAATTAGATTTGTAACAATGAAGTTACTTAGACACATCACGCAAAGTGACTAGCAATAGTAATTTTCACAGGCCAGAGAAAGTATTCCAATGTTCTGCACTCATTTCCCTCCAGTAGCACTTGTTAAGAGAATTTAGTGTGATCAAACCACCTTGATCTCCTCACACACAAAACTCTAAATGCAAGTGCATGGACTTCCTTGGGTCACTCGTCTCAGGGGAAGCTCAGAATGCTGATGAGAGGAGTAGCTGTGTTCTGACCTGGCCCCTTTCACTGCAGGGAAACTCCAGCCCCCTTTGAAACGTGCACAAATAGCTTTCTAGAGAAATACCTTACAGGTGGAGTCACCACCCGGTCTCCAAACATGGGCCCGGATCAAGCTATGAAGAGCACTCACACTGGCACGCTCCACCTCAGGGAAGGCCAGAATTAAAGGGATCACAGCAGAAAATTACTCTCTCTTCCCAGTTATTCCCTCTACAGCCTCTAACGGCTGTGTGGGAAATCATGAACTGCTCTTTTTTTCCTGCTGTATCCATTCTCATCTCTACTCTTTTATAATCAGCTATTTCACCTGCAATTACCATTGATGCCCAGGCCCAAGACATTCTCCCTCGATGCCAGCATGTGACTGTGCAGATAATTGGAGCGATTCGTGTCACCCTTTCTGCGTGCTGCTCACTCCTGCCCAGTGAATTATTTTTTATCCTCACACAGAACTAGGAAATAAGGTTCAAATCGGAGTTTATGGCTTCCTGTTTTTTGAGAACTGACTCAGGCAAATCAGTTATTTCAGTGAAATCTGCGTTCAAGCTTATGGTTCCTTTATCAGATGTTATGGTCACAATCTGAGTTTGTCCCTGTCCCTTTTTCTTATACTGTGAGCCATTTCTAAAGGCACACACTGAGGAGGAGTTTAAGGAAACCACTTTCAATGTACCTAAGATTTTATAACCCTGTCCTGGCATTGGGCTTTGTAAGTAACTCCCGAATGCCCCAGGCTCTGCCTGCTGTCCTACCCATCCTTGCCCACATAGTGCGATCCATTTTACTGGGTGAGCACCTCTGGGCAGAGGCTCGAGCCTGTTATTTGCACTATTACTTGGCAGACTTTTAATATCATTTATGGTGAAGTATAAGCACATCAATGGTAGAAAAGCTTTTGAAAACAGCAGCGGTAATTCACCTTGCAAACAGGAGTCTGTATTGAGAAACCACTGTATTAAAAAAGGCCACAAAGAGTACATGTACACACTTCAGGGCAGTACTGCAATTAGTTTACTTCAACACACAGAACTAAAATTTCCTTGACTAAAATTATTAATTGAAGGTTGGAACTTGGCTTCAATTGTAAAAACAACATCTAATATGGTTTAAAGTTGAGCCAAGTCCATTTTAAAGACATGAATAGGAATTGAAAATATTTAACAGGGCTGCAGATCAGCCATGCCATTTCTGTGAAGTAATACTAACAAATTAGTTTAAAAGATGATAAAAGACTAAGGGGAAATAACGCTCTTGCCTTAGAATCTGGGTTCCTGACTGACCTATTGATTCATACAGATGGTTCAGAAAGGTTGTCCCCTACTTGCAGTTTCCAAGTAGCAACATTTTCTCTGTTTTTAATCTGTAGTTGAAATAGTGAGTGAAGCTCAATGTTTTCAGAAGGAAAACACCATTCTAACCAGCCGCTGCGTCTCCAAGGCCAGTTGCTACACAGTTTTTGCTGCTGAAGCCCACTGACACTTTTTTTTGTGACTTGGAACAGATCTGACTTGTGTGATACTAGAACTGCATCAACAGGAAAATAAAAACACCACACAGACTGGATTTACATCCTTTAACAAAGGTCACAAACAGGAAAGAAAATATTCCTGCTTAAGCTTCTCTTCCCTCCCTTCCTTAACTGGGAACCGTGGCTCTGACAGAGCTACAATAAAGTAACACAAGTTTCCTTTCAAAGCTCAGCCTTGGTTGGTTGTTTTTAAACTCAAGAACATGCATTTATTAGGAGTTCTTGCTGCTGCAGTTGAGTTGAGCAAGAGTGAAAAATATTAACGTAGCCAAGAAATTCATCACGGCTCCACCAACTCATTCTCCAGGGGCAGTTGAGTAAGCACTGCTCTCTTTCATGGGCTCAGTAAGGCTTTCATCAGCTTCTTCATAGCTACCTGTGTATTACCTTTTTTCACCAAAAATTATACAAAGCAGTCAAGTTTGTTCAGGATTTCAATTAATATTTTCAAGTGAACTTCAAGGAGGTAATGCCCTACTAATTTTGTTCCAGAGTCACCCAAGTTCTTACTATCAACTGAGAAACATCAGTGCCCAAAACCATTTTAACTGGCAAACTGTGCTGCTTTCTGTAAAGCCAAAGTCCCCACTTGAAGAACATACTCATTTTGCTTGTGAAGAAACCCTTTCCTTCCATGACATAGCAATAGTCAGTATGGAGTCTGGCTTTAGGCAGTAACCACTTGTAAACCTGAAAGTCAGACACACATCTCAATATTTATTAACAAATGGCTTATTTTAGCACAAACCACCACCAAGCTTCTTAACCACAAGAATCAAACCCTATCTCTTCACCATGGTGTCTAATACACCGTGACATGCCTAATATACACACATCCAAATGATAAAGCAAATGATTTAGCACTACCTGAAAGTAAGATCTTGATTCTATCTGCACCATGTTCTTGCCTCTGCCCCTCCTGCCTGACTCACAGTCAAGTCTTCAAGACAAGAATATCAAGATCTTCCTATCACAACACATCACAGTGGAGGATATAATTAAATCTTCACATCTGAAAACGGAAGATCAACCCTATTTTGCAATTTCTGCTCAACAGCTGAGTCCAACTCACCTTGTCTTAACAAAAAACTCATCCTTAAGCAAATGCCATTCATTTTATTTGGGAAGTTTGTTGAGCGTTTAATCATCATCAGTGGAGAATCAGATACAGCCTGATATTATGGTCTGTGATGATAAGAGATTTTAGCATCTCCTTCCATTTCTATTTACAGCAAGTGTCTCCAGTTGTAACTGCCATATACAAAACATACTGCTAGCATGTCTGCTTTGAATGGGGACATGAAACCAGTGGGGATTAAGCAGCTCTCAAACCACCAGTTAGCCATCAGTGCTATTCGTCACACTGAGGTGTCCTTTATCTGGCCAGAAGTGACGCTTAAGAGGGGCCACATGAAGCCACGCTGCTGCTTACTAGCTCCAAAGCCAAGCACCAAGGAGTTATGTGAAGGGAGCACAGCACCACAGCACCAGCAGGCAGCACTGACAAACCCAGTGTGCTCTCCTCTGGCACCCAGGAATCGCTACATCCAGCAGCCCCCACGGGGAAGGGTGCCCACAGCAAAGGGTCACAGACACTGATCCTTCTGTAGAAGGCTTCACTTTAATGCCGTTTCTCCTGCTTTTCTACCAAAATGCCAGGAATTAACAGACTCAGGAACACTGCTGGAGTGAAGCCAAGGCAGGCACAAGCCTTTTCACTAGGCACACGCAGCTCAAGCTTTACACATCTGTCAGTTACCAACTCCTGCTGCTCCAAGTGGTGCTACTCACCTAATACTACAGGCTCAATACAGAACTTCTCTCTGAGATCTCCAAGTGGCTCTGAGATCTTCAAGTGGCTTTCAAAAGCAGCTCAGTAGCATTTTTTTTAAATAAAGGAGGAATTCCTTTATCCTGAGATGATACCATGTAATCAGTGACAGCTCTAGCCCAGGATTCTAGTTAGCCAGACATCCTGTGTTCCTACGGATTCTGTTCTATAGCAGCCAAGACATAACTAATTTTCATTATATTCCTGCATGGTCCTACTCCATCGTGTTAATTCCCAAACAAGTCCTAGATATTTCACACATTACAGAACTTTTCTTTGTAAGGAAACATGCATCTGTACAAACACTCACAGAAAAGAAAGGAGATCATGTTTATGTTCAGCAAAAATTCTACAGAGAAACCTGAGCACTCATCATCCTCATTAAGTAATGGAATAATGAGATCTGCCCCTAAGTCAATTCGTTATTTCCAAGTACACAACTCAACAAACACTAAGAATTAAATTTCTGTCTGCCCTCTTGTTTCCTGCTTCTAGACTTGGGTCCCACCTACAGGTACACTGGGAGCCCTTATTTGTAAGTTGAATTACACATCGATCTACACTAAAATGCTGGGTGGAGAGAATAAATGATTATTTAAAAACAAAACACCAAGTAGTATTTTCAGGTGCCTAAGAAAATTGATTACTTAACCTAGTCATGAAATTCTGAAAAATTAGACTGAATTAATATGATCTCACTCATGGTCAGCATGTCTGTGCACAAAATGTCTGACTGCACCAGTCAGAGTAACGGTAGAATAAGCAGGCTCGCTGCGTAAGGAGGATTGGGATCCCTCTTGTGCCCTGTGTTCATGCAGTACCTAGTGCAAAGGTCTAGTCCAAACAGGTACCAACTTCCAGTAGCCAAGTGTAAGCAGAAAAGGGAAGCTACAAAGGAGCAGAGTATCATTACTAAATCTGAAACACTGCACTTGGGTTTCCATGTCTCAGTCGCGAGCTGGAGATGCAAAGTCGTATCTCAGACAAAGTTCACACAGTTACTGTTCCACCGCTACAGGTAACGGCCACTAAGCAAAGCATCCACAACAGGCTAACAAAGAGGGTGAAAAGAGTACGCTCACATCACCATCCAAAAATCTGAAGGGGGACAGGAGGGAAGGTGGTGTGAAAAAACAAGGAGTATCTGCAAGGTCAGCAGAGCAACAAGTTAGGGTACCTCACAGAACTCCAAGGGTGGGCATGGTGTTGTGCTTGCAGAACTGGAGGACTGTTTTTGGCTTCTGACAGGCTACAAGAGCCCCAGAAGGAAGAATTCAATCTCAAGTGCAGTTCTGATATGAGCATCTTATAACCTCTAGATTAGGGCATAAAACGACTGCATAGACTGCTGAGGTTTGAGAAGTCTGCAGGAACCAGTGGTTCAGGTGACTCCACAGAGGCACATCCTGAAATGGGAACGGGGCCAGGACATGATATAGGCTGACTGATTTTAATTAATAATTATGTCCATGTCTGTTTACAATCAAAGGCTTTGTCACGGTTTTCCTGAACTCGGGTTCTCTGCTGTAGCAGAGACCTCACTGCCAGGTCAGTGCTGCTTCACAAAAGGCTTTTTCTCTCTACTCAATTTCCTCATCTCGTGAGCCACAGCTGGTAAAATACTAGTAGGGGAAAAATGTGTAACACCTTGAAACGCTCTTGGGAGCGCCACTGGGAATGATATTCAGGGAAAAAATATAATTCAAGTGAGCAGGAAAATTTCTGGAGAAAGTTCCCTAGTTTCAGGAACTTAGTGCAAATATCCTAAGCGACAGGAAGTCAGCGCTTCTAATTTTTATGCCATGACAAAAAAGCAGCAAGGAAACAAGGTCTAGCCCCAAAATTAACCACTGCATAGTCACAGAGAAGTTTCATCAAAACCCAATTCTCCCACATTATCACTTCTTTTAAAAGAGCTTTTAGCATTTAGACAGACTTTCAGTGACTTTCAACTCCAAATTACCTCTTCACCACCTTGCTACCCTTACTAGCACTTCAAATCCCAGATGGAAACAATTGTAGTCACTGTACTAAAAACATCTAGAACCTGAAGCCTTACTCTAAGTGATTTTTAAGCCATGTTCCGCATTTAAGAAGCTCTCCTCACTAGACCAGCTTCCAGCACTTCCAATGTGGCCCTGCAGTTCAGCCCTTTTAACACGTTGGTTTGAAGGGACTGGAACCACTTAGAAAACTGAGGAGTTAAAGATTCCTGTGCAACTAATTGGAAAACTAACTCTTGTTAAAATACAATGCTGCATGCCTGTTTTGGAGTTCCACTTTGCAAGAGGTAACAGCTGCTTGTGCTACTTATTTTTCCCAGTGCAAACAGCCCTCCCTGATGAGGGACATACACTCGGACACAACACACCGCATTCAGAGCCCAAGAATGGTGACCTTGGAGGAGAGCACACACCAGGAGAAAGGGCAAGGAACACAGGAAGGAAAGCCAGCAACAAACTCATACCCATCCAATTATCAGAGATGATAAGAAGGAAAAAGCTTCCACCTGTCTTTAGACTCCAAAAGCTGTTCCTATTTTAGTTTAACTAAAAATCCTAACTCTCCCATGAGTCTTTTGCACTTTGGACCTCCTCAAAGATCTGCCTTGCAGCCGCCACCTTTGATACCATCAGGGGACAGCTGCCAGCCTTTTCTGCCAACTGCACCTCCAACAACGAAGTGGAGGATCTCCTAGCTTACAGCTTCACACCCCCACAAGGTAACAATGCTACTCTGGCCTGGGAAAGATGCAGTTTCAGACAAGAGAGCCTTTTTCCCTCAACAATCTTCTGAAACAGTCCAAATCTGCCCCATCATGTTTTTTTAATTTCTGGACAGCATTATTCAAAGAATGCTTGTTTCATGTTTAAGCTTGGTTACAGGTCTAACAAGCACCAATATAATTCTAATGTCACAATCTTATTAGTAAAATGGTGGTTTTCACCCAGAACCAGTTTAAAAACCTAAAGAAATCATCTGGAGGAAAATCTTGCTGTGTAAAGGAACCGAGACAGCACCAGGCTAGGTCCTCTAGAAAAACTACTCTAGGTTTTCTTCTCTTAACTGATGACACCCTTTCCTTACTGCCAGTACCACCAGGAAAGCCTTCCATGACCAGCACGCACAGAACTGTAGGTGACCCTAAACATTTGAGGAAGATGTCTTCAATTGAGCAAGATTTGTAAAGAGCATCACTGTGAAATGGGAAGTAAAAACCAGTTATGGAATTCCCAAAAACTACAAACCAACCCCACTGGTCCCCAGTGCATCTCGTTCAGGCACCTTAAACCTGCATGAGTGGGCCAGGTGTCCTAATGCTTCCAACACTGCTCATGCCAACAGAGGAACAACTGGGAAGTTACTATCTGGATAATCCCTTTATTTCCTTTGGAAATGTTATGAACACAGTTCTCAGTACTTAAGTTCATGGAGCTGACAGTGGCTAGAAGCAACAGTCAACCAAAGAAAGAAAAATACAAACCTAAACTTTCCTCGTGAGTACTGAGTGACAATTAGGAATGTAGGAGAAAGGAAAGAAGCTACAGAAATAAGGTTCCTGGAAGTAAGTTTTTGTTTGTTTTACATGCATTTATCAATTTTCTCGACACACAATTAATTTTCCCAGCTGATGATTCCCAGGCCTGCAATGAAAACCTCACCAGACCAGAGAGGTGGAAAGCTGGTAATTTATTTTGAGAGTGTTTTCCCCTCACAATGCAATATATCAAGTTGCTCATAATAGGCAACATTTACCCCTTATCCTACCCCTTCAACACCAGAAGTTTGTTTTTGGTTCAACTGAAAGTTCAGCACCAAAAAGACAAACTTTGTGCATATTCAGTATGTTGACCATTTTGGTTTTGTTGAGTAATAACATTTTCAGCCACATTCAGTACAGAACCCCACAGGCACTAGTTGCCTTATAATTAATTAATTACACAACTCTGTGTGGTAGCTATGTCCTCCCAGGCTGCCTCAACATAACTAACCCTGCCAAAACACTTCTATGCTGTTAAAAAAACAAAACCAAAACCAAGCATATGATAAACAGGGACAATCCAAAAGACTGAGTCTGTTCCCCTTCCAGCCAGCCAGCTCTTTCCTCCCGTTCAGAAGAGGTACTACTTCACCAAGGATGAAGGTGAAGTGTCCCAGGCAAAAAGGCCCCGTTTTCCCCAAGGGCAGAAGCAGGCCAGTGCTGTGTGTGAAGGCACCACACCATGTGGCCGGCTCCCCTTCCCATGCCAGGGAAGTCCTAGGCCTTCAAACAACTGGACTCTCCCCCACTGTAAATCCACGGCTAGCTCATGAGCCTACTCCTGATGGTTTAAGGGTACTGTGAGACAAGTATTTTTGTAACTCCATTAAAAAAATGCTATCTAAACCAGAATAGAAATGCAATGTGAGAAGGGGTCTTAGGCTCTAAGTATCTAGTGTGTGTCAGCTTTTCAGATTTGATGCCAAAGCGTTGGCTGAATTTATCAAATCAAACGCAACGCCAAGTGACTTGATGCCAACCCCTCAGATCCAATGCTGCAGAGTGTGCATCTCTCGAGCTGACTGCTTCTTCACAGCGTTCTCTGAATTTTACACTTCCACACCACTTTTAAGTAATTTACCTTGGAATAAAACTGGGAATGAAATGACAACTATCTCCTGGGCACAGTGCTAAAAGGAATAAAACAAAATGTCAGTTCTACCTTCTCTTGCTAGCACATTTGGTTGACCCTTCCTTTCTTAACGCTCTCATTTACTGCTGTTAACGAGGACTGAGAAAACCACAACTTTCTGGTGATCTGAAACACTGTTATCAACTGCACTGCTGAAGAAGGTATTGTGTGTGAGCAAAACAGAATTTCATAATCATTGTGCAAACCCAGACTTTTCTTTCCCATTGGTGCTTTGTGTACATCTATATTGGGATCAATCTTGTCTTACTAAAATAATTAGCTCTTTAAGAACTATAGTTCATTAAAGCAGATCTCATATGAGGTTGAAAATAAATACAAATATTTTCAGTTATTTCCACACAAGCTTATAAACCAGAACTGTTCCTACTCCCTTTCCCCCTCTCCCCCTCATCACCCCTCTTCAAAAGGTCCGTCCTTTCGTCGCTCTTTCCCCCTCTCCTCCTCATCCTTTCTTTGCTGGTTCTCGGCCTTCTTGGTCCTTACCTCGCTCATTTTCCCTCTTCTCATCTTCCCTGCGCCAATTCATAGCGTCCACAGTCTTTCGTCGTTCTCTCTCATCCTGTCTCCACCGCTTCTTGATATCTTTGTCCTTAACTTGCTCATTTTCTCTCCTCTTCTCATCATCCCTGTGCCATTTAATTGTTTCTGCATTTTTCTGTGGTTCCACGCTTCTTTTGAGATAGTCTTGTCGCCTCCTCCTCTTTTTTAACATATCCCTTTCCCTGGCACGAGCCTGCTTTTCTTTCTGGGAAAGAAAAGCTTTACGGGGCATCATGAGCTGCTGCTGTACCTGTAATAATATTGTATCCATGGAATAATATACTATACATGCACTCAGTCAGGCACCAACAACTCTCATTCGGAGCTGAATATTTCAAACACTAAGCCAAGGTCATTTACTGCGTCTTCTCTTTCCTTCGTACCCCCCTGACAGCTCCACATCAGGCAGGGACAGGCAAGGCCCAGCTGCTGCACGGGCTCGAGGTGCACCTCCTCGCTGGCACCCCTGCAGGGGCACTCCCAACACTGGCCTCCGCAGGGTGCCCTGCCCTCTGCTCCCTGCACAGCCCTGAGCTTTCAGCAGCTGCCTGGCATTGCTGCATCCAACCAAAGGGACGGGCTGATAGGGGAGGTGAGGGAAACTAGTGGCTGTCCAAACCTCCAATTCCCCTTTTACTGGAGATTCACACGGAGTGAAACTTAAAGGTCTCATTTATCTTTCCAGCCCTCCATCTCTTCCAAATGTGGTTGAAAACAGCCAACTTTTTCCTTGGCTGGGAAGAGGGAGTGGGGATTAGGAGACAAGCCACAATCTGAAAAATTGTATAAGCTTTGTTTCCTTGGGAAACCTGGCCAAAACATTTAACTGCAGTTAATGAAATAAGTCCTGACTCATCTACTCAAACTTCCTCCAAGTATGTTATGTCTTGCTATTCGCAAGAACAAAGGAAAAGACAGTGGCACTATTTGCTTGGAATTTCTGTTGGTTTTGAGGTTTGTTGGTTTGTGGGTTTTGCTTTGTTTTTCAGGACGTGCCAATGAGACAACCTTGTGACAAATGGGTTTACTTTTGGTCATTTCGCTGTAGTCATCCAACACATATTTAAATCACCAGTGTTAATATCTGCAATTTGTAAATCATGGAAAACAGAACAGAGCACAGAAAGAATCTGTACGAATCTCCTCTAAATACTCTTCTGCACACACTGAGCAACGTTTCAGACATGTCAAACTGCAGTTCTGGCCCAGGTTTGGGGTTTTTTGTTTGGTTTTGAATTTTTGTTTCGAAGAGAGTTTTGCTGAGGTCTAATCAAAATGCAAACTGCAGAAAGGACAAAATTACTACATTAGAATAATTAAGCAAAGCCTGAAACAAAATGAAACAAATGTACTTTTAAAATTTAGCTACCTTATGGAAAGCACTTGTTCCCAGCATGCAATACTCCATCTTTTTCCTACAGAAAAAGCAATGTTTCAAACCCTTATTCTAAAAGCTGTTCCTTTCCCCTACATAATATACCCCCCGCACACTCAAACCCACTACTCTAGTCCGTTGCCTCTGTTAGGTATGTATCATGATCCCAAGGTTTTCATTCCGATAATTCAACCCCACATTTCTTAATATCCATAATAATGCTAAAAGGGAAGGGCTGCAGCAGAGTGAAACAGCATAATCAAAAACACATATGCAGTTTGGTAACAGGTTAGTGCATAAAATTCAGATTATGCCAACAATTACTTCATTAAAAAGTTCAGGATAGCTCTCCACTAGACAGCCTGCCTTTAGCATTAAATATTCCTCAGTAAGTTATCATTAAAATCAGAAAGCAATGAAAATCCAGGATCAACATCCTCAGTGCAACCCAGACACTGCCAATCTTTAAAATGTTTTTAATTTGTTGGCTGTGTGCTGCTGTTACATTACTGTTGTTTACTAGAGCAAGCTTAACTTAGTAAGTTTTAAAACATACGTAATCTTTATCATTTTATCAGTAACCTGATTTTACTCCAATAACAATAGCATGTTAAAAGAAATCATACTTCATGCAAATGATTCCCCCTCCTCCCCCATCCCCCCAAGACAAGTGCTGACATTGAAAATCTCTCATTTAAAAACAACTGTTTGGACTTATCATTACATTTTCTTTCATTTGTTTTTGTTTTGTTGTTTTCCATCTCCCCCATCCCCCCCTCCCCCCCAATTTGGCTTTTTCATTGTTAACTACAGTATTCTTCCCCTCCCTTCATACATATGCTAGCCCACTTTGACAGACTGATTTATAAACAAATGATAGAAAATATCATAATAAAAACATTTCAGTTGAATTTTCAAAATTAAACATTTAATTGCGATTCAAACAAGAAATGTCATATTCCAAGGAATAACTTAAAGGGACATCCAACTTAAAACCACATGTCTTTGAACTTCTGTATCACCAGTCACAGACTTGCCCCCAGTTTGTCTCAGCGTGAATGAGTACTTCAGGCAGTGTGGTAATTTCTCTTGCAGTTAACACTGTCTTTCACTTTTGCCTCTGCTGGTTTCATAAACCAAAAGAGGGGGAAATATTTAAACCAGGACACTAATTAATATGCAGTGAAGCTGCCAGACTAGTTAAGCTCAAAGCCTCCCACAACCCCAACTTTTCTGGAGTTCAAGTTGGTGTTCCCTTAAGTTCCAAATGTCCAAACATCAGCAGTAAACAGAGCTATCTTCAATTATTTTTTTCTCATATTTTGCCAAATTAAAGCCTTAACTCTTCCCAATCTATTCAGTACATATTATGAGGCATTTACCTCCAAAATTAATGGTGCTTGGGCGTCTCAGACTCATTGGACAAGTTTCATGCAAAAGCCTCCAAAAATAATTCTCCTTCCAGAACGCCCACCTCAGCGATTATATTACACCTACTGTGTGAGGCCAAAGCCCGGGCATAGAAGAAGGATCATATCCTGCTGTACAAAACAAAGCATTAAAGACAAGAGATAAGAAATGTAATAAGGGCAATCTTACATTTATAACGTACGTTTCATTGCAAAGGACTCCAAAGCTCATTACAAACCACATTTATGATAGCTTTATTGACACAGAGCTACTGCAATGTGCACTCCAGCAAGCTAACGGTGCTGCAGGAAGCTTTAGCAGGGTTGTGGCTTAAACAACAGATTCCACTGGGTGATACTACCTGAGGAGTGTTTTGGTGCTGGGAATTCAAATCAGTTAATTGCAAAATCCAGCAGGATACGGAGACAAAATGCTCCTGTTCACACTTCGTGAAGCCTTGAGCGAGGCGGTTGGGACCTCAGTTCACAGCTCACCCAAGCTGCTGGAACTTGCACCACGTACAAATGATGCACTAATAAAATACCAACAGCTCTTCCCTGTGTGGGTACTTTTTCTCAGAAGGTTCCCCCCTGAAATTCTAAGACTGTGGGAATTCAAACAGGTGACGTGGCTATCAGACTCAGCCCCAGGGACACACATCCATTTGGGGAGCACTCAGAGAAACATCTTCAGTTACAATGCTGCCAATAGGAGGACGTGAAGTAAAAAACCCTTTGGGGCAATGGTATGTATGCAATTATGCTTCCGAAGGAAGACTGATACCTCTTCAACTCCCATGACACACGGATAGAAACTCAGTCTTGAAAAGACTGGAAACACAAGATGTAACATTAATATCACAAAGCCTGGAACAAGTGAATCCAAAGTTCAGAAAATCAAAATTTGTCAAGTCATTTAAGTATTGAGGGGTTTTACTCTTTAAAACCGTCTGATTTTAACCTCTGTTGTTTATACTGAATATTGCATGTGCTTTAATAAGACCCCTGGCTGTATCTTCAAACGGGTAAAGAGTTTTGTTTCATATGGGGCTATTTTCTAACTAGAAAGTAGAATTCATACCCCTGTATCTCTATTCAGTCCGAACTGCCGCTCTCCCACAGGATCCTCATTGCAGGAAGCACACTTCTGGATGAGGACCCATCAGCCTTGAGAGCAGATCAGTGACAAATTAGTGTATCCCTCTGAAGTACACATACTGAGCACGGGGAAGTACTTCATCCCACACTGTGCCTCCCGACAACTGAGTATCATTTCCCTGCATTGTGCTGCTGACAAGAATCACCAAGCATCTGGAATTCTCTGGCTTTGTATAATCCAAAATTCTTTTATTTTAGCCCTATTATTTTATCCCTTTTGCTAGTATTTTAAGTTGGGAAATTTCCTTGGTTTACATGTAACTGTGCAGCATAATAACCTACATCGGAGCTGACAGCAGTTGTATGTTCCTGGATGAAGTGAAACAAGACTGTTAAGTTTCTGTGCTTTCTATCTCCCTATTCCAACTGTATTCAAAATAAGGTCTAGTTTTAACAGTCTGACCAGCCACTTGGATGCTCCAGAACCAGCCATGAAATAGATTTGCAAAGAATGCTGTTAGTGCAACACTGAGTGAAATCTCTTAAAATACAAGAAAAATATGCAAGAAAATTAACCTATGGTTCCCACAGCAATAGAAGAGCAGCCTCCTTGCTTAGGCATGTAAAATGATGCTATGCGGTATGATGGTGTACAGAATTCTACTACACTCTCCTGGTTTCAGCTGGGATAGACTTACTTTTCTTCACAGATTTGGATTTGTGTTGGGGCTACAACCATGACACATTCACTAAGGACAACGATGGCCTGTCCCAGCAGCAAGGTGGAGGCTGGGACTCGAGGACCTGACAATTCCAGGACAGCTGAGCAAGGAAGAGCTGAGTTAGGAAGCAGAAAGGTATCTCAGGGAAGAATGAGCAAATCAGAAGCACCAAGAGCAGAGTCATCAGGGAGAACAGAGAAGTGGGAAGAATGAAAAACTACTGAAAACTTCCTTGAATGGGTAAGAGCTGCAAGTAACTCCCCTCCCTGTACTGAGTGGAAAAAGGAGCCTACACCCAACAGGACTATCACTGGCTTACATTAAGCAGTTCCACTTTCTTCTGTTGGATTCCCCCCTCTTTGCTCTTTATTTAAGCACTGCTGGACTAGTTTTCAGAGGGCTGTGCTCCCACATCTCCTGTGAACGTAACGGGATTTGCAGTTTAACAGCATGTCTGAAGTGCCACAGGACTACAGGCTGCCTTCTCAAGTGCACTGCAGCCCCGGGATGGAGGCTGGTTCCTACAGCTAGTAACAGGCTCTATTTGGACAGGGAGCACCTCCTCAGCCTCACCAGCGCAGCCATTTGCAACACCAAGCTCCTGCCCATATGAGGCCTCCAGCTAACTTCTAATACAGACCTCTCCACTCCAACTATTCACTCAGGGTGTACAGCTGCCAGGTTAGACCAGCACTTGAGTTTATCTTATGCTAGCACGTCAGCGAGGACAAACCCCAAGCCCTTCAACTTGTGTCTGGATCACAAACTGACTGGGCATGTTAGAGATATAAAGTGAACAGAAAACCCAATCTAATGCTCTGGAAAAACATGACATGTTTTAAAACTAAGATTTAGAACGGAAGGAAACCAATAAAATATTTTGCTATCTGGTCAAAACACTGAGAACTTCTGCAGCACTGTGCATATGAAACCACCCTAACTCCTCCTCATAGTCAGACTTATTTCTTCCAAGTCCCTTTGTAAAAAAAAAAAAAAAAAAAAATTTAAAAATCACTCCAGAGATTAAATCAGCTAGCTAAAAAAACCCTAAAGAAAGTAATTTGAGTCGTGTGTCACAAAAAGGACTGTTCCACACCACTTCTGACATCATCTGTAAATATTCCTTCAGGAGGAAAGAAATCCATCTAAAATGTAGTACTAAAGAAACCCACCTCCACACTTAAAATCCTTTGGAGGAAAATCTCAGGCTAAAAACCTTAACATGCTGTTTCAGCAGCTATATGCAATTTTCAGCAAGGGCTTATAAAACTCTGTTTTATCTCTTTTTTTGGAACTCGCTGTCTAGCTTCTGCCTGGTGACTCTTGCACTACGAACTCCAACTACCCAACGAAGGAAAACCTTCTACAGAAGGCAGTTCTAGTGAAAGGAACCAGTAAGGCTGGTAGGTCTTACTCTCCATTCATTTTTTTATTTAAAAGGTTAAAAAGTATCTTCTGCAGTCCGGCGGATAGGGAATCTTCTAAGTCATTCACACACTTCTCATTCTTGCTCGGTTTCTGGAATTTTCCACTGGTGCCAGAAGCTCCATCTGGTGGGTGTGTACACTAACTGCAAAACTGAGGAGTTAACTATTTCCTTATCAACTTTGGTTTAGTAGCAAAAGTTCTGTACACCGTGTAATTTCCGTGGCCCCCTATGAAACACAAAATGGCCACATTTCGATTGCTCTGGGAACCACAACTCCTTATTTCTCTTTTTGGTGAATACTCTGCTACCTTATACACTGCCAGGAATTTCTGTTGGGTTTTCTTATTTTGATGACATAGGCTGAAATATGTTAAAGAATGCTGTTAGCCACATGTCAACATTTTCTAAGGAAAGCTCTTTGAACACGCATGATAAAACGCACAGTGATTCCTGCAATCTCTACTGCTTTCTGGAAAGCAGTTTTAAATTGCATCTGTTCTCTAGGGCATGCTATGCTTCAGTGTATAGGAAATTTTAAACTGGAAGCACTAGCAGCTCAAGAAGTAGGTTTACGTACCTACTGCCATCTTAAATATCTTTTGTGACTGCTCTAGACCTCAAAAGAGAAACATTTATATGCATCCACATATGTGCAGTGAAATCAATATGCAATATACATACTCAATATGATAGCCTCGCTTGTTTAGGGCTATTTCTTAAAGGTTTCACTCTGAAATATAATAAAGCCTGCACATCTTGCTGAAAGATGGAGATCACTGAAGCACGAAGGATATTATTTGCTTACACCACGATATCCACACTTCAGTGATCAGAAAAAAAGGCTGCATGAATATGCTCTATAATTCCAAAAGAATCCTCATCTAGATTGTAGATAAGCATGGACAATCCCAGGAAAAAAATAAATATTTGGAAATATAAGCATGTTTTGTGAATTGGCAGTTACCATTTCTAAGCTCACAGAATCACCTTGCAATTTCCAATCCGCACCTCACGAAACAGTTGGGGTAATTAAACAAAGCGGCTCAGAGCCTCCTTAAAGTGTGTGAGAACAAAACATGTAATCAATAAACGTGTAATTTATGATCGGATTACACTGATTGTGAAACTGCAATCGGATTAGATTGCAAGTGAAAACTGTAGTCCTGTCTTCTCTGTGTCATGTTTTCCTGACATCACGCTGTGCCAACAGCCAGAGCAGAGGCCTGATCCAACTGCCAAGGAGTGTGCTCCAGGCAGAGCAGTTCCTTCCTGCACCCAAAGGGACATGCTGGGACCAGTACCAGGTGGCAGGAAGGGTGGCTCATACCACCCCTTCCAGTGGCAGCACAGACAGAGCCTTAAATCGAGAGTGAAACTGCACCCCTTGCTGTGCCCTAACCAGTGCTTGCACACTGGTGTTAAGTGACAGAACAAATCAACGAAACAAAAGAGAGCATACAAACACTTTTACAAGCTTGTCCAAACCCTGCCAGTACAGGTGCTCTCAGACAGTAGATACTGGTAAATTAGATATTGAAGGGATCTCGCCAACTGGGTAGCATCTGAGTATTTAAAGTGTAAAAACAGTCAGTGAAATAGGCTGATGCTGATTACTTTTCCTTCGCCTTGCCACTTCACACATGCTATGTACAAACGCTGGCATTACAGGATGGGGTAAAGTCTGTAAACAAGAGCTTAAAATCAGTCTTACCACTTCACATTTCTTACCTCTTTCCCTTTCTGTCTAAGCATAGCTCCCCAGTGTTCCAATCCCTGACTACATTCCAGCGTTAATCCACCTCAGCTACTGCTGTCTTCGGTCTGACTCGGGAACCTTCGATATTCAAAAGGCTTCATAGCAGCAGCAGCAGGAATGGGGAAACAAAACAAAAAGAAAAGAGCACAAACTTCAGTTTTACTTTTGGGGGCAGGGGGAGGGGAAAGCATTTTATAACAATCATTTTGCCTACTTAGATTTCAAGCGACATTTTGCCCCCTTACTGTTGCTGCTATGAATCTGCATCACTCACAACTTCTTGGCCCGGCTGCAGCACAAGCTAAGAACTCTCAATAGCCAGAGTCACATCAGAAATTATAGAGGGGTAAAAAGGGGTGAAAGAAAGAACAACTGAAGGCTGAGGCCTGAAAGAGAGAAGAGGAGCTGGGGGTAGGGAAGAAGCATCAAACAGAAGTTTGGGAGCAAGCCCTTCCCCACATTTAAACAACCAGATGAGGTGAAGAGCATTGCTGCAGCGGATGGGCTGTTCATACAGTTACTTCATTTCTGTTTCTTGCAATTGCTTTAGATACAACTTGAGAAGTAGATGTTAAATGAAACGTTTTGCCACGTGATCTGGATTGCCAAGAACTCGCACGTATGTGGTATGTTCAGATCTGGAGTCAACTACACAGGTTTAGGACCCAACAGCCACTATCAGTTTTCATCAGAATCATCTTTAATGCCACCTTAAAAATCCAAAAAACAGAACAAAAAACCCAGTGGTAACTGAAGCGACTCACTGCAGAAAAAATGGCATTTATTCCACTCTTATTCGAAACCATCAACCGTTGTACACATTCAAAAGCACCAACGTGAAACAAGAGTGAGGCAAAAATTCAAGCCTCATGTTTGCCTTTAACCATCAGCTAACTATGGGAAGCTTGGAACAATGCAGGCTTGGCCTTGAGGCACATGGCCCTCAGGTACATCAATAGGAGCTACACCCTCTATAAAAATGTGCATTCAGATCTATTTGGTGCTTCCACCAGATCCAAGTACTTCCTGGAAGCCCAAAATGAGCAGGTCAGTTTGGCCATGCTGGCCAGGAAGGCAAGGGCATTTATCCCAAAATGTGTCAGGCGTGTCAAAACAAACCTTCCACAGAAGGTATGGGATTTCTTTTCAAAACAAAATTAACATTATCAGGAGTTGGCTTTTTTATACTACAAGTAAACATACACTTGCATCAACATATTTATATGACTAGGAATCCCTCCACATTAACACCATTACAAAAAACATACCCTATATATATTGAAAAATTACCATGTAAGCATAGACCAGATTTTAATGTGACTAACAATACTGTACCACTCGTTTAGATGCAGGCCAGCATAGCTAGCTGTTCAGTTTAAACAAGCATGTTACATGAATCTTAAAAAAAACCAACCCAGCAATCTTTGCATTTTTAAAATACAAATTCAGCTGAGCTGTGATTTTAAGAACACCTCATATCCCTGCCCATGCAGACACAGCAGATGAAATGACACCTGCGGACCACCCTGGTCAGGCAACCGACTGCAGCCCCTATGCACTACCTCTTGCCTCACACCCTACACACTTGAACCTTTGATCCTCATCAGACCAGATATTGTTTTGTTCACTCCCCAGGTATAAAATTTTGTCTCTTTTAGAACAACTTCAAGGAGTGGAGCAACTTTCCCTTTTCTGAAAAAAAAAAAAACCAACCCAAACCCCGACAACCAAACAACCCAGAGTCCCAACCTTCCCCCCATCAAACCAAACAAGAAACCCACAAAAAACCCACCAAAAAAAACCCAACCCAAAACCAGAAATTCAAAAAGCAACCCCAACAAATTTCCTATAGTCACTAACTTTTATTTGTGGCCACCTGGAAATAAATACATTAACCCATGAGCACTATCCTTGCTCCCACAAAATCATTTGTTTGGATTTCTTTCTTGAAATCAAATCATCTGATATCTTAGTAAAAAGTTATAAAACACCCATTCAGATTATATGACTCCTGATAAGATTCTGATAACAGTTCTGTATTCCAAGAATGTGACTTTAAACGTCAATATTTACTTTCAATATTTACTATTTATACAGAGTGGTAAAGCTGGGTTGGGAATTACCATCTATTATTCACTCCACAGTGTGTCAGAAGCACAACTTACCTTCTACAGAAAATTTGTGCCTGGATTCATCTAGAATTTAGTGGCAAATTCAGTAACTGCAGAGTTCAGTTTGGCAAGTACCTAACAAATGAGACTTTATACTATTAAAGCTTAATTAAAGTGCTGCTGTAACATACCACTGGAAGTGACACATACCACTTCTGAAAATGCTAGCGGGCATCTTCTGACACCTGGTAACTTCTACCCTACGTACACAGGAAAAAATCGCGTTATTCATCTCATCCTGATGAGCACATACAGTCTTCCTAGGTGCTTTGTTTGTGCAGCTGATGTTTAACGCTGTAGGGCACAAACTTTCCAAGAGTCAAGAAGATGCTCTCCTGTGCAGGTTTTTCATCCCTAGGCACTCTGGGGCAGGCACCCTTTGCCACTTGTGTGTCACCTACAGGCAAAGGCAGCCACCCTTCACTTTCCTCATCCCACACATAGCCAAACACCTCCTCATGAAACTGAGCACAAGTCATCTTACAGGCTCTTAAGGACTTTTAAGCTGTAGCGGCTCCACACAAGGCACTTTCAAACAAAAATAGTAGTAACCTGAGGACAGGCTGTCTACAAACTTGTCTGATGGACCCCCACTTCAAGCTTAACAAAAAAGTTTTTTTAAATCATGGATCAATAAAAATCTATCAGTTTGCAATGATGCGGAGAGCTGTCCCCAAACACTGGAAGCATCTCATTTCTATTTGACAGCAAAAAGCCATTCAAAAAACTTTAGCACAGACTGCAGTAAAGGGCAGCTTACTATTAAAAAAATACTACAAAAACATTTAGCATAGTGTTACTTTTGGAGAACAAGTTACTTGTTGTGTGTCACCAAAGAACACCTCTATTTGACCAAAGTTTATTTAAGTATTTGGTGCAATAATCCTCCGGAAAAGTAACAATCATGTTACAACCCATCGGCTTCAAGTGCACTTTTATTAATGATAGTATGTTTCTCTTCTGTGGTCTCTTTTTAACATTTTGAGGTTTCAAGACGTATCACCATAGATGCTGATCTGCTGATAGCAAATTACTGCCCAACATCTGCACACACACATCTGAAAAGGAACCAAGCTTTGGTTTATTTTGTTACTAAAAGGAAAAAAAGAAGAAAAAAAATCCCCCAAAAGAGCAGCTTTTCTGTTTTCTACATGGGACAAGCCATCTTTCTCACCAAGAAGGGTGGCAGGGCAAGTTGCAATTGTTACAGGTACCAGGGTCCTGAGTGAAAGTTCTCCTGAGCAGCTGAGGCCTGCGGGCAGGACTGGGCACAAGACAGGGCACGGGAGGGGCACAGAGGTGACAAGGCATGGGTCGGGCTGAGGCGGGCACATGCTGCCCTGGCAGGTGGGGTCCCGGCCCGGCCACCTCACACCTCGGGCCTCAGGCAGGGGCCAAAACCAGCAGCCAAGATAGATGGAAACGCAGCCAGCATGCCCAACCTGAACAAGGGGTGCGCCTGGATCCCTGCGAAGGGAACGAAGGCCTCTGGCATGACCCAACGGCCCCGGCACCGCCGCCGAACAAAGCGCACGAGAACGCCCAGGTGCGGGGCGAGCCGGACGCTGCCCCAGACAAAGCCCTCTACGCTTCGGCCAGGCTGAACCCCACGAGTTGAGGGAGCGAACGGCACCGCAGCCAAGCTCCGTCGCGGCTGCTCGCCCCACGGGCTGGGGGGCAGCGGGGCGGCCCGGCGGC
>VZTU01018687.1:375-15582 GCA_013400835.1 Zapornia atra | reverse complement strand
TGCCTCACTACAAATATGTAATAAATTCTCCTTTTGCCTAATTCACAGCCTATGCCAGAAGTCCATCTAAAATGACAATTAGGCAGGGTTAGTTTTTTGTTGGGAAAGAAATATATATGAGTCAAGCTGACAATACTTCAGCAATATGTGGTGCAGTATTGTCGTGGTGCCATTGTGGAGTGTTATAGTCACTCTTCAATTAGTTTTCTTTAGAGTAGTAAGGGGTGCTAATCCATTTTCATAATTGCCTATTAAACAGGGGAAAAAAATAGTTGAAATGGCGATCTTTTTTCCTTACTACCTCACTGCACTGTTATATGGAGAATCTGAGACTGCTATAGCTTGCATAATATTGTTCAGTTATGTCAGGTTCCCTTTGTGTTCCTGATACTTTATGCTAAAAATTTCACCACACCACTTCCATCATGATTTTTATTTCTTGCTGTCCTTACTTGTATTTTAGTTGTTTGTTTCCTAATATAAGGATTATTATGTTGAGCTGGTTTCTGTTACAGTGCTTAAAGTACTTCAGCTTCTCTGTTGAAATTCAAACTGAGTTTGAAAGTCCGAATTAAATCTTGAACTTATAGTATGGTTTCCCTTAGCTTCTGAGACAGCTTAACATAAGGTTTACAGCATATCATTCTTTCCATAATTTAAACTGTGTGTATTGAGGGAGTAGAAGCTAAGGAAGAACTTTGGGTTGTCTCCTTCAGCCCCTGCCTGACCCACTGAATTATTCATAAACCCAATTTAAGATTCTGTATTCTGTGAGAGAATGAGAAACGGGTGCTGAAATATCTTCTGCTTCTTTTAGGAAGGAGATGCTTCAGTTCTGATATGGTTTTCAAGAGCTTTATGTGAGAAATGAACAACTGAAACCAGACACCCCCAGTATATATTATTAACAGTCACCAATAATGATTTAAAGTGTTTGTTAAATGTGTAAGAAATTTTACTTTATCAAGTCTCCTGGGAAGAACTTCTGCGAAGAGAGACCTTCACAGAGTTAACGAGTGTCTGAAAATTCACATTCTTACCCTGGACTGTGACCAGAATCATGTGCAAGTGCATACAACGTATGCAAAAAGCAAGGGACATTCTTCCCCAAAGAAATCTCACTGTTCAAAGATCCTTTTGTTATTCTCACATTTTTATGATTTTTTTAAGAATACTATAAGCAGAGTTAACTATGCCAGCTCAGCGTGGTGCTACAATATACATTGTAGGTTGACCTCTGGTGTTGAAGTGGGAGGTCAGGTGAGTTGGCAGTACATTTTTAAAATCTGATATGCTGTCTCTGTACCAAAATTTAATTCTCAGTAAAGGCTATATGTCTATTCTGGGTATCTTGAAGGTCTACAAATAAAAATGTAGTTCATATCTGGTAAGAAGTTAGCAAGAGAATTTACAAAACTGTATATTTTTTGCTTTTTTTCAAAACACGAAATTTTTGGCAAGTAAGTAGTAAGTCACTGTGAAATGTATTATTTCACACTCTTTTATTCTATTAATGATATGTTGCCAGAGACAATATCCTCTTTTCTAGCTACACTGATTTATGATCAAAGTTTACATATTCCTAGCAGTTTTATGATGTAGTTGCTTGAAAGAAAAGCCACTTTTATTTGCTAATATAAACAGAAATATTGTATGACTGCAACATGAAACATTGCTTTTGTAATTAAAAATGTTGGGGGTTTATACATTAATAGTTAAAATTACCAACTGTACCTCTATGCTGCATTAATTCAGATTTTATACATGTAATGAAGTACATAATCTTCTTTCAGTGTTGGATGCTATAAGAACAGACCAGTTGCTTCTTTTCACCTCAACAGCACCACTAAGAAACTTTTCATTTACTGATGAGCAATTATGGCTCTAGAACACCTTTGGTACTTAGTAAGAACACAAAACCATGTTATAAGGCATGTGTCATGGCTTGGTTTTACTTCTGAGTTACAGATGGCTGTGCTTTGTCTATAGAAAGATTAAACACCCTTCTTGTACCCTACTAATAACTAACAGAGAGTGTCCTCCAGCTTCAGTGATGTGTATCACTGTATTTGAAACTTGATTCTTGAACTCCCAGGTGTGTTTACAAAAATTAACCAACAACTATATGTTGATGATGTGATTAATGAAAGCATTTCACTCACATAATTCAGTTCCAGAGAAGAACTCTACATTGAAGTGTAAGAAAGTAAATTTAAAATAACCAAAGAACCTATATGGCTATGAACTTTTTAATTTTCCTTCATTACAATGTCTATTTCAACTCCTCCAAGAAGTTGTTAATGAGCTTTTCAGCTTCTTGTGCTCTGGAGATGACCATTTAAAATCTGAAAAGCTCACGCAAAGAGTATGTAAGTAAAGACATGTGATTTATCCTTGATAGTCAAAAAGTCTCAATTCTCATTTTGTATATTTAGTGGCTACAACAACATTTGAAGGATGCAACTTTATTTCACTTAATCTGGAGGATATTTTTTTTTCTAAAATAAGAATGGTTTCTTTAAATAATTTACATCAGATTTGGAAATGTTTTAATTTTTCTTTACATAATTGGTGATGGAAAAAAAACCAAGTGTAATTTTCTACCTGAAGTCAGCCTTCAGGAATAGCAATAGTTTTGATCCTGAAAACGACACTAATAGATGTCTCAAAGCATGTACTGAAGTGTGATGTTATGGAAATATATAGATACATAGATTTTAAGATAGTAGAATGAGAAAGTCTTTCAGGATTTCAGGGTTTCTAATAGAAACTTTTTTGAGATATATTGGTCCACTAGCTGAAGCAAAAAATTATTTCCCATGATTATATCATTTGCTACCTGTTATGAAATGCTACCTTCACACACACAAAAAAAAAAACCAAAACAAAAAACAATAAAAAGCATTCCAAAGAGGTATTTTACAAATGCACACACTTCTTCTTAAAAAGCTAAAAGGAATATATCAAAGTTAGAGGAAGTTACCAGGTACAAGAACAAATAAGAGAGTTAAAATTATGAAACTTCCATTTTAGCAGTTATCATTGCTAAACCACAGAAGCAATTCTGATTCTGATTTGTTTTTTCCCTAATGGAAGGAAAGCCTCCTTTTACAATATTTACAAAATGTCATCGCTGATATAAATCCTTTGATTTGAAATACACTGGCAATAAATTGACCTATTTACACACAAATAACTTATTTCTGATAATAATTTTGACACGTATAAACACTAGAATAAAGGCACAGCAATACTGGTCCTACAAAGAATTTGAAGAGCTATGATCTGTGGTAACTACCATCTCTGATTTTTCTTTTACAGTGCAAGACATATGCCTGTGTTTTGGAGAGTCATCTTATGGGACTTACCATTGACTTTAGCATGGGTTTTGTCTGTTTTGATGCTGCCACAAAGGTAAAGTTCTAAGACTTGTTTGCATCACATTACCACTCTTACTTGTTATTTCATGTATTTTGGAATAAGTACTATATCCTGAAAATGTGTTTTTGTTATTGCAACAGATCATCTCTTGTAAAATATCTCATGCTTTAATTTAAACTCAGCAGTGATCTCTAAATGGTGTGGGAAGTTGTATTCTATTATCTGCTTGTTACTGAAAAGTCAATACTGATATGAATCTGAAACAAGCATCAAGTCTTCATTCTTTAATGCCACATGAAAGCCCAGACTGATTCAGATTGATGTTTCTTTTGCCGGTGTATCCTTGGTTTTGAAAGTAAATCATCTTCTCAGTTTCAAGCTGATCTGTGAGCTTTGAAAAGGACCTGCCTCACTTTTCTCCTCTTTCATGGGTGGAAGTGTGTATTATTACAGCAGTTCTCAGTTTATGTTCTAGATATTTTTGTTCAGGTGTCTATTGAAAGAGAAGTCAGCCATAGTCTGTATGTCTCATGCTTTTCCCGTCAGCCTTAAAAAAGCTCAGTATGACTGATGAAACAGTTTGCTATATCAAGTGAATAATACGGTATTGTGGTGGCTTAATCTTGGCTGCCCACCAAGCCGCTCTATCACTCCTCTCTTCGGCAGGACATGGAGGGGAGAAAAATAAGGCGGGGAAAAAAGACCAACCTCGTGGGTAGATATAAAGGCAATTTACTAAAGCAAAAGAAGGCTGTGCATGGAAGCAAAGAAAAACCAAAGGATTTATTCTCTACTTACTATCAGCCACTTTCCAGGAGACAGTGCTTCAGTACATGTAGTGGTTTCTCTGGAAGACAAACAGTGTAAATAACAAATGCCCCCACTTTGTCTCCCTTTTTCTCTGCTTCTTATTGCTGGAGAGACGTCCTGTGGTATGGGATGTGCCTTTGGTCAGCTGCAATCAGCTGTCCTGGCTGTGTCCCCTCCCAAGATCTTGCCCACCCCCAGCCTACGTGTGAGGGGAATGTTGGAGAGACAGCCTCAATGTGTGCCAGCGATGCTCAGCACTGGCCACCACACCAGTGTGGTACCAATACCTCGCTGGCTACTGACACACAGCACTGCACTGAGAGGGCTGCTCTGGGGAAAAACAACTCCATCCCAGCCAGGCCCAATACAGGCATCAATTTCTAGATTATATTAATGCAAGTCCAAATCTCAGTAAAATCAAGACCCTATGTGTTTGCATTGCACTAGTTGCTAACAAGTACTAAAAATGTAAGACTTTATTGTTACTGTTTGGCACTGCTGTTCTGGAAAATGTGGTCTATTTTTTCTGAGTTCCACCTCACTTCAATACCTGTTTTTCTTTGAGATGCTGCAAGATTGGCATGAGTAATTGCTGAAAAAGCCTTTTCTCTTCAGAATATGCTCCTATCCTTGATCTTAAGTCAACCCTTCCCACAACATTACTCCACCAATCAGAAAATTTTTTATTCTTCCCACTCCATTCTACTGTTTGTTTGCACAGGGTGTGGTGAATTTAAAATTTAAATACTTGTATATGCATATTTCTTTTTGTTAAGGAAATAGTCTTGTATGATTAGTCAGTGAAATACATGACCGTCAGCTCAGGAGATACTACACACAAAAAAATCAATGCAGCAGAATTAAAATGCAGAGGGTCAGAAAACAAGGTTTTTCATCCCACCCTCCAATAATATTATAGTAATGCTTTTCTATAAAATTAATGTGAGTGTCCTTCAAAGCTCTTGCACATCTGTGATTCTCAAAAGACTTCAGACTATTTCAAAGCCATTGTCTGCAGCAACAGCATACACCAAATTTCAGATAGCAAAGAGCAAGCGCAACTGCCTTCATATATGTTGCCATTACTGAAGGGTGTGGTACCCTTTTGATATATCCTTAGAACACATACAGAAGATTTCCAGATACAGAAAAAAGCTTTAGTAAAGATAAAACAGTTTTTCTTTCTCAAAGTCATTGTGCCTTTCCAATTGTACAGAATTTTTGGAGACATCATCTTGGTGAACAATCTTGCTTATCAAACATTCTTCTTTCCCTTCAAAAATAGATTTTTACTTTTCTCCTATCATAGCAAAGAGAGGAAAAATATTTCAAGTACTAAAATTGACTACTGAACCACTAAGGCAATAGTTAGCATTGCAGATTTGCATTCATCTCTTCTCTTCGTGCTGCCCCATGTTCCCTTTGAGGTCACATAAATAGTACTATAAATAAACTCCAACATTAAAACAAGTACAGCAAAAAAGTAGCATCTCACTTTCCATTTCAAGCCAGAAGAGTCCTGACTGGGTAGGCTAGGAACCTAGTCAAACTAAAGCTCTACTGCACATCCAAGTAGCAGAAGATGCAGACAATACCACTGGAGTGAACCTTTGATGTCTTGATGGCAGTCAGAAGAAAACCAAGATGGTATTTTCCATCTTCCAGGTTTTCCAAGCTTGAGAAGACCCATGAACCATTGTAAAAGTACAAGGCAATTTTACTTTTTCCTCTCCCCTTCATCTGTAAAGCCATGAAACCATGGAATGAACCTCTTCCTTCTGGAGTCACATCTAACCTCATCATTCAAAAACTTCTGAAATCTTAAACGAAGCATATCAACCACAGTGGAGTGTGTGTGATCCAAAGGAGATGGCATGTTCACAGAATCTGAAACAGTCTACGTCACAGCGTGAAAGGGCAGCAGATGTGTGAAGGGATTTCCTTCAGGAAGGGAAGGGCTTTATAGGCATTATGTGGACAGAACAGACAAGTGTAGAATTCCTCATGAACTGGAGGAAAGACTTTTTTATTGCAGTTAATAGAATGTAGTTTTAACTAGAGAAAGTGTAGTACATTTTGCATTGTTTGCAACTGACATGCTGTACTGCTCTTCCTCCTTCTCTCCTGCCAGCCTTTCAGTAGGTAACAGCCTTCAAAACTTTTAGTAGACCCAAACCACCTTACAAGTCTCTCAGCTGGTACCACTCATTCACCACACTTACATAAAGGCTGGACGGAAGAGCAGGAAGCTCCCACTGATATGTCAAATCTATCACCAACCCTTTATTGTGTCACTCTGGGTCCCAAAGCTCCTGACAATACCCAGGAGCTGCATGTTGTGGCAGAAGTGACTCCCCCTGAAAAAATGCTCTTTCCCATTTTTTGGTGCTACACTTATGTCTTAGTTTCCTTTCTACCTTTTCTCCATGTTTTCTCTGTATTTTTTGCACTTTATATGTTTTCATTTTAGATTCATAAAATCAATTTTGCCTTAATGCTTGCTAATTTTCCTTTAAAAGTGGGTTTTCTTTTCCTGAATGAAGGGAGGGACCATGCTGGGAAAACTCAGGAGTTAGTACATTTAAAATCCTGAAGTTTTCATGGTTAGTTTCATTTTCCTTTGATACAAAAGGAGAAGCAAGCAGAGAGCACAGTTTAAGATAAAGGCACTGTGTTAAAAATGCCCAATCTGTTCAATAGCATGCATACCAGAGATATGCCACATACTAATCCATTCAGTAGTAATGGAGAACTTGTACATTGGAAATCCAAGAAAATAAAAGGGTAGCAATAATTGAGATTATTAAATCATTACAGACTTATGAAGACCTCAAGACCTTTTTTTTTCTCACTTACATATCCAGACTTCTCAAAATAGAGCCTTTAAAGCATGAAACCCAGATGACCCATAAATATTTTAGCTCAATAAGTGATATGTAAAAGCTTCTTGGAAAATGTCCATCTGGTAATTGTCTTTAAGATCTATGTGTCATGTGCTAGTCATATTGCAGGACTGCCTATTGATCTTCAACAGTCTCTGGGAGATCTTCATTCATCATACAAATGTTTCATGGACTCTATAGCACAATTCATTTGGTGCACCAAAACTCATTCTATTTTTCTGTTAGCAGTTAGAAACCACATCATCTAAATATAAATTAAAAAAAAAAAGTCTAACAAAACCATCCGAGACTATGCAGATCCCTTCAAAGTTAAGATTTTGTGCACACGAATACAGATAGACAGTTTTGTGACTTGAATGGATGTTTTACTTAAACAAACTAAGTGAAAAAGTCCCCAAGTTTTCTAAGCAGACAGAACAGTATGCTGTCAACAGATTCCTTAAAAAATACTTTCAGGCTTCTGATAGTCACCTAAATAAATTGTATAAGGAAACTACTGCACAACATTCACAAAAAAGATGTTACATAGAAAATATTTACATATAAAAGAGGTAAAAATATTACCCTCGACTTATTTGCATACTGTTTTGAAATAGAATGTGTTACCTATAAAATTTTCAGTTATAAGCAGAATTCAGCTAGTATCTTCAGAAACCTACCTGAAGGTTTCTTAAGTTAATAGATTTTTATCCAAAAATGCATACAAAGTAATGTTAAAATAATATATAGCACCATGGGTAAAGAAAGAGTACATACATAATCCGGTGTTAGAGAGTGTGAGATGATAGGGATGGCTTTAATGGAATTGCATTAGAAGAGAAACAACAGTGTATAATGCAACATAATCTGTAGCCAAGTGACTGCTACAGTTGAAATTGTCAAACAAGCCATAGGACGAAAACCTGTCTTAAATCTGCCCTAAGTCTGTTGATCACATTTTGATGAGTATTGAAATAGGAAAACCGTTACCTACTCTCCATCCTTTAAGGGAAAGATAAAGGTTGCGATTCTCTCAGCCACATTTTTTTCAGGTATCTTTGTTATGATGATGGCAGGTGTAGGTTGTGTCTGTGCTGGTAAGGTTCTTCAACAATATTGCTATACTGACATAACCTGAAACATTAACCAGTAATGTTTAGTCATATAAATGTTATTTCACCACCTGATGAAGGAATTAAAAATCTCTTTTAGAGGAAAGATCTGAGAAAGTAATGAGTAATGGAAAACAGTTCGAAGGACAAGGAAAACATGAATACCATTTAAATTAAATTACCTATATCTTATTAATATTAACATACATTTGTGATAAAGACTACGAAAGTCCTAGAAACTTTTACACGAATTAATAAGCTCAGGATTTAAGACAAAAATGCTATTTAAAATGTCATATTGTTAAAGAAAAAAAAAAGCATCTTAACCTTTATAAATGGTATGAATTTTTATAATTAGTATTTAAAAAATCAGTAGAAACCATTCTCTTTCCACTCAAAATGATGGACATCCAAAACTTGTAGTCAACCTGTTCGACTGTCTCACCATCCTCATAATAAAAAATTTTCTTTGTTATATCCAATTGAAACCTACCCTCTTTTAGAGTAAAAACATGGCCCCTCTTCCTGTCACTATAGGCATTATTAAAAGCTCTTTCTTATAAGCCATCTTAAAGTATTGCAAGGCTGAAGAACCTCAACTCTGTAAGCCTTTCTTCATGGGAGAGGTATTCCATCCCTCTGATCATTTCAAGGTCTTCCTCTGGACCCTCTCCAATAGGTCCATGTCTTTCTTGTACATGTTCACTTCTGTTATTTTGCCCCTACTAATACCAAATTCAACCACTCCTTTTTGGGTAAAGTAACTTTAAGCCATATTCTAGACTTCAGAGTTCAATCAGGGTCTGATAATTCATTCAGTCCATCTCTGACTTCTCCCAGAATAACACTGCGGATGCAAAATCTTGTAATGAATTCAAAGAGGGTCTTGGACAAGTATTTGGAAGACAGATCTAATGAATATAATTGATTTTTTAAAAATTCATTATTTATTTATGACATTTTCATGTTTCCCAGAACACAAAGCTCAAGTGGCGGCTTCTGAGGACAACTGAAAAGTGCTGTGATGCAGTAAATCTTCAGGCAATTTCTATTTTACACTTAACTCTGTGCCCATGGTATTTGAAGTTTTCTTTTTAATCATTACCAAAAAGACTGCAAACTATTTTTAATAGTGAATAATCACTAATAAACTGAAGTGATGCCAAGTTCTTCAACTCATGACTTTAACAGTTGTTCAGCTTTTCAAATATTTAAGTAATAAAACAATATTTAAATTGTGTTTTCTGTCTTACATTTTAAGTTAATAGATTTTTATCCAACATGCCTGACAAATTGCAGTCAAAATTTCACAAATGTTCTGAATCCTAAATGCAGTACCAGTGCTTGTGAACGCATTCATAGTGGGTGATACCTCTCATTATGTTTATGGCTTCCAGACAAAAGCCGTACAACGCTGTGTGGCTTGTTTCCTTGTTTACTGTAATTTAATCTTTATAGGATACTTTACTTTGTAAATCAAAATCAGTGGTTAAAAACTGTCATCTGTGCTAAATGCATTTCTAGTCAAACAGATCATAGTTCGATAAAAACATTGTTTCTGTGTCTGCACAGACCTATGATAAATATGAGTACACAAAGTATTAAACTGAGTTCTTCTGAACAAATTTGTGCTGTGATGCGATTATAACAGCACAAGCATAAATCATAGCTGTTTCTGCTGCATGTCCCCTGCTTCCTCTTACTCATTTTCTGATGGATAGCTCCTAGAGTCAACAGTACTTTATCATTTAGAGCATTCAGTATGTTGCTTTGTAACAAACCATTGGGATTTCCTAAAAGTACAATGAACGGTTTTTAAGAACACCTAGTTAAATCAGAGTCTTCCAAGATTTCAGAAAATAATTTCTTAATTCAGCTAAACAGTTTGTAAATGACCTGTTGTGGTTTTGCCCACTGCTGGGAGCTGAGCACCACACAGGGCAGGATGGGGGGGAGGAAGGAGAGGGGAAAAGGAAAAAAAAAAACCCAAAGGTAAACCTTGTGGGCTGGGATAAGGATAGTTTACGGGGACAGCAGAGAGAGAGAGATAGATAATAATAATAGGACTTTATAGCAAAATATACGAAACTGGTGAAACACCAATGCAGAGTCTCGCTGAACCACACAACTCAAGCCATACAGCTCAGAGCCATCCCAAAGCTGGCCTGTCCCTAAAAAACTGCATGTCCTGGAGCTGAGTGCTCCTTCTTCCCACCAGCCCCCCTTTATGCTTGCTCTGGAGCAAGATGTCATCTCTTTCATGTTAGCAATGTATAGTTTGAGAAAGAATTGTGACATATAGCCCAGTCAAACATTTATAAATGTTTGACTATGATTAATTTCTATTATGTAGTCTGTCATTTTAGGTAATGGTCTACTTGGAGTGGAAAGGCCACCAGCCTCCTGTGTTGGAAATTGAATTCTGATCATTAGTGAGTGTCACTACATCATCTCTTTCACTGGGGCCTTCTTCAAAAAATGTCCACTGCTTTAATGCAGATTTTACCCTTGGTCATTTTTGAAGCGTTGTGTATTAGTGTCTACTGGGGAGCACATTTTTCCCAAGTCCTGCAGAATTACATCATTTAATTCAGGTCCTACATTTGTTTAACATAGGCTAGTACATAGATGTCAATATTTTAATGAGCTATATATAATATAACTCAGTAGTAATATTAATAATGTAATTCTTGTGGGTGATTTATGTTAAGTGTAGACATACACAGATATTATAAGCATTTATAAATAGCTTTTTTGCAGCCAATGTAGGCACCTGAAGAATTAAGAATGAAGACCAAAAAATTAAAAAGCACAAGAAGGCATATACAGAAGTTCATCTAATTACTATTCTGAATGTGATCCAATGTATAAAACTACTTGCTCACGTGACATTCAATAGCTTATTTTTAACAGGTTTCTAACAAAGAAAAATCTACTCTTTGAGTGTATGGGTGTATATACTTAGGCATATATATGTCATATATGTTTTTGTTTGTACTGACATATTAATTTTTATAATGTCCATATTTGCATCATAGCTTGCACAAATAATATATGTATGTGTTTGAGTGACTGTACATTGCAATATACCTACCTGTGCAAAGTGCTATGCCTGTACTCCATCATATTTACTGCTCATTAAAGCAGCAAAAATATATATATTTGTCAGAAGAGAAAAAAAATCAGCCCTCATAGAACTGAAAATAAATTAGTGCTGCTGAATTACATGGTGATGCTAGAACAAAGTAACAAAAGGCTCCGTAATGGCCCACGCAGTGCGTATCAACAAAGCTCAATGTACCTGTCATCTGTTCTCTTGCAGAGAGCACTTCATCACAAAAGAGAATACATTGCAAACAATAAATAGCATTGCAATCATATTTAATTTGTTTCCCATACCAAAAGACTAATAAATAACACAAAACTCAATTTATTTTAATTTCTTTAGGAACAAACGCCATGTTTTCTAGCAATACATGCTTTAAGGTCTGTTTCTTCATGTAGCTAACACACATAGAGCATATTAAAATAAAACAGCATGTAAGAAACAAAGATATCCAGAGTTCCATAGCAGACAGAAGGAAGCCAGGCTTACTTCAGGGTGGAGATTTAATAACGTAATTCTTGTGAACAAATATTTATTCCATGCTTAGTAACTGAAATGCTAAACAAATAGCTACTATAACTGTAATATAAGCTGTCAAGCTTGGTTCGTACAGTTTTATGTACTGCAGCTAGAAATAAACAAGCATTGGTAGGTCATCCATCAGTACTAAGCAAATAAACTATAGTCTTTTAACATTCAATGTAACTTCAGTAACAGACAAGAACAGTTATTTTATTAGGGCTGACTTTCTTGCTTTTTTCACTTTGTCTCATTTTTGTTCTTTATCCTCCATGTCCCCACCTGTCTTTCCCTTTACAGTTATAAAACCACAGCAGTTGACAAAGGAAATTGCCTTGGACCATAATTCTTTTGTAGTAAGACACTCTCTAGAGATCAGGAACACAATAGAACTGAGCATGAACAAGATCTTAATCCTACTCAGTTCCCCACTGCTGTGCTCAGTATGGACAAAGTGTCACTTTGTAAGAATGCAATCTTTCTCAATTAGATATGAGACAAACAGCCAAATTAAGGTGTATCCCAGGTGCCTGAAGACCCACTTACTTTCATTCTTGAAAATAAGAACCTACAAGGCATCTGCTCTTGGTTTAGTTTGACTTGTAGGAGTGTCACAAAAAAAAATTAAAAAAACATTAGCTTGAAAGGTGTCCATTGAAATTTAGCATAATTCTGCAATATATACAGTATAAAAAATTGCCCTAAGAAGTTGAACAGAACGATTTAAGCAGTCAGAACATCAAGAAAAAAATAGGTGGTGTTGGAAAAGTACAGCCACAGCTTTTTGAAGTTGCAATGGAAAAGTCAACAAAGGGATCTGCTGAAAGGCCAAACTTCTTTTGCTGTTATGTAATGAAAGGTGTAAGATTCATGTCAATGGAACATGTAGGTAAAACTTGTATTTGATGGTGTGCAAACACTTTTTCACAAGTTCATTAAGTGCAAATGGCCTTTTTGCAAGAACAGAACTGGTCCATAGTGTGTAATCAAATATAAAAGAGGCAAGAATGCTTAATAATAAATTGAAGTTTGTTTATCATTGAAGCCATAGGATACAAATAAATTCTGTTCTGGTTGGAGATTCTCATATCAGTAAAATAGTTTTTCTTTCCTAGTGCCAATGCAAAATGACCTGTATATCCTTGTTAGATCATATAACTATCACAGAGCCATGGACTAGTCAGTCACTCATATTTCTATGCATATCCCATAGCATATAGTAAGTAAAAATACAGACAAACCTATTTATTATGTGTTTCTTTGATAATCTAGTCTCAGTTTAAGGTAAATCAAGCTCCTTGACCCACAGTAAAACAAAAACCCTAAACAATGCTCCTGATCATATGCTAAACTAAGATAATTATGATGCATTCTCACTTTTCTGAGACCATTATCTACCTGGAAATTGATTTTGTTTGATGAGATCTTACCAAAATTGTGTGTAGTTTAGTCAAAGATTCTGAAATGATGGAATGAGCATGATATGAATATAAAAATATTTTCTAAGGTCCCTTGCAGAATATGTGTTCTAGATTTAGCACGAGTGCTAAGAATAGAAACAATATAATTTTCTTCATTTGTGTGACTGTATGGAATATCAGCAAAGTATTACAGATACTGAAGTCAATATTCTCCCATGTGCCATTTATTTATTGAATTTACATCCCATCTATAAAATAGAATATGCCGGCAGAGAGTATCCTTGAGTAATTATTGCAAAATAACACCAGCAGAAGATACTAGGCAGTAATTTGGTTACAAAGACTATACTAATGAATCCTAGATGATTACTTATAAATAAAATATTTCTCATTAAAAAGTATTGGTGGAGAATCTTGGTCCCAGATATGTCAAAGGGAAAAAAATCCTATTAATTTCTCTTAAGACAGGATTTAACTTTTTTATGATTTCATATTAAAATAATTTAATAGCATCTCAAGAGAAGTCTTAAATCTAATTTGCCAGCTTGTCTGCACTGCTTATTTGTTTGCATTTCATTCTGGTATTCTTTGAAGTTACTTTTATTAAATGATATAAAATGTCAAAAGCAGCCTAAACGATCTATGAAAAATAATTGGGAAAAGGATTATTGGTAGTTTTCAATGTTATATATGATGTGTTCAATGAGATGGTCTTCTTACAGTGCATTTCTCACAATGTGGATTAACTATGTCAGGTTTTCCTTGACTACACTGGAATGCATACAAATTGTGAAGCTGGTGGTATTTTCAGTATGTGCTATTTCCTTGGTCCCCAGTTTCGAAACTGGACTGCTCGCTGTCACTCACAAGTTCTGTCTCTACTTGTGAATTGAGACTTGTCTTTTAAAGGCAATAAACAGTGCATACTGAGTTCTCATCTGGGTCTTACATCAAGGTATGACAAGGTTTTATATCTTGAGAAAGGTCTCAAGGTCCTCATGATAATGCCAGGATCTACCACAGAATCTTTGTTAATTTAGTTGCATTTTGCAATTTAGAAGTAATTGCCATCTGTCAGATCTATTTTAGGATAAATTTACTGCTTCCTGTAAAATATTCTTAGTGATGCAAGTTACACACTGAGAATTGTGTTACTATCAGAAGTATTATAGAGTGTTGGGTTCAGCAGTACTGTACCTTCAAACCAGTAAGTATGTCTGCTCATATTTGGTAATTCAGAATACTGGTTTAGGAATAATTTATAGGACACACATTTAGGTTTTTTTGGCAATTTCTGAAAAAATCAACATGTTTTACAATTTTACTTATTACTGAGAAGTCAATCTATATATAACTATATATATTTCAACAAAAATTATATCAATCTATGTTAACTTTCTGAGACACGCATTCAACAAATGGTTCTGAGGAACTGTGATGTTAAAAAACATGAAATAAAATCATTTAATGGTGGTATAGAGCAGTATCTTCAAGGCTGCCTGTTGCTAGTGCAGGAGAATTAGCCTTTAAAATTAGAATGCAGAACAGTCACCACAGCAAGCACTCTGACAATAAAGTCAGTCCATAGTAACATGAAAGATAGCAGCAGGTGAAACTGTCTCTCTCATGTTTTTGTCACTGCTGTAAGATACACAGCTCTGTGAAAGTGGGTGCTTAGGTGAGGGAACCTTGCTTCTCCTTTCTACTTTGGCACTATGAGTTAGTCATTGAGAAAGGGTAGGTCTGGACTCCACTGATTATGCATTTTGTAATAATGAAAATGAAAAAAAACCCAAACAAACAACCCCAGTACCCAGAACATATGAAAATGCGAGAGGAAGTAACCAAGGGATCCCCCAAGGGTGATCTGACTTCTGGTCACAGTATTCTGCATCATCTTGTGCATCTGCTGCAAATGCAAAACGCACATTTCTGGCTAAACAGGGCAGTACTTCAGGGCGTTGTTAGGAGACAAG
>VZTU01018686.1:0-22702 GCA_013400835.1 Zapornia atra | reverse complement strand
GAATTGGCTGGACAGTGGCACTTCAGAGCTGTAGTCCAGGGCTCAGTGTCCAGATGGAGACCATCGATGAGTGGCGCTCAGTAGGAATCAGTACTGGGACTGGCACTAACACCTTTGTTGGAGTCAGAGACAGTGCAATCAAGTGCACCCTCAGGAAGTTTGCTGTGTGGTATGGCTGACAAGCTGGAGGGAATCCTAGAACCTTAAAAGTTGGAGAAGACCTCTAAGATCATCAAGTACTGTCAAGGGATGCTGTCCAGGGGGACCTTGACAGACTCGAGAGGTGGGCCCATGCATACCTTATGAAGTGCAACAAGGCCAAGGGCAGTGTTCTGCACATGGGTCAGCACAATCTTCAGCCTGGATACAGGCTGGGCAGAGAGTGGATTGAGAGCAGCCTGAGGAGAACTCAGAGGGGACGTTCCTGTAAAGCTCAACATGAGTTGTCAGTTGCATTCTTGCAACCCAGAAAGCCAGATTTATCCTGGGCTGCATCAGAGCCAGCATGACCAGAAGGTCAAGGGAGGTGATTCTGCCCCTCTGCACTGGTGAGATGCTGCCTTGAGTACAACANGTGGTATGGCTGACAAGCTGGAGGGAATCCTAGAACCTTAAAAGTTGGAGAAGACCTCTAAGATCATCAAGTCCTGTCAAGGGATACTGATCACGAAAATGATCAGAGGGCTGGAGCACTTTTCTTATGAGGACAGGCTGAGAGAGTTGGATTTGTTCAGCCTGGAGAAGAGAAAGCTGCAGGGAGGCCTTATTGTAGCCTTTCAGCATGTAAAGGGGCCTACAGGAAAGCTGGAGAGGGACTTTTTTATCAGGGACAGTACTGATAAGATGAGGTGTAATGGGTTTAGACTAAGAGGTGAGATTTAGATTAGACATCAGGAAAAAATTCTTCCCTGTGAGGGTCACCAGTGAGACCCTGGCACAGGCTACCCAGAGAAGCTGTGGCTGCCCCCTCTCTGGCAGTGTTCAAGGCCAGGTTGGATGTGGCTTTGGGCAACCTCATCTAGTGATGGTGTCCCTGCCCATGGCAGGGGGGTGGACCTAGATGATCTTTGAGGTTCCTTCCAACCCAAACCATTCTATGAGTCTATTATTATATAAAATAGAGTTTGTTATATAGTGAGTGTTATTTTATACATTGAATTTTTTGTAAGTTGCTGTTGTAAAGTATTTGTAGGTATTTGGGTGGGGTTTTTTAAAATACTGTGTTAATACTGATGGTATTTACATTTAAGAAATATTTAATCAGTTATTCATTTAGTATAATTTACCTCCTTTCATACCAGAAATGATGATTCTTAAAAAGGCAGAGTATCCTTTCAAGTACTTACACAAATATTGTACAGCACCTGTTTTGTACTGGTGTGAGGAGTACTGCCCTATCAAGTTTATTTAAAAGACAACAGGTACATTTGGTATCGCTTCCTTCTGATATTTTCCTCTCGTTACAGTTTTCCTTTTTGTATGAAAGACCTGCACTAATTTGGGGAGTAACAAAAATGAGAAGAGTTGTCTATTTGAATCATCATCAGGGCTTCCCTGTAGTGTTCTTTTCATAATGATGTAAAAACCTGGCTGGTTGTTAGTGATGGTTTTTCAAATGGTTGTAAGCTGTGGGGGATGGGGAGGGAGGAAGAGTGTCTTCTGTAGTTTGGAGCTTTTCAGGTTGGTTTTCTGTCACAAAAACTACACCTTTTTGGAAAGCTTTAAGAAAATGTTTCTGGTTTTAGGCAAGGGCTTGTTTTTCAGAGGGTAGATTCTTAATAATGGCAATATTTAATGTGGCAAATTTTGAGACTGGGAGAGAACATTACAATCTTGGCCAGCTTTGCTGCCCTAGTAAGATGCACTGGGAGAGTATTCGGTGTTTGTGTGACCAAAATAAAATCTGTCTTGAGGGGGACAGGAGACCAGCCAAAGCAGTCATGTCAGGTTGGGAAGTGGACAGTTTCAAATCTAGGACAGCTGCACTTTTCAAGGTAATGTATGACACCTTTTAAAAGGCATTAATGAGAGAGTGTATTCATGTTCTGTTTTACCTGTCACTAGAAATTGTGCTGAGATCTTTAACTTAATTTAGCTGACTGCTGGTATGTTGTGACACTTTTCCTCACTTGAAGCTACAGGTATAGAGGTGGTTGCTGGAACAATCTGCCAGATCGATTTGCAAGGCTTTACCTTCTGTCTGTGGCTTAGTTACAGTTGATTCTTCTTTGGAATAGAGAACTATTTCTCCCTGCGGTACCAAAGGGATACTAATCATATTGTAATTATGTCCCTGAAACAAGTACAGCCTTGGGCCTCTCTAAGGATATACTCTGATTTGGACATATTTCCAAAATGATAGCATAGCTGTATTCCAAGTTTTGGAATTGTTTTGAGACACTGTTAAATTCTTGCAGAGGTTTGACAGAACATACCAGTAATACTCATTTGTTCGAGGTGGAAGGAAGCCATTTCCTGCTGCTTTAGATGGAGAATTTAAGTAGGCTGTAATTACTCCAGTTAGAATTTGGCTATGGTACCAAGCTAAAAATCGTGGTGGTGTAAAAATAAATAGATGTTATGGGAATTTCTAGTTGTCCTAAGAAGTTATAGCATTTAGGCCAAGGATTATCTCTTCTGGTAACTGCTCAATCTTATTTACCCAATTATGATTCATCTTGTTGAAAGAAGAGAAAGTGAAGTAAGCTGAATAAAGCAATTTGTGTATGTGTAATTGAGACAGAAAAGTGGGTTTGAGTATGAGAAGTGTTTATTAATAAGTAACATGAGTGAACATGAGAAGCTTTAGACCATTTTCTCTACAGATATTTAGTCCTATGAGTTAGTGTTTAGAAATATTTTGTGAGAAAATTAGGCATATATTCATTGACTTTGCTCGATGTAGTCAGAGGTGACCTTAGTAGCATTAAGTGTAATAGAGAATATAATCACTGTTACTACTGACCTTCTTAACAAAGTTTAGAGATCTTATGACCTGTTTTTACTCTTTGCCAGCTCATGCTTATGTTTGAGATCCTTGGTTTCTTTATAGCTAGATGCTTTTGTGGAAGCTAATGTTCTCTGCTGATCGTAGAGGGAGAGTAGGTTTTTTTTTAATTTTTTTTTGTTTCTGTCAGATATGTTTGAAGGATGAGTAACCTTGATGNTGTATCTCAATCACAGGACCGTATGCTTGATACAGTATTATTTAACACGAATATGTAGTTGTTAGGAAAATCCATTCATGCAATGACTTACAAACATCTGATCCTAAATACTACTTCTGTTACTTCCAGTAGAAGTTAGGATCTTTGGAAGTGAAGAGACTGAAATAAATTAATTCTTTGAGCACCTAAAGTGCTTACACAGTCAAAAGAAAGTAGTGACTACTATCTTGCATGATGCTTTTGTGGAAATTGCAGCAAATTTCCATATACTTCTATGAGGCAGCACAAGAATATTTCTAAATTTGGAAAGGCAGGTAACAGCAATACTAATGATGTATTTGCCACTTGGCATCACTGGAATACAAAAACTGAAGATAGCAAGTTTTCTTTGCATCTGCATGTGAATGCTCTGTTTTTGAAAAAGTGGTTTATGCTCTTAACAGAATAATGAGAAATACAGAAATACAAACTCTTGTTTGAATGAAGAAGAAAAAGTGGATGATAAGAAGTATTTGAAATACTTATGGTGGAGATGATTAAATAATTTAGAAGGGCTGTATTTGAAGGAAGAGTGGAAGTGAAATGCAGTTACATTTCCATTCCAAAACAAATGTTCACAGGATTTTCAATTAACAAATGAGTTATGTTAAACTGTTTGAACTGTAGGCTGCTCCAGTGGTATCCTTGGAGAGCAATATTGTTGACTCTTGGGATGTCTGCTGTTTGTTTAAAAGATGGCTTTGGATTTTAATGAACGTCATACTACAGCATGTAATGTTTTACAACTGCTACAATGGCATCTTTTATTTGCAGGTGGGCACTTATCACTATACAGGGACTATACATACTTGATGGTAACACTGTCCAGATTGCACAGCAATCATTCTGAACTTCCTTCTTTTACTCCTTATCATTTTTGGTATTTTAATACCCACCACCATTATCTTAAAATTGTTAGAATGTTGAATGGTATTTTGCTGAGATGCTTTGTGTACTATTTATAAATGTTCATTTGATGCATCGTTGTAACTGAGGATTAATAGATGTTCATATAATGAAATGTTAAAAGAATATGTTAGAAAATATTTCTGCTTTCCTTTCAAAAGAGTTATGTTCTCCAAAGGAACTGAAGAATTGTAAAGAGTCATTCATATTAATTGTTATTAACTGTCCGTTTTCCCCCGGTCTGATCCTGAGGCTTCTGAAATGTGTTTAAAGCTCTTAATAGGACTCAAGTGAGTGCACTTGTAGACTTTTTCTGTAAACTGTTTATTCTTTTATTCTACTGGCAGTATTTTACTGTAATTGTGAAAGTTACCAGGTTTGCATCTCTTGTTTTTATAGAAAAACTTCTTGAAATGTCTCAAGTATCTATTTAATGTAGACTAACTATAAGAAAACTGAAAAAGAAGCCTATAAGGTCTTACGTCTATTTATATGAGGTGAGTTAGATGTAGCATTTCTTTTTCAAGGTAAGCATTACTCTGGAAAGCAAAAATTATTTTCGTATCTTAAGCGTCATGTGCAAGAGTAGTGACAACATGATAAATTATGTAACCTTTATCTCCCAAAAAAAAAAAAAAAAGTTCATACAATATGTTAGTGAAATAGGGATAAGCAGCTTACTGATCAGGTTCTAAAAGAAAACTTAGTTCAGATAGCTAAAAAAAAATAGCTCACGCAGCACAGCCTCATTATTTGAGGTTGAAAGATAAGATCCTTTTCCATGTGTATACTTGTGTTGACTTCAGTGAGACGACAGACATTCTCTTTGAGTTTGTAAGTGGGACTTTGTATGCATAGTCAGTGGAACTGCTGACATTGTACCTCTGTTTCTACACTACTGATAAAACAGAAGATACAGACAAATCATATTCTGCTACAGAGAGAACGTGATTCGTGCCTTCCATTTCTACTTCCAGGTTTAATTTACCAGTGGTTAGTAAATAAAAATGTATGTTATTTTGCAGGAAAGTTTGCTCTTAATGTGTAAACAGGAGCTTTTGGAACTGAGCGGTCTTCAGTGTGTCTGAGAGCACTGAGGTCTCCCAAACTAATCACTCTACATTCTGGGCAGTTCCGTAGTAGAATCTTTAAGGTTGGAAAAGGCCTCTAAGATCATCAAGTCCAACTGTCAACCCAACACCATCATATTTACNTTGTCCTATAACTTGTTACTTGGGAGAAGAGATCAGCACCCACCTGGCTACTACTGCCTTTCAGGCAGTTGTCGAGAGCAATAAGGTCTCCCCTCAGCCTCCTCTTTGCCAGGCTAAACAGCTGCAGTTCCCTCAGCTGCTCCTCATCAGATTGGTGCTCTAGACCCTGCAGCAGCTTCATTGCCTTTTTCTGTACATGCTCCAGCACTTCAGTGTCTGTCTGCTAGTAAGGGCCCCAAAACCTAACACAGTATTCAAAGTGTAGCCTCACCAGTGCTGAGTACAGGGGGACAATCACTTCCCTAGTCCTGCTGGCCACACTAGTTCTGACACAAGCCTGGATGTTGTTGGCCTTCTTGGCCACAAGATTGGCACAACTGTCATAGTCAGGCAGAACCTGCCTTTCATGAGCCCATGCTGACTGAGCATGGTTGTCCTGCACAGGCTGTGGAAGTACACCGAAGATGAACTCATGCATAATCTTTCCCAGTACCATGGTCATGCTGACAGGCCTATAGTTTCCTGGATTGTCCTCCAGCCCTTCTTGTAGGTGGGCATCACATTGGTGAGCCTCCAGTTGTCTGGGACATCTCCTGTTAACTGGACTGTTGATAAACTATGTAGGGTGGCTTGACAGGCTCCTCTGCCAGCTCCCTCAGTACCCTTGGGTGGATTCTATCCAGCTCCCTGACCTTGTGAGTGTCCAACTTGTGCAGCAGATCAATAACTACTTCCCTCCCTATTATGGGGGAGTATATTCTGCTCTCCATTCCTGTCTTCTGGCTCCAGGGGGCTGCATACCCTGGGGACAACTGATCTTACAATGAAGGCATGAAATACCTTAGCTTGTTCCTCACCTTTGGTGGCCATGTTCCCCTCCACATCCAATAAATGATGGAGTTTCTCCTTGTCTCCATTTGTGTTATTAATGTATTTGTAAAAATATTTGTTCTTATCCCTTTGCAGCAGTGGCCAGACTGAGTTTTAGCTGGGCTTTTGCCTTTTTGATTTTATCTCTACGTGACAAAACTCTTCTTGAGTTGCCTGCTCCTTCTTCCATGAGTGATAAACTGTCCTTTAGCTCCCTGTTCAGCCAGGCCAGTCATCTTCCCTGCTGGTTCATCACATGGGGACCGATAGCTCCTGTGCCCTTAAGACTTCCTTCCTGAAGAATGCCCAGCCTTCCTGGACCCCTTTGCTCATGAGGACTGTGTCCCACGGGACTCTCAACCAGTGAGAGCTTGCATAGTGTAGCTGTGAAGGGAGTATGTTACAGGGAAGTGGGCAGATTGTTCATTCTCTGGTGGTTGTGTCTGCCTTGCAGGTTATACACCAGTAACATAACAGATGCACAAGTTTGAGTTTTTCTGCATGAGATGAAGTCAATGTTTAACTTAAGGCATTCTCCTTTTTTTCTTGGTTTTTTTTTTTTTTTTTTGATACAACTTAACCCAAATATTGCCAGCTAGTATTTTTTTTTTCCTTTCCTGAAATTACACTAGGGGGCAATCCAAACATCTTAGATGCATACCAGCCTTCCTGGCACTTTTGTCTTGCATAGTTTCTGCTGCCATCTTTAGCAACTAGCTTGGAACCAGTTTTCAAAGAGTAAACAGTATTATGCAAAGATTTTCATTGGGATTATTTAGATGTGTGGAATTCATTGCAGTGAGCACGTGTACATTCTTGTGTGGTGAAACACAAGGTCTTTAAATTTTGAACTCTGCCATGTTGGCCCTTTTACAGTACAGAGGCTCCATAGGTCATCTTTCATATAATGGGTATCGATCCAGGAAGTCAATCCTGGAAGAGCTATAGAAATTAGGAATAGAATTTTTGTCATTGTAAAAATGGTTTGAGTAGTTAAAATATTCAGTTAATTAATTTGAATCATACTTGGAATAACAGCAGTAGCTAAAGTTCTCACTAGTATGGGAGTTGTGCCAGAAAGCTTGGGTTGTTATTTAAGGCAAGTATTTCACAAATATCACAATATAGGTGATAATTTCTCTGTCACTTACTGTATAGTGTGTATTTGCATATTAATTCAGGCGTCAGAAAGAGCTGCCAGCCTTTATTAGAGTTTCAGTGTCCTATCAATTATGACAATTTTTATATTAATGTCTACCTCTACTAGCTTCTATGAATTAGCTGTTAATTTCTTACCACGTAGTACAAGCAAACTGTAGGACTTAATACTTGTTTTATCTAAGGGGAGGAATATTTCTCTGTTATACATACAGCCTTCTTTTTTCCTTCCTCTTAAGAAATTGAATTATCAACTCTGAAAGATTAGTTGGAGGATGGAGAAGTTAGATTTATGCAGCAGTTTAAAAGGAGTGGGAATTTTTAGCAGTGACTTCACAGTCCAGATTCAATTGAGTTTGACCATATAGCTTTTGCAAATTCCAGTTCTTTAGACCTTTCCTTGTACTGTAGGAAAAATCTGTCCTGTCACCAAGATGTAGGCAATCTTTGTGAAACCAAGTAGGTATGTAATGTGTGTGTGGCTTTTTAATGATGCAATGTGAAGTGGATCAGGCCCACAGACTACAGCCTATCCAGTGCTGGTTTTGAAAGCAGAGGAATATAGTTCAGAATAGGGCACCCTTTTTCTTTTTAGCAAGTTTAGCCAGGTGATTAAGACTCACCACATTCACAGTTTACCTGTTGGGTCTTGTGAAAACAATAATGACACAAAATCTCCGGATTTGCAAAGCAAACAAAATCTTGTGACAGGACATAACACAAACACAGTAAAAACAGGTCTGTAAGTAATATAGTTCTGTTGCTGTGTCCTGTGACTCGTCATTTTCACATTAAAGTTAATTAAAGATTTTTAATGCTTTCCTGACCCCTCAGTGTACAACTGTGCATGTTTGTACCTGCTTTGAAATACCAGAAATGAAAGTAATGAAAGACTTGTGGAGTAAGTAGAGATTGCCTGCCTATTTTGCTGTTTAGTTGTTGTCTCCAAAAGACAGCAACCAAAAATGGGTGATACTTTCTGCATGTTATTGAGCATTCATCTCTGGGCCTACTTTGAAGTATTTACTGCAGATTGAGTAAATGTCTTGCAGATACTCAAGCTGTGCTACACACTTTCAGGCACAAAGCAGTTTTTGTAAAAATGCAGGGTTGGCAGGACTGAAAGAGATGAATTATGAGTAAAAGATCATATTTCCTTAAAAAAATAAACTATCAGTAAATGTTATGGCTAATGCAGTCGCTTCAGTTGAAAAGGCAAATCATATCTGCATTAGATTTAAAGAAGAGTTTGCAATTCTGTGGAAGAGGTGAACTCTCATCCTTCATATGGGAAGTATTCTAAGCAGAAAGGGGAAACAGTAGTTAACTCCTAAGTTTTTGAACTATAACTTTGTCTTTGTTTTAGCTGAGATGGAGTTAATTTTCTTTCTAGTGGCTGGTACAGTGCTGGGTTTTGGATTCAGTATGAGAATACTGTGGGTAACACCCTGATGTTTCAGCTGTTGCTGGGTAGTTGCAGTGCCTACACTAAACCAGGGACCTTTCCGCTTCCCTCGCCCTGCCAGGGGCACAAGAAGCTGGGAGAGCACAGCCAGGATGGCTGGCCCAGCCTGGCCAGAGGGACATTCCCATTCCCTAAACATATCGTGTCATCCACCATACATAGCTGGGGAGGGGGAGTGTAACTGGCAGGCAGATTTGCTGCTTAGAAGCACACTGGGCATCAAGTTCTTTTATTTTAATTTCACCTGTGGTGAGCAGCTGCATTTGTGCATCACTTCTGTTGTTGTTGTTATCCTTTGTTACCCTATTAAACTGTCTTTATCTCAACCCACCAGATTTTTTTTTACATTATCCTCCCTATCCCACTGGGTGCAGAGGTTGTGTGAGTGGCTGGATGCTGCTTAGTTATTTGGTGGAGTTAAGGCACAACAATCTGAATGGCAACAATTATGGCACTTGAAACAATTTTTCAGCCTTACAGAATTTTAGGGCAAATTTTCAAGCTAGAATCTTTCTGTGTTTTTGTTAAGGTATAATGTAACATAGGTATATATATCAAGAACTAGCTAGGCTTCACTTAAAATATAAATTGGAGTGAGAAGAATCATATCTCATAGAACAATTACTGTTTCTTTCTCAAGTCAGTTATCTTCCAAGTTTCATGAATCATAAGAATTTTTGAAGATTTATCTGTCTTTTTCTGACCAACCTGCTACTCAGGGTGTCTTGGAACATGCTGTTTGCTGCAAAGAAAACAAACTTATGTTTTGGGCTGTGGATTGAGAGCAGCATAGAGGAGAAGGACTTAGAGGTGTTGGAGGATGAGAAGCTCAACGTGAGCTGGTAATGTGCACTCACAATGCAGAAGGCCAACCATATCCTGGGCTGCATCAGTGTGACGAGCAGGTCAAAGGAGGTGATTCTTCGCCTCTTCTGTGTTCTGGTGAGATCCAACCCCACCACCAGCTCTGGGGTCCCCAGTACAAGAAAGACGCAGACTCGTTAAAGTGACATGAAGACGATCAGAAGGCTAGAGCACCTCTCCTATGAGGACAGGGTGTGAGAGTTGGGCTTGTTCAACCTGGATAAGAGAAGGGAGACCTTATTGCAGCCTTTCAGTATCTAAAGGGACTGATGGGATAGCTGGGGAGGGATTCTTAGAGATTTTAGGAAGAAATTCTTCTCTGTGAGTGGTGAGGCTCTGGCACAGGTTGCCCAAAGGAGCTGTGGCTGCCTCCTCCCTGGCAGTGTTCAAGGCCAGGTTGGATGGTGCTCTGGGTAGCCTAGTCTAGCAGAGGGTGTCTCAGGGGCATTGGGACTAGATGGGCTTTGAGATCCCTGCCAACCCAACCCAATCTGATTCTATAATCACATCTGTAAGGATTGGCTTGCTTTCACTGCTACCAAATTTACAACATTTTCTTGATAGAAATGGTCAGTGAATGCCTCTTGCAAAGCAAGTGTCATGATGTAGCTGCTCTTGTCTTAAATATAAAAAATAAACATAATTTTCCGTGACATTCTTGAAGTATACTATCTTTTCTACTGTGGACCAGAACTACAAGGAATGCAGACTGAACAGAAAAAAATTAGCTTAATCACCCTCAGTGTCTACAAATTGCACATACCTATTTTACAACACCAGTGATAGTGCTGAATCAGTGTAATGACAGCCCTTTCTTGTTCTACAGTTTTAAGTCTTGTTCTTTGTGAGTATTCTAGGCCATAAAGCCATATAAAAAATAAACTTCTGTCCTGTGGAAAATATTAAAATTCTGGAGAAAATGTAGCCTTCCATGTAGAAGTTGCTTATTTTGTATCAATTGTGTATTCTTCATATGTTTACTTTTCCTCAGGTTTTCCCTGCCTTGTTTAGATGACATAAGTGGGTATGCAGGCACATGAGATGAAGTACTGGGTCACATAAAAGTGTGAGATAATTTTGTGATTGACTTCAGTAGAAGTGTGTGTGTCATCTCCTCTCTTTGGTGACCAGTGACAGAACCTGAGGTCATGAAGCTGAGATGAGAGGTTTAGGTTGGATGTTAGGAAGAGGTTCTTTACTGAGAGGGTGCTCGGGCACTGGCACAGGCTCCCCAGGGAAGGGTTCACAGCACTGAGCTTGACTGAGTTCAAGAAGCATCTGGATGATGCACTCAGTCCCATGCTTTGAGTTGACTGTCCCTGTCTGGAGCCAGGAGTTGGACTCGATGATCCTTATGGATCCCTTCCAGGTCAGGATATTCTATGGTTAAATCCTAGAAATAATGATTCCAGAGTAAACTTCACTGTGTATCTCAAAAGAAAATAGTTTTAATATTCTGACAGGATCTTTTTCTCCTGGTGATGATGTAACTTGTTTTAATTATTTCAGTTCTTTTAATGTGGAATTTATTCCTTTTCTTTTCCCAGAGTCCTTGTTGTTCCTCCATTCTATGATTAAATGCTGCCTTATCCAGCAGTTTCTTTGGTGAGGGCAGCCAGTTGTTTTGGGAGTTTTGTTTTTACTCTACAGCAGACCTGTCATAATTGATATTTCTTCCTAAGATGCCTTGTAGGGATCAGGCACCCCATGCATCCTCTGTGTCCCATTCCTGCTTGTATCCCTATTTCTGGCGACTCCATGTCACATTTTTTTCCTTTCTGAAAAGGAGTCTTGGAAATACAGATTTTTAAATTATCAAATTAATGTTTATATTTGTATTGTGATTGTTCAAGCCTATAAGTAGTAGAGTAATAAAGGAAGTGTCTGGATTTAACAGCTGCAATTTTAAGGGCAGATCCTTTTAATTATCTCTAAGTTAATGTTTTAAATAGTACCCACCTTTGTCCAGTTGCTGTCCATAAAATATTGTTTTTATGGAAGGCAATTATGAGACGTTGAACAGAGTAAGAAGGCCCAGTGGTAGTTTTCAGTGATTTCCTGAAGTCCTGCAGTCCAAATGAGAAACTGGAATCAGTGTTTGAATGTAGAATGATCAGTAGTCAACTAATTCACTGCATTTTCAGCAAAATACTAACTCCCCAGAGTAAGATGAATATCGCTAAATCTAAATCAGTTATAACTATGCTATTTATAATGCTATTTTAAATCAGCATGTAGCCAAATCACATGACAGTTACAAAAACTAGTTCTATCCTGTCAAAAAATAATAGTTGTCAGCTGTAGTTTAATTCTGTGTAGTTTAATACAATTTGCATTATTTTACCTCTTGGGAGTTGTCTGACAGTGTAGAAACTAATGGAAACTGTGACCCTGTCTGGTATTTTGAGGGACTAACCTCATGATGGACTCCGCAACCAAGTTTGCATAGGTGGGAAAGTATCTTAGAAATTACCCAACTTCTCTGGCTGATTAGGAGAAAAAGTTGCATCCAGGTGCACCTTGAAGTACTGTGTATACAGGCAGATTTACGATAGCAGACCTTTTATAATACACAGCAGCTAAATGATACAGTGGTGAATTAGGCAAATGAGAATCAGTAACATGAGAAAACCCTTGACAGTGCAGTGAGTCAGTGGAGTTAAGAATAGAGTGTGGGTCCTCTGCTCTTTATCAGACAAGTTAGTATTATGCTAAGTATTGTTCTGAAAGGTGTGGAGAGAAAAAAATAATTAAAATGTGTAATTGCACAATTCATGTTCCCTTCTTGCAGTTATGAACGTCACACCTACTTTCTAAGTATAGTAAGATTTTTTTTTTCCTTGCCACCTGCCTTGGCACTTCCTTTTTGTTAACAGATGATAGAGTTGTTATTTGGAGCATTCTACACCTAATTTATACATAGGCTAGAAAATACGTCTGTGTAGTTTTCTCTGATGGTTGCATAATCACTAATGTAGTTGTCTCAGAACTAAATTGATTAGGGCAGCTTTCTAATAACTGGATTTGGTTCAAAACTGCTTGTAGGTTTTGCAGATTAAAAAATTCAGGAGTGATTGAGGCACAGATGATCTAAAAGAAAAAATATTTGTGATTTTAGGGTTTCTTTGTTAGAAAATGTGTCTTGTAGGCCAGGAGCTGATATGAGAAGCCAAACATTCACATGTACAGAATTTTTGTATTTGAAATAAGATGATTAAATAATATTAAATTTATATTTAATCTGTAACCACTCATTTCTCATCAAAGAAAACAACATAGCTTTAGATTTCACACATTTTTTGAAATAACTATCTGGTAGCCCCTGATAATACACTATCTGACTTCACTCTGTGCCATTGTTCTTGCTGGAAAGGTAGGGGGAGAAGCTCTGTGACACACTGACAGTAATCTCAGATTGGCACTTCTACATTGAGAAGGGCTTGCTGTGAATATATTAGGCATAGCATACCATACCTTGTTGTAAGTACAGGTTCTAAGGAGATAATCTCATCCATTTGCATAGATAAGTTAAATTACATGCAGTTCACAATATAGCTTACTGGTTATTTGAGTTCTTTATGTGCAAGTTTGTAAACAAGTCTATTGCTTGAACAGTAATTATCACCTCAGCAAATATCTAAGCTTATGAAAAATTACAGTGTCTTAGCCAGAACTCCCCCACTCCCATTATTGTGCAAAATTTTGACAGTGTAGTATCTCCCCTGTGCCTGTCAGTATTAATTGATACTTACAAGCTTCTGATACCCACAACCAACTGCAGAAGTCTGTGTGCATTTACTCACTCTTCTTGGCTTGTTCCCTCACCTGGAACTGTTCAGTAATGTAATGACTGATTATTTCAGAATGTATGAATAGCACATAGTGAGTTTTACAAATTTTTGCACATGTTTGTGTCAAACTGATGATTGTGTTTTAAAAGCAGGATTCTTTTGCTTTCTCTGTTTTCTTATTTCTGTGTCACACTGAAATCCCAAGGGCAAATGGTTCACAGGTAGGAACAATTACCACCAGTGCCAGAGTTTTCCTATTTTAATAGATTACCCTATGCAGTGGTTTCTGAAATAATGGTTTATAAAGGGAGATTTCACCTCAGTTCCATCTCCTATGAGTAGTTTCTCCCTATCAGTAGAGGTTTATCAGAATCTCATGAGAGGAACTTGAAGACAACCGATGCCATCATTGTCTGCTCAGCAGCTCATGAAGTGAGGATCCAAAGTATCTGAATCTATGATGCAGAAGGCAAGGTGAATTTATAAGCATGTAAGAAAAGTACCTTTAAGGGATCTGTACTTTATACTTCATCTATAAACAGAATAATGGCACTGAAAAACTCAGGGCAAAATAATTTGTTTTGCAAGTGTCCTGGTTTGGGCAAGGATAGAGTTAATTTTCTTTCTAGCAGCTGGTGCAGCGCTGTGTTTGGGAGTTAGGATGAGAGCAGTGCTGGTAACACACTGATGGTTCAGTTGTTGCCAAGCAGTCAAGGGCTTTTCAGCTTCTTCTGCTGCCCATCTAATTAGAAGGTGGGGAGGGGCACCCCAGAAGCTGGGAGGGGACACAGCTGGGACAGGTGACCCAGACTAACCAAAGGGAGTATTCCATACCATGACATCATGCTCAGCATAAAAGGGGGACTGGTGGGGTGAGGAGCACATGGCTCCACGATGTGTGATTTGGGGACCGTCTGGCTTTGGGATAGCTCCAAATAAATTCTCCTTTGGGTTTTTTTTTTCCTCCCTCCTCTCTTCTACCCAGAGAGAGTGTCTGTGTGGTGCTCAGCCCTGGCTGGGGTGAAAACATGACAGTAAGTTTATCTACTGTCCATTTTGTGTGACTCCCAAGAGGTGAAATGTAAATTGTTAAAAGGCCTGGGAAAGAGTCAAGCCTGGGACAGCCGTAGGTGTTATCTGAGGTAGCATTAGCTTCAGATCTAAACCAGGTAATTTCATCAATCACATATGGAATGTAGATATCAAACAAAAGGTTAATGTGAAGAATTCAGGCCTACAGAACAAATTCCATAAACAGGGGTTAAATTCAGCTCAGTTAAGTTCATCAAACTGTGCAAAATTGGGAATCCTTGTTTTGGCTTCCTTATTAGTTGTCTGGAAATTATCCATGGTAGGGAATTTGAACAAATCTGAACAAAAATTCTTGGACTGCATTTGATTCAGATTATTTATTCCTACCACTCCAATTTTTCCCCTAGAAAGCCAGGAAGTGTTTATAAGCTGTCTGCTTCACTCACACACTCATTTTGGATTTATTTTATACTTCTGTTTCTTTTTTGATAAAACAGCAAGTTGTACCTATGTTTAAGCACTTACTTGATACAGGGGGAGAACTGCTGGAGGATTTTTTTAGCTTGCTTATTTATGGAAACAGTGGTTATGGCATCATGCATTCCCTAGTAACTTCAACCATCTGTCAACAGGAGATACAAAATACCACAAACATATCTTCTCAACAATTACAAGATTTCACTTGTTAAATGAGCACTGTACACAGATTTTTTTTTTTTCTTTTTAAATTTGTTTACTTTGTTTTTCCTTTGTTTTGTGAATGAATTTGTAAGGGATTTAGGGCACCTCATATTGAAGGACAAGTACCATTAGAGGGACCTGGACAGGCCCATGTGAACCTACTGAGGTTCAGTAAAACCAAGTGCCAGGGTCCTGCACCTGGGTCAGGGGGATGAAAGAATTGAGAGAATGGTTTGGGGGTACTGATGGATGAAAAGCTGGACATGAGCCAGCAACATGTGGTTGCAGTCCGGAAAGCCAACTGTATCCTGGGCTGCATCAAAACCAGTGTGACCAGTGGAGGTGATTCTGCCCATCTGCCCTTCTGAGACCCCTCCTGGAGTACTGTGACCAGCTCCGGCGTCCTCTCTACAGGAGGGACTTGAAATGAGTCTGGAGGAGGACCACAAAGGTGACCAAAGGGCTGAAGCGCCTCTGCTCTGAAGACAAGCTGGCAGAGTTGAGCTTGTTCAGCCTGGAGAAGAGAGGCTTCAGAGAGACCTTACTGTGGCTTTTCAGTAGTTAAAGGGAGCTTACCAAAAAGATGGGGACAGACTTTTTTGTAAGACTTTTACCAAATAGGAGAAGGGGTAATGGTTTTAAACTCAAGGAGGGTAGATTCAGACTAGATATAAGGACATTTTTTTTTTACGATAAGGGTGGAGTAACACTGTCACAGGTTGACCAGAGAGGTTGGAGATGCCCATTCCCTGGAAACACTGATAGCCATGGTGGACATGGCTCTGAGCAACCTGATCTAGTAGAACATGTCCCTGTTTATTGCAGGGGAATAGAACTAGATGACCTTTAAAGGTCCCTTCCAACCCAAACCATTCCATGATAATCATAGGCATTAATAATGGCTTCTGAGCAGCTCATATGCATTAATGAACCTACCATAGTCGTTAATGTATCACTGTAGCACACCTGCAAGATGGGACTTTTCATCCTATTTAAGGCATGATGCTTAGACACACAAGTAGTGCTCTTACTGAAAATCTCATAGCTGGCACGTAGTATATACACAGTCTGAAATCTGGTGTTCCTTCTATCTATGGACTACTCATTTCTGTCTTGACTCTGGAAGAAAGTAATTGTAGAGCATCATCTGATCATCCAAAATTGCAATCTTTGTACTGTGGAAACATGAGTTAATGATATATTTTTAACTGTTCATTATGACCAAGATGTAGTAATAGCAACATATAACTTCACCTTTGGTAGATTAACAAAATTATGTAAGTGAATAATAGTGACTTAATTTAAATCATATAATTGTATTTACATTTTAGATTGTAAAAGGAAGAAGGCTTCACTGATAACTCTTACAGTATGGATAGTAAAAGATCAAGAGGCCTATTGAATAATTTAAGGGAAAATCTCATAGGACGTATCTAATCTTTTACGTTTACATTTTACATTTTCTAATGGCTATGGAGTAAGAAAAATACACAAGGTCTTAACATAATGTTTGTAAAAGTCTGTAAAATGAAGCAATTCAATAAAGCATGATGTTCTTTATTTTTTGCCTTCTTTCTCCATGCACACATTTTTTTTGTATTGTCTAGACAATGGATCTTTATTTTAGTCTGGGTTAAAAACTGAAAACATTGCTTCAGTATGCTTTTATACCTCAGGCTCCTTGAAGAATGACAATAATTTGGAGTGTTTTATTTGACATGTGGGCATCTGACCACTGGAAAATGTGTTTGGGTCTTTGTTCCTGTATAATCTACAAGTGCGCAATACTGAATACTAGTAATTTAATCACTATGTAGGAATTAATATGTCTCTGTTTGTGTATCTGGTCAGGTTTAATTGTAATAATTGTGAATTTTCAGATGACACTGTGCATAGAAATCAGTATTTTTTATATGGTATGCTGGAGGGGTCTCAATATTTATAGATGCTATAGAAAGACATATAAATGTATAGAAGATCAGCACATTTTATAATCCTTGGGCAAAATTTCTAAAAAATTACAGGGGTTTATGATTATAAATAAACCCAAGATACTCATGCTGGCTGTGATTTTTAACCTAGTGCTCAGTATTTGTCCAGTGAACATTTTGAAAATCATTTGCAGTGTCATTGGGTGTTGTAATATTTTTAACTATATGAGACACATCATTTGCCCATAATGCACTACCTTCATCTGACATAAGCTTTAGTTAAAGGAATATACCTGAGTGAAGCATGGAGAAAGGTGTGCTACTTCCAAGCACGGACCTCACATGTCTACAATATAAATGTATCTTTTCCTTTTTCCAGATGCATAGTTAAAGTCACTTAGCAATTTATTCTCATGTCACATTACATAAAATTGGGCTGCTGTAAGACAGCTTAAATGTTAATGTTTTGAAGGTAATTTATGGGTGGCATGGGAGAATTAGTAATCGAAACAGTAATAGAATTGGAACCAGCTGTGGGAGCTAAATAGGAAATTGTCCTTCCTTCCTGCAGTAACTTAGACATGCTGTAATTTTTAACCACCAGCCCCCTACCTTCACCCTGTGGTTGTAGATCTTCTTTGCATGACTAGCTGGTGACCTTCCCCCTTCACCATTTTTAATTCCTTATACTAATTGATTAGTAAGTTTAGTAAGTCTGTAGACAAATATTTGTCACTAAGTAGGACAGCATATGTAAATTTGTGTCTCTCAAGATCCTTGAGTAACCATTTGACTGAACACCTTTTTACAATCACAGTTGGAGAACTGTTGAAAAGTATAGCCTGTAGACAGCTTGCTCTCTAGAGATGTGATTGTTCAGTTTTGCTGACTGTAGTGTGTTTGCTAAGAATAACCCTATCCCTGAGGAATTTTAAGAACTTTACCAACGTTGCTGAATTAAACCTTTTGAATTTTATTCAAAATTTTCAGACAAGGAAACGGGTATGCAGGAATTAAGTAAATTGCACAGTCAGAGGTCAAGGATTGCTTTGCACCAATGGTGTATTGTTTTAATTCATGTCATTAAAACTTGTATAATTTAAAAGAGATGCCTCACCAATCAGGTAGCTGCTAAACTAGTATAGAGGTTCTTATTCTTATCACCCCGATGCTTATGAAATTCAGTGTTAACATGATCACCAGAAATGATGGTCACCACATGATCATCAAGCTTTTTTTTGATGAGAGGAAAAATGCATTTTACTTCAGTTGTATTAATCTCTTCAGTTGTATCAGTCTGTTTTACATGGCAGTGCAAAATACTCAACATGAATTAGTTGCAGTTGCTTGTTAAATTCTGATAAATCCAACATGAAGTGAGTGTAGTGCTGCTTATGGACTTAATTCCACTGCTTACAAAACTTGCAGGAGTTTCTTAGTCACTGAGGTGAGCAGCTTGGGTGTTAGTGTGATCCATGGTGGAGAGATCCATCCTAGTGCACAAGGGAGTTTCCTGACCCAGGAGAACCTCAGGAAGAGCTGAGAGCTGCCAGGAGCGCACAGCTCATGCAACAGCATCTGAAGAGTCCTTGGTGTGGCCAGAAGAAAAGGTGTTCAAGGCCCTGTGCCCTCCACCCCTGTGTAAAAGAAGCCCTTCAGGGATTGCTCATGACCAGTGTGGGCAAGTGGCATGGTGCAGCAGTGCACCCGGCAGTTTATGCAGGAGGCAGTACAGGAAGGGCACTGAAGCTCTACCAGCTCGACCAGGGAGCGATGGTATCCACACAGCAGAAAGTCTTGCCCTTTCTCAGCTCTGCACCCACCAAGACTGATGCAGCTCCCCCTACAGAGCTTCAGTGGGAAGATGGTGCTGCAATGGTGTCAGGCTGCAGGGTGTGCTCTGCTCTTAGGCCAGCACTGGCTGGCTGTAGTGAGCATATGTGTGGGAGGTGTGGCTGGGTTGAGGAACTCCTCTCCTTAGTGGCAGAGTTCCCAGAGGAGGAGGTGAGGAGGCTGAAGAGTATCAGGGAGTTTGAGAGATAAAGTACTGGAACCTCACCATACCTTCCCTGGGACTGGCCCAACAGGCAGGCAGGATGCATAGAATGGTTTGGGTTGGAAGGATCCTCAGAGATCATCTAGTCCCAACCCTCTGCCCCCCTTTCTACCTTCTGAAGGCAAGAAAAGGCCCGAAATGCAGACTGAACTCACTTTACAGAGACATTTGCTGTCTACCTGGGGCACAGGTTAAAGACGTGAAGAGAAAGCTTCCTCCTGTGGTACTGCCCTCAGGTTATTTGTTACTGTTTTTTCAGACAAGCAGCAATGGAACTGCAACAAGAAATACAAAGGGGATCAAGAGATATTTCAGGGCTCTGAGATGACTGGTTAAGGGATGAGGTGCACAGGTAGAGTTCTCCTCTGTTATTTCAGTTGGAGGGAATGATGAGGAAGAGCCAGCAGCTCAATACCTGGCTCTGTTCTTTTTTGGGTTTTTTGATCATGGATCAGTCTGCGTGACAGCAGGCCTGCTGGCAACAGGTGGAGTACACCTCTCAAAGAGGGAAAAGGATCTTTGCACCAGAGTTAGCAGGGCTCACTGAAGGAGCTTTAAACTAGCTTTGAAGGGGGGAAAGGTATAAAGCCAGTCTCACTAGAATGAAGCCTGGGGGTCAGCACACCAGTGTTTGAGGGATGGTGTGCTAGTGAGGTCCTCCTGTCTTAGTGGAGGTAGGGTGTGGAGGTCCATGCAGCAGCAAAGATGCAGGAGTTACTGATGTGTTAGAAACTATGGAAACACCTGAGAATGATAACATAGGAATTAGAGCTTCTCCCCCCACAAATGATGTGGGATTGGTAGCCCAGTTCTAAGCTTCTACACCAGTGTAGGCACCCTGGGCAAGAAACAGGAGGAGTTGGAATCCTATGTGAGATGGGAAAACTGTGATACAGTTGCTGTCGCAGAAACACTGTGGGATGACTCACAACTGGAGTGCTGCAGTGGATGGCTGTAAGTGCTGCAGAGTGGATAGACAAGGGAGCAGAGGTGATGGGTGAACACTTTATGCTAGAGAGTGCTTTCACTGCTAGGAGGTCCATGATGGCAACAATAGAGTTGAGTGTTCATGGGTATTGCGGTTTAGCTGAACCCAGCACAATGGGTAAGAATCTGAAGGAAGGCCAACAAGGCAGCCATCATGATGGGAATCTGTTATATAGACCACCCAATCAGGATGAAGAAGCAGAGGAAATATTCTATAAGCAATAGGGAGAAGTCTCACAATAGCTACCTCTTGCTCTTGTGGGGGACTTGAGCTGCTGGCAATAGAATTCAGTAGAGAGGAAACAATTCATGAGGTTCCTGGAGTATGTGGAAGAGAACTTCCTGAAACAGCTGGTGAGGGAGCCGGTTAGGGAAGGTGTCCTGCTGGACCTGTTCACAAAGAGAGAAGGACTTGTGAGTAATGTAATGACTGGAGGCCATCTTGGGCCTGGTGATCACAAAATGATAGAATTTTGATTTCTCACAGAAGTAAAGAAAGGGAGGAGGTGGGACACAGTGTGTATGACAGTAAAACTCCTGCCTCTGACTTCTGTATGGTAGACTTTGGCCTGTTTAGGGGCCTGGTTGACAGAATTCCCTTGGAAGGCAGTCCTGAGGAGTACAGGAGTCCAAGAAGGCTGAACATTCTTCAAGAAGGAAATCATTAAGGCGCAGGAGTATGAGCCATCAGGGAAGACAGCTGGACTGGCTGAACAGAGAACTTTGGCTGGAACTCAGGAAAAAGGACAGTTTATGACCTTTGTAAGAAGGGGCAGGCAACTCTGGAGGACTACAAGGATTTAATGAAGTTATGTAGGCAGAAAACTAGAAGGAGCAAAGCTCAACTAATCTGTCGTAAAAGACAATTAAAATGTTTCTAGGGGAAAGGGATCTGTGGGTCCTTGCGGACAACGGAATGACCATAAGCCAGCACTGTGCCTTTGTGGCCAAGGCGGCCAGTGGCATCCTGGGGTGTATTAGAAGAGGTGTGATTAGTAAGTCGAGGGAGGTCCTTCTCCCCCTCTACTCTGTCCTGGTGAGACTACGTCCGGAATATTGTGTCCAATTCTGGGCCTTTCCCAGGTCAATAATGACTTGAAAGAGTCCACTGAGATCATTAAGGTAGTGCAACACCTTCCTTATGAGGACAGGCTGAGGGAGCTGGGTCTCTTTCACCTGGATGAGAGGAGACTGAGGGGTGACCTCATTAATGTCTAAATATGTAAAGGGTGAGTGTCAGGAGGACAGAGCCAGGTTCTTCTCAGGGATGTCTAATGATAGGACAAGGGGCATTGAGTGCAAGCTGGAGCATAGGAGGTGCCATGTGAACATAAGGAAAGGTTTTTTCATTGTGACAGTGACAGAGCACTGGGACAGGCAGCCCAGAGAGGTTGTGGAGTCTCCATCTCTGGAGACATTCAGAACCCACCTGAACATGTTCTTGTGTGACCTAATCTAGGTGAACCTGCTCTAATGGGGTTTGGACTAAATGATCTTTTGAGGTCCCTTCTAATCCCTAACATTCAGTGATTCTGTGTTTCTATAAATACATTAGCTACAAAAGGAGGGCTAAGGAAAATGTACATCCTGGATGATAGTAATAAAGGATGAGGAAGAGGCTGAGGTACTTCATGCCTTATTTGCCTCAGTCTTTAGCAGTAAGATCAGTGGTTTTGGGGTGTCCAGCCCCCTGAGCTGGAAGTAAGAGACCAGGACCAGAATGAGTCCCTCATAATCCAAGGGGAGATGGTTAGCAATCTGCTACACTACTTAATGACACACATAGCTTTATGGGACTCGGTGGGATCCATCCTGGGGTACTGAGGGAGCTGGCAGAAGTGCCACTTTCCATCAGCAGCAATTGAGAGGTTCCAGGTGACTGGAGATTAGCAAGTACGAAGCCCATCTACAAGAAGGGTGGATGGATGATCTGGGGAGCTACAAGGCTGTTGGTCTGACCTTGGCACCAGGGAAGGTTACGATGCAGATTGTACTGAGTGCCATCACACACCATGTGCAAGACAACCAGGGTATCAGACCCAGTCAGCATGGGCTTATGAAGGGCAGGTCCTGCTTGACTAACCTGATACTCTACCACATGTTGACCTGCTTGGTGGATGGGGGAGTTTGTCGATGTTGTCTACCTGGACTTTAGCAAAGCCTTTGACACCATCTTACATAACATTCTCCTGGAGAAACTGGATGTGTATGGCTTGGGCAGTTGTACTCTTTGGTGGGTAAAAAACTGTATGGCCAGTTCCAAAGAGTTGTAGTGAGTGGAGTTAAATCCATTTGGTGGCTGGTCACAAGTGGTGTTTCCCAGGGCGCAGTACTGAGGGCAGTTCTTTTTAATACCTTTATCAATAATCTGAATTAGAGAGTGGAGGACATCCTCAGTAAGTTTGCAGATGACACCAATTTTGGCAGGAGTGTTGATTTGCTTGAGAGTGGTGACCTGCTCTGTGGAGGGATCTGGACAGGCTGGAACAATAGGCTGAGAGCCAACTGTATGAAGGTTAACAAGGCCCAGTGCTGGGTCCT
>VZTU01018683.1:184307-204315 GCA_013400835.1 Zapornia atra | reverse complement strand
CCGGCCCCTGCGAGGGAAGTGACAGCGGAGGGGCTGGGCTCCCTGACCGCCGTGGGACGGGGCTGGCGGCAGCACCGGGCACCCCGAGTGCTCCGGGCAGGTGATGAGGACGATCCTCCCCTGCCCGAAATCCCCCTTCCAGCGCGGAGGGTGATAGTGGTGGCTCCGGCCTTCCCCAGAGCGGGGGTCGGTGGCTGCACGGCCGGTTTAGGCTCCCCGAACCCCTTGGAGAAAGCGGCTGCAGCCACCCTGCCTCTCCGGGCTGCCCCGAGTGGGTGACAACAGCCAGAGACTTCTGCGAAGTCTCGGGGGCACGCGATCTCCCGAGACTGAACCAGACTTGTCTGCCTGTTCTGAGGAAGGTGTAGGTACGGTGACAACAGCAGGAGACGCCCCCAGCCTTCTCCTGGTACAGATTACAGTGCAAACACCGAGACAGCTGGTATTAGCAGCATTAGCTTTCTTTCCGAACACTGGCATCGTCGCACTTTCTCCTCGCTGCCCGCTGGGTTTGGCAGCCATCACTGCACCCGGCTCACTTTGCTTGTTCCCTGCTTTTTGGGCACGACACTAGTTGGTTTTTTCAGGAGATGTAACAGCAACAAGTTCCTTTTAAATCTCTCTGCTGCTTCTGCCTTTCCTAGAGGTTACGTGGGGTTTGGTGTGTCTGGGTTGTCCATGGAGGTGATACTCTGGTTGTGGTGTTGACAGCCATTTTTCTGATTGATTCATCTGTTGGGTGTTTTTGTAATTGCTTTTCTGGCAGGTTTAAGGCAAACCTGGGAGGAACATAATTTGGAATGTAAACGAAGGCTAAGTAAGTGTGTGTGTGTGTGTGTATATATATATATATATAGCAGTGAAATAAAATATCTGAATGAAGTCCTTTGTCTGCTTTTGGAATAGTATATTTATAAAATCTCCTCTCTTCAAACTGGAACGTGCAAGTTCCCTTGCTCAAACTGGCAGAAATGTCTTTTTTTTAGATACTAGTGAAGATCAAACCTTGAGGTTTAATGATGCAGGTATAGCTGTGGTGTAATAAAGTGATCTCTGATTTGTCTATTGATTATATATGCAACAAATCTGTATGCTCAGACTTGCAGAGCTATTCACTGGATGTCTGTCACATCTTGATGAAAGTTTAAAGAGCAAATGAGTTGAATTTTTTACTGTATTTTCTATTTTCTGATGTTGAATCAGAATCTCACTTCATAACTCTCCTTAATGGATGTATGCAAGATACAGTCCTTTTTATTATTATTCTTCTAAGCAGCCACTCCTCCTTTGTGTCAAATTTTTCATTACACTTATCATTAATCGTTTTTTCACCATCAGTACCAGTCAGCCAAAGTATTAGGGATTTTGTGGCAAAATTAAAGTATTCCTAGGTTGAAGTAAGTTTGGGATGCCTTAACTGTACAGAGTCAGAGCAAAAGTGAAAGCTGCCTTTCAGATCCTACTGAAGAACAGCAGCTTTATTCTGAAGCCATAGGAACTTTAAAAAAAAAACCAAACAAACAACAAACAAAACCCCCAAAAGTTATTTAATTGCTTCACCTAGGATCCTGGCTGAGGGGCTGACTATTTTACCTGAGTTCTGTAAAGTGCAACTGGAACAGTAGAGATCTGAGTGCTGATACTGTGTTAGCTGGAATCGGTGTCAGTGGGGTTTGTTCACATGTTCCACTGCAGGAAAAAAAGGATTGTTAAAATATTTTGTCCCAGTACTAATTCAGCTAGAAGCAAGCTTTTAAGCATTTATCTTTATTCATGATTTGACTTATCACTTTCTGGTTTATTATTTTGCATTTTGTTAGGAACAGTCTGGTTTGTGTGTGCATCTGCTGGTTCCTTCTTTTCCTTCAGATTTTACTTTCAAATTTTCACTTTTCATCACCTGTTCTCATATTAATAATCCATATCTTAGCTCCTGAACTAATTTGCTTAATATTGAGCATTTCCACCCTTGAAAATTCATCTTGCCAGCACTCAAAAAGTGCATCATCTTTCTCTACAGTACATGTTGCCTTTGAGATGTACCTTGGCTTGCCCAAATATTGTAGAAAAAGACTTATCTAAGAAGAAAACGTTGTTCAGCTTGTGCTGTACATTTTGTGTAACTAGTCTTAAGTCTGCAAGATGTGCAGTCTTTTTATCTTGATTGGTAGTGAATATTTATTTAGACTTTCCAATTGTAAATAGTTAGATGTTGTTCTTAAACACTTGCAGCAGTCGAAGGCTTTAGAGGTTTATGCTGTGTGTCACAAAGCTGCCACTGATGGGGATTTTTCAGAGGCCTGTTAGGAGATGAACCATCTCAACAAACCTCCTAAAATTTGTGAAAACTTGTTCTTTGTGCTCCAAAACGTCCAAAATTGGGACAAAAGTGCCTCAGGCTGCTCTGTGTGAGTTATTTAGAACCCCTTTGAAACAAGGGATGAGAGCGGGAATCTTTGTAACCAGTGTTTTCTCTAGGTGATGAATGCACTGAGGAGTCCCCAGTCTGCAGTCTCTGGTGGTGTCGAGCAGTGGGTCTGGCTTTGATGTGGCTGCAAATCCCGACTGGAGCTGGGGCTGCGTCCGCCTCTGTCTGCCCAGCTCAGCGGATTGTCCCTGCGCTGTGGCAGTGCTGTGGAACCCCAGTGAGGGCTGGTTGCCTCTGAGTAGCGATAGGTGTAACGATACGGGTGACAAAGGGTCAGTGAGTAAATGTTGTACCTTCCACAGTTGGTTTAGGTGTTTCTGATCCCACCTCGGATCCGTACGTGCGTCCTTCCGTGGGGATAGGACGTGGGTCTGTCCTGTAGTTGCCCATCTGTGAAACAGGGATAAATGAACTTTCCTGCTTGGAGATTGAGCAGGAGCAGGCTTCTTTGCAGTGTGCCTGAAGGGTCAGTAGCTGTTCAGATGCACTGTGGTATGAAGCATCCCCTTTTCAGAAAGAAATTGCTGTTTAATTTAAAACCTCATTTCCCATAGCTAAAACTTTTCCTTGGATGTTGTTTATGACATGATTTGGAGTTGGTGGCATCAAGAAGTCCTTGTCATTTGAATCTTGATGGTTTTGTCTGTTCTGTTTCTCACTCCACTCTGTTCTCATTCCATGAAAAGCCCTCCCTGCCTGGTGCTGGGGGGGGGTCATGAATGAAGGCAAAGGATGTGCAAGCTTGTAACAAGTAGTGTAATGAGAACATCACAACTTCCAGCCTTCTGCCTGTACACATCCTATGGAATAGGACACCTCTCTGTGTTCTGGGCCTGACAATGAATAGAACCTGTTTCTTTGGGGATTTAGTCCCTCTTGTATTTTCAAGTGGTGTATCAGAGTTCAGAGCAGACTGTGGCAGGACCCAAGTGAGCTCCCTCCTTTTTGCCAAACCTGTTGTTTAACAACAAGGCCGTTGTCTTCCCCCAGTAAGAGACAAATGTGCTGTTACAGCCAGGTACAGCAAAGTCTGTTTGCAGTCATGGCAATCCAGGCTGGGAGGGACTCAAGGGAGTGCAGTAGTCCATCCATCCCCCTGTGGTGTCAGGTATGCCAGCCTCATTTGAAGTGGATATTTATCAATTTCTTGACGTTTGCCAACGGTGACGTCACCTCTGTCACCCAAAGCAGCATAGTTCATTGCAACCATTGCCATAAGAAAGCCTTTACTTCATGCAATTTTAAGCCTCTTGCCTCTACTTCTGTCACCTTAAGCATGGAAAATGTGATTCTTTTACACTCCAAAAACTGTACTTGAAGACTTCTGGTTGTCAGGTCCCAGACAGCCCTCTCCTTGTCAGCATGTACAACCCCAGTATAACAGGTTATAGTTTTCCAAAGCCACATGGCTGGTGCTTTATCCACTTTCTTTCTGCTGGCTGGGTCCACATCTGCCTTGAAGCCTGGTACCCAAGTGCCAACACAGCGCTCTAGCTGTGGGCTCAGTAACACCAAGGATGGACTAGAAGAACTACAGCAGATAACTCCAGGGCTAATTTTCCATTTCTGCATCTCAGTGTGATGGCTGCTTTTTCTAAAAGAGCCTGTTAGCATTGGCTTCTGTTTGGTAATGATGTTCTGTTGGTTGTAACTCTTGTGCTGCTCCGCTGGTGTCAGTCGGTGGGGTTTCACCCTGTGTTTGATCAGGCAGCGCCTGCTCAGAGCCTTGCATGGCTGAGCTGCAGTGATTCGCTGTTGAGCCTGGTTGGACAGCCAGAGGTGGCTGGAGAAAATTCAGATGTCTTTGTACAACTCTGCTTTGGGAGTATTATCCATTTCCTTGGTTTTGAGGTGCTTAATTAAGCCTCCAGAAAAGTTGAACTGATAGGACTGTAATCCTCTCACCTCCCTTCTTCACTCCAGTTAAAACAGGCACGCTGCCTGCCTTTTTGGGGCTCTGTAACCTCATCTGTTCCACAGGACTCCTCCAAGATAGTTACCCTTCTAAGATCCACTGTAGGATTTTGAAATGGCTGACTGAAGTAAATTCAAGAGCTTGTTTATCTACATCCTCTTCTAACCTTAATCAAGATTGAGATCTTACCCATTTTGCTGCTGGTAGTAACGTTGCTAGCATCTGCGCACAGTTGGCTTTAGTCATGGAAAAGGAGGATTAAACACTTTGTGCTATATTTGTAAGCAGAATAAAATACATTTGGATTTCCATTTAGAGCAGTCCATGCAGTGGCAGGCTTCATATTCAGTACAGAAACAATTTTATTCTAAACCTAGCTTTAGCTAGGTTGGGTTTATATATACATATATATGCCTATTTATGAGAGAAATCATTAGACTGGAGATGTAGCCAAAAGTAGAATTTATATCAGATTTTTGCAGGTAATAGCTGCCAGAGTTTCTCAGGTTGGTGGCTTGCTTTTGGTTTGGCTCTTTGAATTAAAGGTCTGGGTCTGGTTTGAGCAGCTGATCTCTAGGGCTGTTCGGAGGCAGGTTAACTTCTCTGCAACTGGAAGCCTTGCTACACAAAGGAAATTTGTCAGTCACCCTTGTAATCCTGCAAAGAGCATTATTGTGAGATTCCACTGTTTGTACAAGAAAAATCACTTGGGTTTGGGAAGAGAGCATGGAAAGAAGATTCTTGGATCAAGTTGGAATTTCTGCTTGGAAAGACATAGCTCTGTTGAGCAGTCGGTGGGAATTTAATTGTCATCCAAACAGGAGAGGCACACTCAGTGTAGTGGTGGGACATACACTGCAGAAGATCTTTTTGTAGCTTGAGGAAGCAAAATGCTAACTCTCTGTTTTTCCTTTTAGGCATTCTCCATCCTAAGTACCCCATTCGGAACTAAATCCAAATCTTCACTCTCTGGATCTCCTAAAGGTACAGGAAACCTACCTAAAACATTAATGTTTCTTACCTTCTATTTGCATCTATTAAAGAAACCACAAGTTGTGGTAAAGCATGATTATCCACAGGAAGCATTGGGTTTTGTTTGATCCTCTGGCTTCTATCTCTTAACACCTTTGAGACTTACAATACAAAAAAGCCCCAAGAGAACTTTTATCTGAAAATGATACATTCTTTCTTCTAGAGAGGAAGACTTTAATTTATCTGTGGCTGAGTGGCCTGTGTTCAGATCTTTACATTTCTTTGCTTGCCTTTTGGTTACCTTAGTGACTTCTGAGCTTTGCATTTTAATGCATTCAAATTTCTGGGAATATTCCAGGCATTGATGCACCAAAAGAACATAAAAATTTTAAACCTGGAGTGTGGGGAACAGTGCTCTGTCTTCTGAAAACCCATCTCTCTGCATTTCTTATTGCCCATAGGTCGTTGCATTTAAAATAATGTCTGACTTAGTGAAAAGGAAGTGTGGAAGGGCAGGAAAGGAGTAAGATATGTCATTGGCTGCTGGCTTCGATGGAAAGAGTAAAATGTTTGTTCCCTCACCTGTCTTTTACTGTTTGTAAGTGGTTTTATGTACCAGCAATGCCTTGAGTATTGTATAGGGGTCAGGTATTTGTCCTAGTATTTGCCTTGAGAAGCTTGAAGTAGCTGACCCCTGCTTATATGGGGAAATCACCAAAATACTGATGGCTCTGTTTCTCTACCCTTTCTAAGTTGTTAGCCTCAACTCTTGAGATTATGGTGCTTTTTCTTGGATAGTTAGGATTTTGTAAGCCTGTTATAGGGTAGAATGGATATTACTTTGTAAAACCTTTTTATAATCCCCAGATAACCTGTAATTAAATGTGCAGTGATGGACAGTGTGTTCTTAAACCCTAGTGAAATACTTTGTGCAAATCAGCCACAGTATCACAAGCTTCACAGGTAGCTGAAAAAATCCAAACAAAATTCCAGTTTGTTTTGTCAGGCTGTTCTTTGAAGTTGCTTGTCAAAGCATGAGCTAAATGTTTTTTTCTTTTAAAAAGAAAACATAATATGTATTTGTATATATAAACTTTTAAGGTATAATCTTGTAAGCTATTACCTACTGTCTACGATTGTCAGGAATTTGTAAAGCAGATTTTCAACCATTCCCAAGCTGGTTTTAATGTCTAGTTGGGTTCTGCTTGAATTCAGTCTAGTGAACTCTGAACCAGTTCTGAATTGCTGATAACTCCCAGGATGTGGATCCATTTGTTGATCTGAGTAGAAAAATGTGAGGTTGTAGAAACAAACATTATGCTCACTTGGGTTAAAAATGATACATTAATTGGAAAAGTTTTATTTTCATTGTGATTCAGTTCTCTCCCTGATAACAAATGTCTGCTGAGCTGTGGTGGAACATGCTCAGGTACTCAGCTGCTTGGATGTCTTGGGGAGAAACCTGGAACAGCAGTGTGTTCTTCAGGCTTCAGATTTTTATTTCAAGGAAAGATTTAGCTTACTAACTCTTTACAATTTCTTTTCTGTCAGGCATGGCAGCTTTTTCTTCCTCCACCTGTAGGCAAAGCAATGGAAAGGAGCACTTACAGGATCCTGTTGAGTGCTGCTTTTTTTTTTCTCCTTGCTAAATGAATGGCTCCAGAGGCTGGGTACTTGTGTGATAGTTTTGGCCATCAAATCATGACTCCATTTGTAATTGCAAAGTATTTTGCAGAGGAGGGTGGAAGAGCTTGGTACCATCTTACAGGTGGATGAGCTGAGCTGGTTTTTGTGAGATTGGGAGGCTTCTGGGCTCCCAGGAGGTACACAACAGCTGAACTCTTCCACTTTGTTGAAAGGTTTGGGGGGGGATGTGGTGAATTCCAGTGAGGTGTGCTTCAAACACTTTGCTGCCTTCTCCCTCAGTGCCTGTAGATGTGGCTGAGCAGGCAGGCTGCTGAAGGAGCTGGGCAGTTGGTGTCTGCTGAGAACAAGCAGGTTATGAGCTGTGGATGCATCTGTAGCATTTTTTGTGTGTGTGTGTCTGGTCGTGGAACGTGGGTGGCTGAAAACTATTTGAAATTGGATTGGTTTCCAGAACCTTATTGTTTCAAGCACTAGGATATGACCTCAGGTCTCTATAGATTTTTTTTGTAAATAGTGGCTGAATTGTCTGCCCTGATTTCTCTTATCAGTGATGTCTGCAGAAAAGCTTTTTCAAGCTGAATGCTGATGGTTATAGCTCTTGATGGAGAGAGAGCTGGGTCAGAGCAGCCTGAGCTGCATGGCTGTGAGGTTCTGTAGTACTCTGCAGTAAATATAGAAAGTGAACTAATAATATCCCTGTCAGGGACTTCCCTTTTTGGAAAAAAAAATTTACTAGAGGTTGGTGTACTGTTCTTCTGTGTTTGTATGGTACCACGTTCACATAAGGGTTTTGGAGCTGAAATTCCATGTCCCCCAACACCAAGTGTTGGCAAATAAATGAAGGGTGGTGCTGTGCTCTGAAAGCAACGTGCTGGTCAGCAGTTTTCTGAGAAGAATTTCAAACTTCCTTTCCTGCCTGATATGAAAGATCCTGTGATACTGACTTCAAAATACACATTTGGTGTCATCTGCTTAAACTGTGTGGGGTAGAAACCATTTAACTTCAATTACTTTAAAGGGCATTGCACTTGAACTAGGAAGGAGAATTCATTTGGGAGGGTGGTTTGGTTTTGGGTTGTTGGGTTTTTTTGCACTGCAATACTTCATAGTCTCTTCCAGACAGAATTGTTGTATTATATTTGGGGGAAAAAAAATTAAAAATCAGTGTTTCCAGTGATGCTCCTGGGAATAAAAAATAATGATTATAACATTATTGCCCTGGAGTCTTATTCTACATACTTTTCATCTTTGTCTTACAGCTTCTTGGAAGATAGATGCCCTAATACCCTTTTCACAGTTACAATGCTCCCAGTGTGTAACTTCAGCAAATTTAGTAGTCAAATGCAGGATTTGTTTTGAGTGTGATCTACCTATAGGTCTTCTGAACCAACCAGGGCTGAACTTACTTCACTCCCTAGTCAAAACCAAAGTTATCCCACCAGTGCTGTGGTAAGCCTGGCATGTTTGTCATGTTTCTTCAAAGTAAAATATTCCAGAAGATAGTTTTATTGGTGCATCTGTTGCTTCTTAGTAGCTTCTTTCCTCTTATTTAGTAAGGAAATAAATATTTGTATCCAAGAATATATTAACCTAGGTTTTCCTCTTAGGTTTGTTTTGTCAGTTAGTAGCTAAAAACTTCACTGTGACTCATTGCTGCTCCTCTTACATTTGGAAGTCCATTCACAGGTTCAGAATTTGAAGCTTACAGGGCACTAGTGGAGTGTTGCTACTAATAGCTCCCCGCTTGTGTCTGGGAGCAGGGATTTCTCCATCTCTAAATTATGAAAGAATACACTTTCTTTGGCTGCCTGAATGAAATCTATAGCTGGCCAGCATTACATGTGCATGTGTGTCTGCCTTTGTGTGTAAAATGCATTTACTTGGCTGTATGATTTATTTTTAATGAATAAATTGTGCTGGGGATGGTAAGCGGATACGGGCGGCTGCGCTCTGGCAGCAGTGACAGCCTTCAGACTGGCAATCCACTAGTGTAAATTTAGGTTTATCTGTATGAACATGAAGCTAATGTTGCATCCATGTGTAACAGAAATCTAATACTAATTTGTCAGTGGAGGAAAGGTCTATCACAATACTTCACATCAACTGGTACAAGCTCATCGCTTGGAGGTGGCTTTTTTCAAGGAACATTGGCATTGCTCTTGCAGCTCGCAAGGCCAATGGGATCCTGGGCTCCATTAGCAGAGGGGTGGCAGCAGGGACAGGGAGGGGATTGTCCCTCTCTACTCTGCCCTCGTGAGGCCCCATCTGGAGTCCTGTGTCCAGAGCTGGGACCCCCAATACAAGAAAGATGTGGAACTTTTGGAGAGGGGTCAGAGGAGCCACGAGGACAATTAGGGGGCTGGAGCACCTGCCCTACAAAGAGAGGCTGAGGGAGCTGGGCTTGTTCAGCCTGGAGAAGAGAAGGCTGTGGGGGGACCTCATTGCAGCCTGCCAGTCCCTGAAGGGAGCTTATAAGCAGGAGGGTATTCAACTTTTTAAAAGGGCAGACAATGGCAGGACAAGGGGGAATGGATTAAAGCTAAAGGAAGGAAGGTTAGATTAGATACTAGGGGGAGTTTTTTACAGAGAGAGTGGTGAGGGGCTGGAACAGGCTGCCCAGAGAGGGGGTGGATGCCCCATCCCTGGAAGTGTTCAAGGCCAGGTTGGATGGGGCCCTGGGCAACCTTGTGTAGCTCCAGGCCTGGAGGTTGGTGTCCCTGCCTGTGGCAGGGGGGTTGGAGCTCTGTGATCCTTGGGGTCCCTTCCAACCCAGGCCATTCTATGATTCTATGATAGGTGCCTGTGCCACTTTCAACACTTGTTTATAGTGTTGCAAGGCCAAATAACTCTAAAGTGATGCTTGAACTGTGACCGAGACACATTCTGACTTAAATAGAAGTAACCTTCAAAACCCATGTAGTTTATAAAGCTTGTGAACTTACACCTTCCCTTCTCCCAGTTACAGCTACTTGGGCTTTTTCTCCTGGACCCCAGTTGTGTTCCCCTCATCAATGATGAGGCATTCTCCTTGGTGATCCTGGGTAGGGGGGTGGGGACTATACGATTATAACAAAGCGTTCATGCTCTAAATAGTTGTTTTGTAAAGACTGCATTTATTGCTTGCCCTTCTGAGGGAAAGGCTTTAGCTTCAAATGGCAGAGTGCATGAAATGTAATCTGTTCATGGAAGTTGCTCTTTGTTTAGTACATAAGCAGTGGCTCTCAGTTCTAAGTAACTGGATTTGATTTTTAAGTGGATTCAGTGAGGGGGAAAACATATGGATAGTTGATCTTAAATGAGCAAGCACAAATAAAGCTCCTATACCACTTTTATAAATGAAAGAAATGTGAAACTTAAATGATGGGGTGTACAGATTGAAATATGCTGTTAAAGCTGGGTGGGTAAGTGACCAATCAAGCATCTGTTGTTTCCATTTTGTATGCAGCAGAACGTTTTTTTCCCTTTTTAGCTAATAGAGAAATAATGTCAATAGATTATTATTTGAAGAATACCAAATATTTAGTATAGTCTTTTTTTATCTTTACATTTTAGGTCAACAATTTGGTCTCCTCACACTGAGTTTGCCTGCATTCAAAGCTGTTTACCTACAGTAACTTGCTCTGGTTGGAAGTAAACATGTCTCAAGTTCAAATTCAGAATCCTTCTGCTGCCCTTGCAGGGAGCCAAATATTGAATAAAAACCCATCTCTCTCACAGCCTTTGAGTATTCCTTCCACTACTAGCTCTTTGCCCTCTGAAAATGCAGGTAGACCTATCCAAAATTCTGCTTTACCCTCTGCATCAGTCACATCCACCAATGCAGCTGCAGGTAAGATTGAGTGTCTGTTATATAAGAAAGTATGTCTATTATTATTGTTTATAGTTTGGCATGATATATTCCTAATGTCTTGCACCTACAAATACATTAAAAGTCATTTTTATCCACCTGTGGTAGCTTGTATTGAATGAAATCTGTTTTGGTCAGATAGAAGAGTACTTTTCCACAAAGTTCTAATAATTAATTGAAATGTTTATAATAGTCAAGTATACTTAAAAGTGTACAACACAGAATTTTTAGAACTTTGCTATCACACATCTGCAAGTTGCTTGTGTTAAAAAGTTTGTTTAGTACAATTATCCTTAGTTCTGTTATGACCAGCTTAATGATAACTATATTACACTTATAAAACAAGTGAATAAAAGGTAACAGCTAAAAATAGGTAATAGGGAAAAATAGGAGAAGGAAAACAAATTAACTGACCTTTTGGAATTACTCAAAGCAAGTGACCAAGATGAACACCTAGGATATTTGCTCCTTGCAATGTACTATGTAAGATGCAAGCTAAATGCAGGGGACTCCTAACTTCATCCTTCTGGCTTGTGTTAAAACATTACATTTAGTGATCCTATCTTTTAGGTGTTCACATTGCTTGGAAATCCCAGAGTTCAGTAGGTTGTTGCCAGTCTATTCCAGCAGATCAGTCTATTCCAGAGCAGTCTATTCCAGCAGATCTTTTCTGAGAAGTAGTGTATTGCTAGCAGCTAAATGTTAAACCAATGATATTTTAATTTTTTTTTTAATTAAAGATTGTAGTAGAGTTCATAGCTACCTGTTCATTTACCTGATTTTATATAATCTTTCAGCTCCTTCAAACATGGCAAACCCCAAAGAGAAAACCCCCATGTGTCTTGTGAATGAGTTAGCCCGTTTCAACAAGATTCAGCCTGAGTATAAGCTTTTGAGTGAGCAAGGTCCAGCTCATTCTAAGGTAAATAATACTCTAAGTGTCTTAGTGCTGCTGTTTGTGGTGTTTCTTAAGTGGAAAGGCAAAGTATATGTTTTCAGTGCATGATGATACAGTGCAATAGAGAGGAATGGGAAGTTCACCAAAGTACTGGTGGTAGGAAAGTGTGAGGCTGTTAGGTGTGTGCTAAAAAGTTGTTTTCTAAAGTATATAAAGGTTGAAATTACCTGTTGCCTAAAACTACTTGGCTTTTTTAAAGAGTTATTTGTTAGCTCCATTAGGAGATGCATGGCTCTGACTTTCACTTAATAAAGCAAGGTTTGTTTCATGCAGTCTTTGCTAAAAATATAAAAATATAAATATATATATATACACAGCATTGGATATGGATGATCTTAATAAACTTACTTTCTAGTGTGATGTTAAGCTTTTGTTTTACATCTTGCCTGTTCCATAAGCTTCCTGTGTTCTTCCTGTGGTGCATTTTAATAGTTTGAGATTAATCCCACCAACTTTAAAAGATGAAAATGCTTTCTTAATTAGAGATGCAGGAAGACTTATGGCAATTATGTTTCTTTAGGAAAGCCTACAGAAGGAGTTGTAGTGGTTTTGTGTCCATGTAGTTGGTGAGGTATAAATCTGTATTTGTTGATATGCCTGGAATAAGTTTTACTGCCTAATTTTAAGAGTTTTTAACACATCATAACTGAATGTTGCCTTGCTGTTCCTTTGTTTTCTCTGTCCTAATTGCCCAATATTTGGAAAACAAAGATCTTGGTATATGTTCCTTAATGCCTGAAGTACAGTATGATTGAACAGCACTGACCATTCATCTGCTCTGGAGCAGTTACTTTAGCAGAAAGCTCTTTGGCTCTTACTGTGGGAATGTAGGAATGCCTAGGGTGGACCAGCATGTGATGTGCATCCCATGTCATAACATATCTCTTACAGTGTCTCAAAATCTTGGTAGTATACAATTCCTTTGGTGTTCTGTTCATAGGCAGAGACAGAGTTTTTAGGACTGCAGCAAATATACTTGTGTTACTTCAAAGAATACTGAAAAAGGGAGTTTTAGTATTGATAAACTTTTTCATCTTCAATGAAGATCTGTATTGCATGAGAACTGAGGTCAAGGCATATGTGACAACTCAGCCTGGAATGTGTCTAATCTGACATTGTCTTGTTAAGGTGTACTCCTGGAACAGTGGTTGCTGTATGTTAGAGGAATTGCCTTCCAATTGAATAATATTAAGAAATAAAATCTTTTGTCCCAAATATGCATAATGTCAGCCCTGTGTGCAAAGGAGGCAAGGTTTGCATTTATAACAAGTATTGGAATAACATTCAGAGCATATATTCATTTGTGTTTTCATTCTGATTGAAATGAAACTTTACTTAATTACCAGGGAGACCTTGGCTTGCTGTTGTCTGATTAATTTCTGAAAATTTAGGGCACTATATATTCTTCCATAGCCCACATACTTAAAAAGAAGTGCCACAGAGCTTTGCTCTGTAATCAAATAGGCTAGTGCTCACCTCTGGGCATGTAGAAGCTTTTATGGTGCAATGTGAACTTACCTTTCTCCAAACAGCTGAAAAATAGCATTAAGAAGCCCCCAAGCCCACAGTATTAAAGCAAAAATTGAGTTCTATGGAATAGAACTCAGCATGTCAGGGCTGCTGGTATGTTGGCATTCCAGCGATCCATGTAGCTGTCACCACGTACACATGGTGTCTCTTGGTGTTTAGTTGTTTTTTAGCCTGTGTGATCTCATGCACTGTGCAGGATAGTTGCCAGCTACAATTATTATGGAATTCTTACTTCAGTGGTCAGGGAAATCTTCTCCATGTCCAAAGTGTTTCAACTCTGGAGTTGAGGAAAGCTTTGATTACTGTATTCCCAACTTCTGCATCACTGAAAGACTTGACAGTTCTGTGTAGGAGGGTCTTAAAAAATGATGTAAGTTCTGAAGCCACTCATGATAAAAGTAATGGTTTTTTATTTTTGAGGTGTTTACAGTGCAACTGACTCTTGGGGACCAACACTGGGAAGCTGAAGGAACTAGTATTAAAAAGGCACAACATGCGGCAGCTGCCAAAGCCTTGGAAGGGACGAAATTCCCCAAGCCGACAGCTCGTCCCTCTCGTAGTGAAGGCAAGAATCCAGGTGTGTGCACTGCAAACTGCTTGAAAAGAAAAGAATACAATACACCTTTCTGGTTTTGGGATGTGTTTTGAAGTTGCAGAAGGATGACAGGCTGGAAAGATGGGCCCAGGGGAACCTAATGAGGTTCAACACTGCCAAGCGTCAGGGGTTGCACTTGGGTCAGAAGAATCCCAGCCATAGATACAGACTGGGAGAAGAGCTTCTGGAGAGCAGCCCTGCTGAGAAGGACTTGGGGATTGTGGTGGATGAGAGACTGAACATGAGCCAGCAGTGGCTCTTGCAGCTCGCAAGGCCAATGGGATCCTGGGCTCCATCAGCAGAGGAGTGGCAGCAGGGACAGGGAGGGGATTGTCCCTCTCTGCTCTGCCCTCGTGAGGCCCCATCTGGAGTCCTGTGTCCAGTACAAGAAAGATGTGGAACTGTTGGAGAGGGGTCAGAGGAGCCACAAGGACAATTAGGGGGCTGGAGCACCTGCCCTACAAAGAGAGGCTGAGGGAGCTGGGCTGGTTCAGCCTGGAGAAGAGAAGGCTGCGGGGGGACCTCATTGCAGCCTGCCAGTCCCTGAAGGGAGCTTATAAGCAGGAGGGGATTCAACTTTTTAAAAGGGAGATAATGGCAGGACAAGGGGGATGGATTAAAGCTAAAGGAAGGAAGGTTTAGATTAGATATTAAGGGGAAGTTCTTTACAGAGAGAGTGGTGAGGGGCTGGAACAGGCTGCCCAGAGAAGTAGTGGATGCCCCGTCCCTGGAAGTGTTCAAGGCCAGGTTGGATGGGGCCCTGGGCAACCTTGTGTAGCTCCAGGCCTGGAGGTTGGTGGCCCTGCCTGTGGCAGGGGGGTTGGAGCTCTATGATCCTTGGGGTCCCTTCCAACCCAGACCATTCTATGATTCTATGAAGGATGAGTAAAACAGTGACTGCGTATCTTAACAATGGTAATTATCAGGTTTTGTGACAACATCATCTTGATTTACTCTTCAATTGTTGTAAGCAATATAAAAAAATCATATAAACATGTTGAAGTATAGGGGTTTTCTGTCCAGCCTTTCAGGATTGAAGAACCCACTGTGTAACTTGTAATACTTGGTGGAATCCTGGAAAAGATCTTTATCTTACTCTTAAAAATAAAAAAGAATACTAAGTAAAAAAAAAAGATCCAAACAAAAACACAAGGAATTCAGTCACAGCAAAGAATAATATTCTGTGTGGGCAGATGAATGTGTGTGGTAATTCTGGTAGGGTAATTCAAAAGCTTGACAATAAAGATTTCTTTGGAAATGTAAGTTCAAAAAAAAGTTAAATTTGTGTTGAGGGATTAGATCAGAACTTTGGAATTTGTGTCATTTGTACTTCTTTAAAGAGAAATAGATGTTGATTTGTATAAAAGCATTTGAGGTGTAGTTAACTGTGTTTAGGCAACATCTTTCTTTACTGGGATTGCTGTTAAGATATATATATAAATGTAAACCAGCTTGACATCTCAGCTGCACATGTGATTGCTTTGCATTAACTCTCAGTCACTTGAATACAAACCTGTTAGGATTACATTAGTATGTTCAACAAAGGTTAGAACTGGCACAAAACCAGGCTTCATTCTGGTATCACCTACATTCTCCTTTTAAAAACACTTTTTACAGTGAGCAGTGAAAATATTGGAAGTTAGCAATTATTTTGGCTGTGAATCTCTTCCATAATTTCATTTTCTTTTGGCAGTTGCCATATAACAAAACACTGTACTGAATACACACTGATTTTTGAGCCCTGTGATAGATAAAAAAGACCATTTACATGATTGTTCCTTCTCAAATGAGAATAGTGAGTCAATTCTTCATCCACACGATATCTGCACTGAGAGAAATACTTATAGCCCTCAGTAGCAATATAGCTTCCTTTTGAAAAGACAAGCTGCAATTGGAAAGTGAAGAGTCATAAAAACCCCCCTTAGGTCATTGAGTACCAAGAGAAACGTTTGATCATTCCAGGTAAACAACAGAAGCAGAAGATATACCTGTTGATTTAATTTTAAAGTATTTTTTTGGGGGGAAGAGAAATGTCTCTTCTGCAGAATATGTTGCTAGATGTGCTGTAAAAATAAATCAATTGCTAACTTCACAAGTTTAAAGCTACATAAAATAAAAATAAATTAAAAAGCCCCAAATGATAAAAGCCCCTGGCATGTTCACTTTTTGGTAATGGGATTTGTCACAACTGGAGTAGGCTCCTAATTTAATACAGATCTTAGAGACTTATTATTATCCTTGTGTTTATTAGCATTTCAGAATTTGTTCATTTAAGAGACTGCACAGGGGAGGAGCTGAGCTTATTTTATCCTGTTTGAAACCATGTAAGGGTTTAGGTTGCTGTTGTCCCTTGTGCAGTTAAAAACTCTGTATATTCTGTTTTATTTAGACAGTGTAACCCCCACAGTGGAGTTAAATGCACTTTGCATGAAGCTGGGAAAGAAACCTATGTACAAACCTATTGATCCTTACACGGGGATGAGATCCACTTACAACTACACTATGAGAGGTGGCACTTACCCTCCACGGTGGGTATTGTTTGTATTGTGTCCTTTTCTGGCTTTGTGTATCTTTGAACTTCCCCTCCCTTCATGTGAGTGCTTTGATGCTATCTTCTGAAAACAGCTGAAAATACCACGGCCCTTAAAGGGATATTCAGCTCAAAGCACACCCAGCTTGTAAGGCAAAAGTTTTTGCTAAGTACACCCCATTGGTACCTGTAATTTGTCTTAGTTAAGGTGTTTGGGTTGGTTTGTTTTGGTTTTTTTTCCTTTGGGGGAGCCAGGGTGAGAAGGGGAGGAAAAAAAGGAACTGAACCAAATGATGAAGTGTTTATGAGGACAGTCATGTATAACCAACATCAGAGAGTGAAGAGCTAAATATTAACTAAATATTTCTTGTGTTTCCTTTTTCTGTAAAAGCCAAAGTGAAGAAAACAATTTGAAGCTTTTTCTAAAACTGTTTAAATCACAGCTTCACTTTAAAGAATTTTCTATGACCACAGGAATGGAGAATTCAAAACTTACTGGGCTACCAAGTTACAATAGGTACATTGTCTTTCTCTGCTCTAGTTGGTGAGAAATGTGTTCATATTGTAAAGCAGGAACTGGTGATTCTCTGTTTCAAAGGTCTCTCCCTAAAATCTCTTAAAGTCAGAATTTGGCTTTTTTATACTTCAGTGCTTTTGGTTACTGATATCCAAGAGATTTGTCCACCTATAACTCCTGGTCCTGTTTACTTTGTAGGCCAAACTATTTGTTTATTTAAATGTGTCTCTTTGCAGGTACTTTTACCCATTTCCTGTTGGGCCCTTACTTTATCAAGTTGAGCTTTCAATTGGAGGGCAGCAGTTTCATGGGAAAGGAAGAACAAGACAAGCTGCTAAGCATGATGCAGCTGCTAAAGCACTGAAAGTTCTGCAGAATGAGCCCTTGCCTGAGAAACCAGAGGTGGGAATTAATCTTACTGTTGCAAGCATTAAATTGCTAAGATAAACTGAGAGATTGTTGTAGATTTTTTTTTCCTAATTGAGAGGAAAACAACAGTTGTGAAATTTAATTCTGTGTAGTAGTCTTGACCTAATAATGTCAATAGAAACACTTTGATTTAAACCCATAAATTTATGTGGAACTAGAGTTTTCCCAAATGAAGTTATATTAATGTTTTTGCTGTTGTATTTTTCCACAGCAATGCTATAGAATTCTGTCAAATATGAGCACTGGAAGCATAGATAGGAACTACTATCTTATCAAGTACAGATGATATACAAACTTCTGAAGAAGTGTATAAATAGAATCCTTGCATTCTAGTATGGGCAACATAGAAATCAGACATGGGTTTGCTTTCTGCACAAAATTTCTATATGGTTTTGGAAAGGACCCTGAAAATTCTGGAAGAGCAGGAAGTTTGTGGAAGAAGTAAACTCATGCACACATTTTGATATAAATATAAGAAGCAGATGTTTGTCCCTCCATACACTTATGGCTGCCCAGCACTTTCCATGGCAATACCCTCTTACTTTTTGAGGGGTTTTATGGGTTTTTTTTAAAGCTACTTGGGCAGAAGTTGCACCACAAGCTACTCAAAGCTTCTGGAGCTGGTTGACTGCATGCACCCTTGGTATATGTGTTTAGCTGACCTCTTTGTCCAAAGATTACTGCAAAGAGTGCATTTAGTCTTTCCTTCATGGGCTCATTATAACTGTGGAGTTCTGAGGGTGTGATGTTAGGACTAAGAGCAAGACATCTATTGATTTACTCCATGCTGGCATCCAGATTGTGTTGAGGAGGAGGCCGTGCAATATAAACCTTGAAGCAAGAGTGACAGGGACGTTGCTGGAGAGGTGAGGAATGGGAAATAGAGGTTAGACTGGTAACTTACTATCAGGGAAGCATGGGGATACAGAGTCTGGCTATGAGCTGAGAAAGAAGGAGCACAAAGAATTGGGCAAGAAGGTAACAGGGGCTCTCAGACTGTGGAAAAAACCAAGCTCAGAACTACCAGGAATAGCAGAGCAGGAGGGCTGGGGAAATGTGCTGTGAAGGGATGTCGTTGTAAAACTCCTGAGTATGTGTGTGGGAGAGACCATTGCCTAGGTAATTATGCAAAAGCACTCGATTTGGGGATCAGGGAAGAGGCCCAGAAGGCACTGATTGTAGTGGTTCAGGTAACAGAAAGCTCTCCTGGAGGAATATAGATGACTGAATGATGGAGGTTACTCGAAGTCAAGGGATTACAAATGCTGCGGGGGAGGAGAGTGATGCTGGAAACAGCAGCTGAAAGAGTGGAGGTGAGTTCTGCACTGAAATCTAGAACTAGTGAGAGACAGAATGTGGACAGGGACAAGCTGTCTTCATGCAGGAGGGGTCAAGCCAGAGTGGGATGTTGCCCTTAAGTGCAGGGAAAGCCCAGATTCTTGAGTGTTGTGGTTGTGTGTCAGTGATGCAGTGCATCCTCCTGTCGCTCTCACCCTTGCTCGAGACACCCTTCCGTCACCAGCTGGTTTTCTACCTCGGTAGCAAAGTTCTGGGTACTGGGCCCAGGCAGTTCAGACCTGCAGAAAATAAGATCACATGTAACTAAGTTCTTTTCTGCTCACTTTTTTAGAAATCCTTCTGTACAAGTGACTTACTATTTGTAGAGTTGGGTTTAAAGTGGAGTAACATGTGGCCTTTAGAACAAACACTGCAGTTGTCTTTACGTGACCACATATCCTTTTCTATGTCTCATTCAGTGTAAGGGCTGTCAACTGAGAGAGAAAGGAAGTTAACAGAGTCCCTCCTCTTCTCTCTCCTCCTCCTTCTCCCTCCTCCTCCACTTCTCCCTCCATTCTTACTTGACAAAAGAGAAACACTGTTGTAAATGGTGCAAGAGATTGCAAAAGGGAGAATTATTTTACTAATAAAACAGTTGCAAGCTGAGTGCTGTCTTGACCCTGTTATACCTATGCTGGGCAAGTCAGTCAAACTTTTAAGAGAACCATGCATTTGTCATTTTATTTTTCTGTTTGTGTTTGACTTGCCTACAGAATGAGCAGTAAGAAATGCAGCCCTGTGGAAGAGCTGCCCTCTGAACAGAGTACTGGTTTATAAGAAGTACCTGGATAAATCAGATCTTAGTTTAAAGTTTGGTACTTAAATGCTAAGTTCATCAATATTTGCTGCTTTCAAATATTGTAGTTTTAGGCACATCTGAGGGAATTGCTGTTTTTCTAACAGTATTTTGCTCTAGCCAAGAGGGAGATAAAATAAGGAAGGTTTTACCACTCTCAGTGAGTACTGTTCCTTCTTGCGTTCAGTGAGGTGAGGCCCTTGAGCTATGCAGTAGTGTAAGATCATAAGATGCTGTTTCTTGTGTGTATACAATGGAGGTAAATTAAGATTTCACAAGCAGACGTAATCCTGATGCTTCCTACCTCTTGACATCGATGATGGGATTGAGTGCACCCTCAGCAAGTTTGGGGATGACACCAAGCTGAGTGGTGTGGTCGACACCCTAGAAGGAAAGGAAGCCATCCAGAGGGACCTTGACAGGCTGGAAAGATGGGCCCGGGGGAACCTAATGAGGTTCAACACTGCCAAGTGTCAGGGGTTGCACTTGGGCCGGAAGAATCCCCG
>VZTU01018683.1:146490-184167 GCA_013400835.1 Zapornia atra | reverse complement strand
GATGATCAGAGGGCTGGAGCACCTGCCCTACAAAGAGAGGCTGAGGGAGCTGGGCTGGTTCAGCCTGGAGAAGAGAAGGCTGCGGGGGGACCTCATTGCAGCCTGCCAGTCCCTGAAGGGAGCTGATAAGCAGGAGGGGATTCAACTTTTTAAAAGGGCAGATAATGGCAGGACAAGGGGGAATGGATTAAAACTAAAGGAAGGAAGGGTTAGATTAGATATTAGGGGGGGGAAGTTTTTTACAGAGAGAGTGGTGAGGGGCTGGAACAGGCTGCCCAGAGAAGTAGTGGATGCCCCGTCCCTGGAAGTGTTCAAGGCCAGGGTGGATGGGGCCCTGGGCAACCTTGTGTAGATCCAGGCCTGGAGGTCGGTGGCCCTGCCTGTGGCAGGGGGGTTGGAGCTCTATGATCCTTGGGGTCCCTTCCAACCCAGACTATTCTATGATTTGATGCTGCTGGTAAATTCACTTTTAAATGTAGCTATTTCTGTGTATCCCATTTGTATAAAAAGAATATGCTTAAACTCTTGGGGTGTTTTGAGGGGGTGGGTAATTTTGTAAATTTTATTTATTTGTTTGTTTTACAAAATTTTATATTTACAGGATTTTACTCTTGTATTTTTAAAACCTCAGTGCTTAGAAGAAAACATTGAATAAAATGTTTAGTCTTTAAGGGTAAGAAGTACCATTTCCCACACCACCTCAACCTGCAAATCTAGAAGCAAATGGCAGGAAAAAATAATATTAGTTCTCAGCTGGACAAAGCCCTGCCTGAACAACCCAATTGAATTTTAAAGTCTGCTCTGCTTTGTTTGGGTGGCTGTAGTAGGAGACCTCCAAAGGACCTTTCCCACCTAAATTACTCTGATTGGAGTTAGGGGAGACAGGCAAAGTTGCAGCACTGAGTTTGTTCATTCAAAGACAGAGATACTAAAGCTTAGAACACATAGGAAGCTGTGCTTTCTAGGACAGTTCTTAGGCAGCAATTCAAACTCGTGCCAGAAGATGCTAGAACTTGAATTGCTTCTATGGTTTTTGTCAACTTACTTCATAAATATCAGCTGCCTGTTATACACTTAACATGGAAGAAAATGGTCAGACTGGTAGCTACACTGAAATCACTGTAGTTCTGATCAGCAGTACAGCTGGTTTTCATTATTTCCTTATAAGCAGCCTTTGAGGAAGTGTGTATTGAAAGAATTCCTAGAAAAGGGTCAATCCCTCTTAAAGGAATATATTATTCTAGAGTTTGCTTGGGAGGTTTGTAATCTGTCACTTCTGTTGCCCCTTGTGACTGGGTTGGGGTTTTTTTTTTCACATGTTAGAGATGGATTTGAACAATTTCATGAAAGCAAAGAGTAGTAAATGCTTCTATTTGTAGTCTTAATCTGATTTAGAGGCATAGATTCCTTGGAGAATTTGGTCTGCACACATGCAGACTACTTTAAAAGCAAACTTGGTAGCTCCTCTGCCTGGAGGTGTGCAAGGAAAGAGGAGGCAGAGAGTGGGTATGATTATTTTTGATTTATAGGATAAATCGATCCAGAACTCAAGTAGAGGCAAATAATTGGTAAAATAGCCATTGTTTGTTAATTATTATTTTGCTATTAATTTACTCCTCTCAGATAAAGGTGTTGAAGAAAAGTACCTGTGCTTTACACTGTGCAAACAGACTTGGAATGTGTCAAGAATATACACTGTAATATAGCAAATAATTCCATAGTGTTTATTTGGATTCTCTTAAAGGATATTAAATGGGGAAAGTCTAATCCAACAAAGAGAAGTTTGGGTCATCCTTGCAAGGAAAATTGTTGGAATCTGAATAAATCTGAAATGACAAGGAGGGGAAATACACTTGTAATTAAAGTAATTTCTTGACAGCAAAAAGGAGGTGTCAGATCATTCCTCAAGGTGCTGGCAGTGAACTTGCCATAACATCTAGACCATAATAAAAGAGACCTGAGAAGTTCAAATATTTTTTTCTGGGTATATGCTGCTATTCCTTTTGGACTTACCAATTACATTTGAAATAGGTTTTTGAATCTGAGGTTTGAGAATGTGACTCCTGTGCTCAGTCATGGGTTTGCCAACTCTTGCCAGTGCTGTGCCTCCTGCCGCGGTGCAGCGGGGCTGCTCTGGTGGGGGTGTTTAACACACAGTGCATCCACCTTGCTGCACAGGAGTGGTGCCATCCTGCAGTCTCTGCTCACAGCCCTGAAGGCTGCTGTACGTAGAGGTTGGAGACTGGATGTAATAGTGGGCTCAGCAGTACCAGATGTTATCATTGTAGAGGGATGTTGGGCTATAGGTGCCCTTCTGAAATGTTCACAGCTCAAGCCTGAAATACAAGGTTGACCCATAAGAACAGTGTGAAACCTGTTGGGACAGTGGGAGGAGTGAAAACCACAGATTAATTTTAATCATATTTTATTCTGAGATGGGAAGAAGCTGCATTAAGTGGTGGTGGGGGAAAATTTCCTTCATGTGTTAATCTAGTATCAGACATTGGGGGTGTTTGCTACCATCAAAAATATTTTTAATCAATGAAAGTTCTCTAGCATATTTCTGCTGCTCCAATAAAATATTAATATTGGGTTTGTTACCTGGTTGCATAACTAGTATTGTGGCATGATATAATTGGTGAAATTGTTGCTATTCATCTTTATCATAATCTTTCCAATATCACTGCTGGACACTTAGTCTTAAAATTTCTCTGTTGCTGTTACCATGCCTCTTAGTTCATGTTGATCCCAACATCAGTGAAGACATTTTTGGAATCACAATCAGAATTTTACCTGGAGATACATAGAAGTGCCTGTAGGTAAGCTTCACCTGGCACTGCTGTCCTCCTAGCAGGTGTAAGTTCTCAGAGATGTACACCATTTGATTTAAAGCAAGTTCCTGGTAGTATGTTCTTCAGATGAGAGAGAATTCTGTAGATGAAGCACTTACAAGGGAGCATGCTAAAAGACAGGACTATGCCAGGGTCTAGTTAGCCATCCCTTATTCATGTTGGCCCCGTTCTCAGAATCTTTATTTTTCCTGCCCTTTCTCTTATCTGATACTGTCTTAGTGCTTTGGTACAAATGTCCAATCAGCATATGAAAATTGTATTTCATAAAGGTACTTCCATTTGGAAATCAGTTAATTTAACACTTCAGTTTGGTTTTCTATAAATAGATTTTTTTTTTTAACCTATTGGCCCTTTTTCCATTTGTTCTTTCCTGTAACAAGCACATGAAATTGCAAAGGTTTGCTAGCTTCTACACATACACCTTAAATGAGCTTCCTAAGTTTCAGTTCTGTAGTATGTGTGCTGCATTTCTACACATTCAAGTGCATTCACAGTAAAGGTTAGACTACTTAAAATTCTGAGAGTTCAGTGAACTGTTAGGATGGATAAAATTCAATTTTAATAGGATCTTTATTTTAAATAGAGTATGCTTCTTTTAGGTTAACGGAAAAGAACCAGATGATGAAAATCTCAATAAATCTGAAATAAGCCAAGTTTTTGAGATTGCACTTAAAAGGAACTTGCCTGTGAATTTTGAGGTATGTTTATTTTACAAGCTCTAGATTTGTTTTTACTAGAATATTAAGGGTGCACATTAAGTCGAGTCTCTTCTAGATAACCTAAACAACTGACTTTTAAAATGTCTTGTTAGTTGTGGATACACTTTTACCTTTGACAGTCACCCTGATTGTCTCAGAGTTTATATGGTAAAGTGAAGAAAAAAGAAAACCCCACCTGTTCACAAATTCAGACACTAAAATCAGAACACAAGTGAAACAGCTACGCTGTGGTTGTCTGTGCAATCTTTTTTTCCAAGCTTTTTTGAAACAAATCAGTGTTACAGTGAAGAAACCAAACACAACCCCACGTTAATGGTTAGAGCATTGAAATGCAGAGTCAAGGCAAAGGAGTGTAGCTCACTCTGAAATACATTTATGGAAGTATTTGCTTAATTAAGCACTGATGTGGACTACCCGCAAGTTGCAGAACCTCACAAATAGGTTTCCTTTCTTGCCATGAGGTGACCTCATGTGCATCTTACTTTCCTGTCCCTTTGGCCTGGCTGCTTGCTGCCTCTTTGCCTCTCCTTGATAGTTTTAGTTACCTTAAATCAGTAGCTTCCATAGGAGCATCTCTCTTTTACTAAAATATTGATTGTGCTGCTTTCCTGAGCTGGCAGAGTAACATTGAAGTCAACTATCCAAATTATTAGAGTAAGAAAACACAATTGTGTGTAACTAAATTGCTTCTGAAACTGTTCTTTGAAATTTCCCATGAAACTTTTGATTGTTGCAGATTAGCCTGAGCATCACTGGTAGAATATTCTGGTAAAAATATACTGTCACACAAAGCCAGTTGTGGGTGGAAGTTCTTAACTCATTCTTACTTTTTTTTGACTTGATGGATATTTTGAGGTGTGATGTGTTATGAATGGAGTTAAAAGACTAAATCTCTAGTAGGCAGCTGTCTTAGATGTCTGCAGAATTACTGATTTCTGTGAACTAAAATGCTGGATCCTAAAGAATTGTTTTCTCTGTAATGTTCTGTTGCCATAATATGTTGTATTTAGCAAGGTGATGTTAACTGTGTGGAAATACACTGATGAAATAGAACAGTCATATTTTAATATTGAAAGAGTAAACCTGTAAATTAAATAATATAGGTTAATGACATATATAAACACTGTTTACTGCTTGCTGCATCTGATCTTTTTAGAGTACATGTTTATTTGGGTGGGATTATGTTATTAGAGAATGATTTATATCTGGATTTTATGGGAATCTGTAGTCTCTTTATCCTTAGTTCTTGAGAGAAGTTTGCTATAAACAATGTGCCCTACCATTTTTAATAAGTGTTTATCACGCTTTCACTCAGTTTTTCCCTCTGAAACAGGTGACTAAGGAAAGTGGTCCTCCTCATATGAAGAGCTTTGTAACCAAGGTGTCAGTTGGAGAATTCATGGGTGAAGGTGAAGGAAAGAGCAAGAAGATCTCAAAGAAAAATGCTGCAATAGCAGTCCTAGAAGAACTGAAAAAATTGCCACCCCTTCCTACAGTTGAGAAAATGAAGCCACGAATCAAAAAGAAAACGAAATCAATAGTGAAGGTAAGAGACAAACAGATTGGAAATCTGGCTGTTACAAAGAACTATCAGGTGAGAGGAATTCCTAAATTAATTATAAACACTCTGCAACTGCTCAGCTTTTATCAGCAGTCTGGTACTACAAATGAAATGCTATTTAGCTCCCACACTGGGGCTGTGGCACCACTTCTACAACAGTTACCAGTAAATTTAGGGTGAAAGATAGAACTTGCAGAAGAATGAGTGGCACAGAAAAATGAAGCTCTGACTTTCAAGCCTTAGACTTTACAGCTTTGGGTTTTGCATGATTTCTCTTGTGCATGTTCTCCTGCAAGCTTGTCCCTCCTAGTATATCAGGATGAGAAGTGTCAAACCATTTCCAGTGGCAGGGTGTATGTGGTCAGCTGCAAGAGCAGACCCAAAGAAAATTGTCTGTGACAATGTTTCATTAAGCAACTTTTCTCTCAGTGGTTTTGAATTCTAGAGATAAATTAGTTCAGTGGCATGCTGCATTTGTCTGTTAAAGTAAACAGTCACAAATCTTGGCTTATTTCCTACACATTGTTCTACATAGCTGCAAACAAGTCCGGAATATGGTCAAGGAATGAATCCCATTAGCAGACTTGCCCAGATACAGCAGGCCAAGAAAGAGAAGGAACCAGAGTACATGCTCATCACAGAACGTGGCCTTCCAAGGCGCAGGGAGTTTGTTATGCAGGTTTGTATATTAATTTAAGAAATCAAGTTGCATGACTGTCTCTTTGGTTTGGCTTACAGTAACCAGGTTCTTGTGATGATGTACAAAGATGATAGAATTATGGCCAAATTTCCATGAAATTTTAGATGGTATTTAGTGGGCTACATTCAAGGAAGAAAAAGGTTCAGGAAAAGTGATCTAAATCATGTTTTTTTAAAAAATTGCATAAGGTACCAGGAGTCTGTTGTACCTAATGTTTATTTAAAAGGAATATTAATATTCTCTTAAGAGGTACTGAGCTTCTGATATTTCGTAATGTAGGATTCATTAACACAAACCTGTGTATCCTTCATTTCCTTCTTTCTCTGAGTTGTTGCATGTGGCTTTAAAGTGCAGCTCTTTCTGCACTCTGCATTGCAAATCCCAGCAGCACAGTAGTATTTTAAATACTCCGTATCTACCAGCCTCTGATAATTAAATGCATTCTCCAGACCTCTCCCCTGCCCTGGATAAGTTGCTTTCCTTCCATTACGTTAGTAAATCTGCTAAGCCTGTAACTTCAGCTAGGAAAATTTGTCTGCTGTGATACAAGCTTTGAGCGTTTAGGCTGTTGCCAAGGTGAGGTGATGATATATAGCTGTTTACAAGACTTCTCTTTGGGGTTTTTGTGCTTGGAGATAAATGATCATTGATTATATATATATATATATATATATAAAAAAATTACAACTTGCTTAGAATAATGATCACTTGAACTGTTTTGTGACTCATGGCATGCTCAAGACACAGATCGCTAATAAGTGAATCATCACACTATGGTTTAAGAATCACTTGTTTTTTCTCCCTCTTTTGTCCAGGTGAAAGTTGGTGTACACACAGCTGAAGGAATGGGCACAAACAAAAAGGTTGCTAAACGCAATGCAGCTGAAAATATGTTGGAACTTTTAGGTTTCAAAGTCCCTCAACCTCAACCTCCAAAGCCAGCATTAAAGACAGAAGAGAAAGTAAGAGTCTTTCAGAGTCAACCCCTGTTTAATACTACAGCAAAAGCAGAGCTGAAACTGTAGCAGCTTTGCAGGGCAATGTAGTGAATCTGTGTAGTGATTCAGTGTAGTGGATTCCTGCTTTCTACCCCAGCCAGGAAGCGGTTGTATTGAAGTGACTGTTCTCTATAAACATTTTATAAACGTATCACACTTTGGATACGTTGAGTCTCTAATGTTGCAAGTAAATCAAAGTCTCATGGGACGGCTCAGTGAGTGTATTTCTTCTCTATGGAATGGCAAAGAACCTGTGATAAGTGATGTATTTGGTCTTAGAAGCTTGCAGACACGTTATCGGACTTGGTGGTAGCAATAGTTTTACATAGCCTTAGCAGCAGTTGCGGTCAATAGGCCTGTAACAAACCTTTGGTGGGTTCCTTATGAAGGAAGAGCCTTACATTCTCCTGTTGATTCAGCAGGTGCTACCAGGGAGTTAAAATAGCAAGGCTGAGTTTAAGGTTTTTTTCCTTTTCATGTGTCTGGTATGTCATCCTCAGTAATACCAGAAACTAATGTTAGTTTAACTGGCTTTATTATGGTATCTCGTTCTGTTACCTGTGTTCTTACCATACCATACCACTTCACAGGTCTGCAGATAGTTTAAGTCATTCAGTGAAGAATCACTGAGCTTGTCTCTTCATGGTAGCTATGAATTAATTGAGGCTTCTGAATAATAAATTTTTCAGTAAAGTTGTGACTAGTCCAATCACCTACAGCTTAAAAGTTTTAAAACTTGGGTGAAAAAAAAGGTTTAAATGGATATTTTGTGTTTGGCTTTTTTCCTTTTGTCTTTAAGACACCAGTGAAGAAACCAGGTGATGGAAGAAAAGTAACCTTCTTTGAGCCAGGCTCTGAAGACACTTCAACTAGTAAGTAGCCTTACTGAAAGAAGCCTGGTCCTGTTGGGACCTGTGTGACTGTAAGGGATGTTTCTCAGGCCGTCAGTAGTGTCATTTAACACACGGCCACGAGCAGAGGTGTGTCACTGCTGGCCTGTGAACTAAATCTACCCTTTGGGAAGGTTTTGTTCCAGTCCCAAAGAGATTACTTCTCCCAGGTCATACAGTATTTGGCTTGCTTGGCCACCTGCTCGGGGATGGGAGTAGATGGCTGAGCCAAAAGCTTGTGTGTGCCGGTGGGTTGGTCGAGCAGTTAGTGGAGGTGCAGCTGCCGCTGCCTGCAGTGTCTGGGCTTGTCTTACCTCGACCTGAGGGATCTTGGGACAGGCTTTAATCTGTGTCTAGGGCTTTCCAGGACAAGGAAGATGTTCAGGACTGAGCTTCGTTCTGATCCACAGGCCAGGCCCCTCCAACCACCAGGAGTGAAGTGGGGCAATTTCTCTGGGGGAAAAGGTGAGCGGAGGAGGAGCGATCAGCCTCTTGGGCTCAGCACAACGTTTCTCTGGGACAGGGTGGAAATGAGCATGGGCGCGGATTGCCGGGGACAAGGGCTGGGGCTTCTGCCACCTGGGACTAGCCTTCTAGATTTGGAGGAATGGTTGCAGGTTTGAAGACTGCCAGAGAAACATCACTCTTAAGTCTGAGGCAGAGTGGCAATGGGAGGGTGGTGCTGAGTGTGTTGAGGCAGAGTCAGCTGTGTTAAGTTTGGCTGTATTATGTTACAGATATTCAGGGAATAATTGCAGCATGTTGAAGGCTGTTCCTGGAATGAAGATGAGAAAAGGTGTCAGTACTAGATGAAATTCATCTTTCTAAAGTAGAGTTGAAGAAGGAATGAATGGCCTTGTACTGCAGAACAACCTCTTTGTGCTTGGTCTCTAATGACTCAGAGCAAAGAACTGTGCCTGCATTTATTTTGGACAGTTGCTGGTTATAGTGGTCAGATCCACAGATGGGTGGCTGGAACAAAAAAAACCCAGACCTGGCCACCAAGTACACAGGCGTTGGCTTTTCCTAATGTAAACTGTGGGAGGAGTCATTATGGAAAGTTTGTCTATCACAACATATTTCTGTTCTGGGATAGTATGTTTCAGGTGCTTTATGTCCTGAAGTATAACGTTGTTGCTTAAATTATAAATAGTGGGATTGACTTGGACTGTAGTAACGTTTTACTGCGTCTGTAAGATCTCAGGTAAACTTCCTGACTTCTTACTCAAGCTTTGTCATCCCTGCTTTCTTCCATCTCCAAATTTTGGCTTTCATCCTCAGACTTGAAACAACTCAGTCCTGCTGAACTTCATTATTCTGCTGCAGTACTGACTGCTCTGTTTATTTCAGCAGCAGTGTCTTCCCCACCTTTCATGAGCACAGCTCTGTAATTTTCCTCCACAGTTCTGTGTGAGTTCTCTTGAAAAGCTGTTCTTATCCCTCTAAAATCTGACTTATGCCATAATGTCAATAAGTTGGTAGCAATCTGTGGTTGGGTATTTGCTGTAAATAGTCATTCTTGCTTCTTCATCCTGCACTACCATGACATGTAACCTTACCTACCTGGTTACCTTTCACAGTACAGGGTTTAAACTTTGTGGGCTGTCACTGTCTTTACAATATTTAACAGTGGCTCTGGCCATTCTGTGGTTTCATTATTTGCCTCTATGGTTTAAATGATGAAATAAAATACTCTGAAACTAAAAGCTAAACCTTATGGTTGTCGCTGTCTGAGATGTCTGTTAGCTTGTCTAACCCAGGGAAGCTGCTCCCAGAGGTAAGGGTGCTCCTCTTGGCAGAAGCAGGTGTTGCACTGAGTTGTTTATTCCCTAAGCACACTCTTGGTGATGCTGAGTCCCTGCCCCCCGAAGGCAAATCAAGCTCACTAAGTTTTTCAAAAGTAATTTAAAACAATTTATTTCAAAAGTGGCTTTTGATGCCTATGTTTGCCTGCAGCAGGGCTCCTGGAAACAGCATTGCTTTAGTGCATTCCTCTCTCTCCTCAGGTAATAAAGAAGATGAATTTAGGATGCCTTATCTCAGTCATCAGCAGCTTCCTGCTGGAATTCTTCCCATGGTCCCCGAGGTTGCACAGGCTGTAGGAGCCAATCAAGGACACCACACCAAAGAGTTCAACAGGGCAGCCCCAAACCCTGCAAAGGCCACAGTAACAGCAATGATTGCCAGAGAGCTATTGTATGGTGGCACTTCTCCTACTGCTGAGACCATCTTAAAGAATAACAACTCATCAGGCCACGTACCCCACGGACCACTTACTAGGCCTTCTGAGCAGCTGGACTACCTTTCCAACGTTCAAGGAATCCAGGTAAGATTTCTTCCAGAGCTATCCAACCTCATCTGATCTGTTTGTTGTAAAGCTTTTTACTTCTGCCAGTGACTGGGGTCTTCTATGGCTGCTTGCTAAGCTGAAAGTCATGTGAAAGTTTTACTTTACCTCTGAACTGTACTGAATTTCACAGCTTGCTTTATTTAGTTTTCAAACGTGCATTTCTGTACTGCAGCCTCAGCCTTAGCTCTGTGCTGCTGTGAAGTCTTGGAAGAATGCAGCTAAAGAAACACTTTCCCTTTCTGAAAGTTCCCATGATGTATGAACTTTAATAACCTTTCATACATTAACATTTGCTGTAAGCTGTACGTCTTCTTGTGTTTGGTCCCTTTAATCAGTATTCCCTATACATTCACAGATTAATGCATTCAGGGAGCTCAGTGGATTAAAAAGTGTAATCAGGAGAATTTTTGATGCAGGTAGCTATGATCAGAATAAAGGTCCCAGCAACAGTCATTATTATGTAGCCAGTTTTATTGAGAAGACTTGCAGAGCTCTCATGTTTGCTAAAAAACATTGCAAGTGAAGTCAAACTTCAGTGCTTCTACTGGCTGACAGAATTGACTATAAGTAAGGATCAGCTTCATGTATGGGCAGATAATTACAGCATTTGTACTTGGTTAACTGAAAAGAACTAAATCCTTCTTTCTTCTTCAGGTTGAATATAAAGACTTTCCAAAAAATAACAAGAACGAGTTTGTATCTCTTATAAACTGTTCCTCTCAGCCACCACTGATCAGCCATGGGATTGGAAAGGATGTAGAATCTTGCCACGACATGGTATGATGAATTTTGCTGAAATGCTTTCTCTTTGACCTTCAGTGAATTAAGGGGTGCAGACAATAGACCAAGGTTTCATGTTACTGCTGGTAGCAATGAATTTGGTGCTGTACAGTTCTGTAGCCAATACTGCACAGGTTGCTGCAATAATGGATTAATAATACCAACACCTAAATAACCTTGAAAACTTTAAATATAGATAGGGTCACAATTTTGGTCTGCAAATGAAGCATTTGCTTTTTCTTGACATTATTTGCACAAGCACAATTAAAGATAGGTATGAAAAGGAACTTTTATCAGAGTGTTTTGGGTTATTTTCTTTGAGATTGGGCAGGGATTTCACTGGGAGCTGTAATTCCAGAGTTCACATTTACCAGACGCTCTGCTAGAATGGAATCCAAAAGGGAAGAAATGCAATTTGCTGTTAGAACACAGGAGACACTCTCAATCTATCTGTTCAGCTTTCTTTATAAATAAGATCTTTTCTTCACAGTAGCTGGAATATTTCTTGTGAAAGGGTGTCTTCTATACTGTAATTTGGAAGGGACTCTGCCTACAAAAGACACTATGTATTGCTAACTGTGCACAGTCTGCTGGACTTGGGAAGGGTTTGGTTCTTTGGTATCCCATGGTGACCTGAGTACTGACTGCAGACTGAAGTAATAGTTCACAATATGGGAATACACTTTGGAAAAACTGATTTTACTGATTTTTACACTAAAGGTTTTGCAGTAATTTTCTAAAGACTGTAATTTGATAGAGATTTCTTTGGTCTTCTCAATTTTGCCATTTCCATACCCATCACTGCCTCCTGCTGCAGAGAGTCAGCCTTGGCACAGGAGTCAGTGCAGTCAGTAGAAGGGTTTAAAAGGACCACTGCTTCGGAGCTTAGACATTGCGACTGGCCCGATGGGAGAGCTGTGCAGATAGCCAGCTTTCCCTAATGTGAGCTGTAACTCTCAGGGATATTTGGAAAGGGAACTCGGTGCCTGAAACTGCTGGGAATAAAGCTGAGGATGTTCAGCTCTCAAAGGAGGAGACTGACTGTTGCATTTGCTGTGTCACATGGACTCTTCAGCAGTCACACATGCACTGTCTCTGTCATATTTTTGATTCTTGTGTAACTTCTTTTTCTGCAGAGGACCTTTTGGCTCTGTGTATTTTAGTGTCCTTTATCTTAAGCTCTGTGCAGTTTGAGCCATTACTAATTTAGTGTCCTTTTAATTATATTAATAGTACTGCTGAATTAATTTCCCCTACAACAAACACGATGGGTATCCCCTAGTCACAGCACCATTCTGTGGCTTAATGTAGCAAGATTAAATTCTACAGCATTGCATTCTTCCATCACAGTTGTGCATCTCAAAAGAAGTATTGCCAAAATTAGAGTTGTTTTTAATGAGTCCCAGTCCTGCTTTCATTGAATTAATGAAGTGAACTCAGGCTGAATTGATGAGTGCTCTCTCTTTCCTTTAGGCTGCATTGAATATTTTAAAGTTGCTGTCTGAGTTGGACCAACAAACCACAGAGATGCCAAGAACAGGAAATGGACCAATGTCTGTGTGAGTGTTACCCATTGACTTTCCCTTGTGCTAATGGAAACTTCTAACCCCATGGTGTACTAGAAACAAATAAAACGTGAGGGGTTTTTCATTTGCCAGAAAAGTTGACATGCCCAGGGCTGTTATCTCCTTCAGAAGGATGAGAGGGTAGGTTTTATGATCAAGCTTGTAATTTTCACATGTCGAATGCAAGTTACTGAGCAGGAGCAAGTGGATAAAGTGTAATGGGTGCAATCCCTCTGCTTAAACTATCTGACTACGTTTGTGTGTGAACAGTGTGACTTCCCAGTGGGGTTAGGTGATGTAGCAGTTCCCCACTTTCTAGATATCTTCTGTGTGTAAACTGTAAACAACATACAGGTTTCACAGCTTGTTGTCAGCAGAAATGTGGCAGGGTGGCAAATTGCTCCCTTTGACTGTTGGGGTGGGGAAAAAGAACAAAAGGGTGGGGGGGTGCAGGGGGAAGGGAAAAAGCCAAAGAATAGTTTCTCGTTTCAATAATAAGCTGTCAAAATGGTGGAACCAACAAAGTGCTAATTGATTAAAACTGGGGGCCAGCTATATGGAACTAATTGTTATATGCACCTCACATTCTTCCAATCAGACCCAAAAGTGTCTTATTCATGGAAACAGTGTTTTATCTCCTAAGTAACAGGTGTTTTCTCATTTGTAGATGTGTGAAACAAGAAATGGAAAGTGACCCTCTTCTCAAACCGGCTAACTCAAACACTTTGGGACAAACACTGGACAGCACTGCCTAAAAAAGGCTTTTGACTGGACCCAAACTGAAAGCACCAGAGAAAATCAAATGCTTCCTATTCATGTAACCTAACTGTTTTAGAGTGCTACAGTCTTTACAACCTACTGTAGTGTCTAAATCATAACCGTTGCTTTTTCTTCAGACAGTGATAAATTTTTAGTTTCATTATGTTGTTTTGATTGAAATGACACTATAAATTTTTCATTTAAAAGTTTCTTAATTGTATCTAGAACAATAGCACAGTTTAGAAACTTTGTCTTCTGAGACTGACATGTTATCTGTGAACTAACTTGGGAAGATCATATCCATGTATGTGGTTATTTTGTTTTTATTGAAATAGCAGAGTTTCACTGGAAACAAATTGTGTGCCCACCATTTTAAAACATCCAGTATTTTCTCAACCCTAGCTTAATTATCCAACGGTTGAATGAATTAAAACACTTTAGGAATTTTAAACTTTGTTTGATCATTTTTGGTTAANGGGGGGGGGGGAGGGGAACTTGAAAGCAACAGAACTTTAAATGATCTCTGATCTACGTTTTAAGGATTGTGCGTATCGATGGCACACCACAGCTCACTACTTTACAGGATATGATCTCAGTGTAGTGCATATAAAACCGCAGATTGATTTTCCTTGAGTGCTTTATACTGTTTAATTACATCTCCATGTAGGGCTGAAAAAAATTACCTATGTTTATATATAAACTGTGTTGCTTTTGATGTTGTGTTATTGCGCGCTGAACTGTGCGCAATAAAGTTTTTTGCATATGGTCCAGGTAAAGCACGATAGCCTTGCAAGTTAAGTACTGCTTCAGTTCATTGTTTACGCTGGAATTTTTTCTCCCCATGGAATGTAAGTAAAACGTAGTGTTTGTCACCAATAAATGGTAATACTAAATTTTTTTTGGGTTAATTTATTCTTGTATGCCACTACGGGGGCTGCTTTTTATAGGATTTGTAATGCTTGTGATATAGTACGGGCAGTATTGTAAAGCTATGGAGTAACTGTACAATGGTTATCAATTACATATAAATAACTACTATATAGTAATGTGGAGGATGTGAAAACCTGGCAAGGTCAAGGAAATTCAAAAGTAACGTGGGTACATTTTGTTATTTGTGCCACAGTGTGTTAGTGCAACTGTGTTAATGGGAGCTTAAACTAAAGTCACAATTATGACAAGAAACCTGGCACAACAGGTTGGTATGATTTCCAAGTTTAAGTCTCTACTTTTAAGTTTCCTTGTTTGCTTGTAAGTTGAGTCATAACCTTGCCTTGCACTTAGTAATTTTCAGGGGGTAGTACTTTCAAAACAAATCTTTCCCTCTAGCAACAAAAACTGGCACCGTAGACTGACACACGGCAGTGTAACGTTTGGATGTGAACTACGTTCGGTGTGTACTTAACTGGTAATCTGTAGCAGCACTTCCTAAACACCTGTTTGCAGCGTGTGTAGTAACTCCTCAGAGGCAGCAGTTACTGCAGATGCTGTGTCTCAGAGCTAAGTGTCTTGGCCTTTTTATTTGCATTATCAAAAGCAATTGGGCCACATTAACTGCATACCAAATTTTATTGAATCAAGTTGGGTTTGATCATTATAAGCGCAAAAAAAATTGTAAAGTTTTTTTTGTTTTGTTTTGTTTTTTACATTTGTAGAATTAAAATGCTGTACATTTAAAAATTAAAAGAAACTTGCTAGGCTGAGGCTTTGTATTGCAAATTCTTACAACTGCTCTTGAAGGGATCTCTATTGGGAAACAGGTATCATATTGACAGTAGTGTAAATGATCTCCCTGCCTTTATCAGCTGCTACTTGGGAGTCTCCTCTTTGGATGGGACTAGAATCTATTCTTCTGGCTATTCTTCAGCATCTATTTGTCAATAATCCTGTTCCATGAACCTGAATTAAGGTACTTTGCCATGGTTACCTCTGTTTCAGTACTCTTCAATGCATCTGTCATCCTAAAGGTGCTACCTTAGAGAAGGTTCTTGTGTAATCCCAGCCTCGCGATGGAAGACTTCATGTCGCTGGGTGGATTCTAGGTAAGCCAAAGCGAGCTTTTTCTGTTGTCTTCTCTGGGCTTGATGTGGCAAAGGAAGAACAGTGACATATGTCAGTGATATCACCTGAAGGCTTTATCTCACACTTTCAGTCAACAGAGACTAAAATGTTCTACAAAGAATACAAATAGAGAAAGCTGAGGCGCAAGGTGAAATTCTCTGGCTGCAGCAGCAGAGCAGTCTGGTGTGTATTTGTATGGGTATAATGCATACATTTCTGAGTACTAGCAAAGCACAGTCTGTGAGACACCTCACCTTTTTGGATTCTTTCTCTATAAACTTTTTACTTTTGATCATAAGAAACCTCTCAACTGCAAGTGAATGAACTGGAACTTCAGGAGTGTATGAACATCAGCGTACAGTAGCTTGTTTCTTACTTGACTCTGCTTAAATTACCAATCTGAGTGTTTCAGAATCTGCTGGACATTTATTAAATTGTGAAGTTCTGCACTCCAAATATTAAGTTCAGCTACACAGAACTTCCCTTTGATCACTTTCAACTGGGAGTAAGAAAAACAAAGTATTTGGTCCAGTCTATCGCTCCTATCATGACCATGCTAACAACAACAGATAGTGATCCTGTTTCTTTTCAGAATTCACCACGTTCTTACTCCAGCCTCTGAAATCATACAGCCAGTGTTCTGCAAGTGCCCCTAAGGCACTGCTTCCGAGTGCAGAGGAAGGAGGTCAGACCCTTAAGGGATGCACTCCAGTGACTTGTGACTGGGAGTGATTCCTGAGGAGGCAGGTCACTGAGGGACAGGAGGTGGGACCTGGCAGGGATTTCAGTGCCTGCCAGCCTTGCTCGGTTGGACTGTTTTTAATGCCTGCCCAGATGTGAGCTATACAGGCTCAGAGGGAGTAACTGAGGAGTTTGGAAACCAGGTTCTGGAAATATTTATGTTCATTTTCCAGTAGTAGTTCAGCTTCTAAATAAGATCAGCAGAGACCAGACAACGTAGGCAATACATTTTCCTTCACCAGAGAAAATGTCCTGTCTGCCTGTACCCCCTCACATGTCTGGACTTTGACAGACTCATCTTCATGTTATTTTCTGGTATTGGAAGGAAAGCTCTCATCACTGCTTTCTCAGATTTCAAAGCCTTCAACCAACCTCTAAACTTCAGCAGCTTTTGTCCTTAAGGGCTTCTATATTTCAGGGATTTTATTTAGACAGCTCTTCTGTTTAAGCTCAGAGGTGGTTACAAATCTGAAAATACTCTTCTGAAAACTTCATCTCTGTGGCTGCATCAGGATATTTTGCTTCCCTTTATCTGCCAGTTGGATATGAACACTTCAATACCCAGTATACCATGGAAGGAGGGGTGGGGAAGGAAAATTGTTAGAGCAAATTAACATCTCCAGGGTATTCATTTAATCTCTGAATTAGAACTGAATGAACGCATCCAGGTGGCAAATAATACTTATCCAAGAGTATTTTATTCTGACAAATTATTGTGTATACTGCTAGCAGTATGCTAATGCAGCAAAATTGTATTTGATTAGAAATGAAAAAATGATAGTGCTTTTAAACTGTATTCATTCTCCCACCTCCAATTTCACAGTCATTTTTAGCAACCTGCTAATAGAGGTTGTTCTGGATTTTAAATGTCCCATGTTAAAGATGCAGAAAATACCAGCCATGGAGTATGCTTTCAACACACTCATCTTCTGCTACCAGCGTTTCATTAATTTTACTATTTCCAACCAAAAGATGTCTTTTATGTTTCAATGCACTTTGGTTTGGTTTGTTGGGTGAGTATGGGTTGTGGGGTTTTTTTGTAGGAGGGAGATTTATGGTCCCAAAGCAGGCAATCCCAACCTGATGTTAAGGGATAAAGCCTCTGATGTGTTTCACACCGAAGTCCCTAGCAAAAGCTGTTTGGGGACCACTGGGCATCTCTACAGCCCCTAATCCCCATTCCCCATTTCTTTCACTGTTGTTTTCACACAGTACCAAGACAACTGAAAAAAACCACAATTGGGAGGGGCAGGCATCACTGGAGGAATAAATCCATCAGTAGCTGTTGGAAACATGATTCAGTATACCTGTCCTACCAACTGCCACTACATTGGCATGAGAAATGTAAATTCCCTTGTGAAGTGATACAGAGGAGCCTTATGTCTTAAAATGTTGAGCCACCAGGTTACTTTTATGACTGAAGTGGATAAAAACTGGAAGAAAATGTGCTACAGGTATTTTTTGGTTTTGTCTTGAGATAGTAATGTCCCAAATGCTGCATTTAAAGAATCTTATTCTAAGTATCCTTAGCAGTAACTGTTGTGTTTTCTCCTGTACTGTACTCACTTCAACACTAACTTGTTTTCTGTGTTTGAACTTCCTGTATTGCCATGTGCTAAAGGGCTGGTGTAGCAATCCAATGCTGATCTTTATTCAAAAGAAAAGAGGTTATCCAAGAGCTTTTGCTATCTAGTCCCTCCTCTAAAGTGATAGCCAAGCCAGGTAAAAGGCAGAGACCTCTTGTCATTCAGCAGCCCACTGGGTAGAACTTCATTGATTTTAATGGCCTGTTGCCACATGCCAAGTGTGGTACGTTTTTGTTTTGGCTGACACTAAACAAAGCCAGTCCCACTTCAAGCACGTGCCCGACATTCGAACCTGGATGTGCACAAGCTCACATGTGTGCACTTGAGCCCTTGGTCTTCTGGGCTACCTAGGGAGGGGATGAAATGTGTGGTTCACAGAGGGATGTTTCCAAATTCCTTGTGAATGCTGCTGTGACTTCCCATGTTCTTGTCTGTCAGTATTTTTTGTTGGCACTTGGGAAAGCTGTTTTAGCCTTTAGAAATGTGGCATGCTTACCCCTCCCTTCCTAGCAGTGCTTTTACTTCATAAAGTTGCTTACTCTGTTCCTCTCCCCTTCTGTCCATGAACCCCTACTTCTAGAAGAGTAACATCTCCTAAAGCAGGCTTTAACATTATCTGACTTGTGATGGACAGATTCCTACCTCTGTGAGGCATGGGAAGTATCTTTCCTTCCCTTAGAAACACATTTCAACAGGATATTCCATGAGGTGGTTCTTCCAGTCAGGAAGAAGTCAGAGCAGGAGCTGTTCATGCAGCTGGGGCTGCGTGGGGCCCTGTGCTCTTCACCTGCCAGCCCAGAAACTGGTGCTGCTGACAGAGCGCTCTGGGTACTGCTCTGAGAACAGGTCAGCTTCCAGGAGATGCATTTTCTCTTCATCCTGTGTTTCTTACCTCAACCCCTCCTGATACCCAGAAGCCACTAGCAGGCTTTGCAGTGCCTTCCTGATGCAGGTAACTTACCCTGTTTAGATGAACTGAACTCCTGTTTATCTGTAGAAGCAAAGCATTCCCTCTGAATTAAACTGAAAAGCCTTGGAATGTGTTTGAGTTCCTGCAAATGTTCTTTCAACATTGCAGCTGAAAAGCTTGTACCATGTAAATAACCTAAGAACAGGTGGTTATTTTTTGCAAGATAAAGGAGGATGTAAACATTTCTAAAGTCACTTTTAAGTTTACTATATTGGTCTACAATTTCCTGTCTTTTAGCTCCATATTTTCTGACAAAGCAGTGTCTTTCCATCAATGCCTATATAAAATTAACTTGCTAACAATCAGAGGGCAATCTGTAAGCCACCTAAACTCCCTTCTCCATCCAAAAAATGTTTTCAGTAGAATCTAGCCACTAATTCTGCAAAATTTTCTTCTTGGCGTGCAGCACTGGAAACTGCAGCATTCCCAGTGCTAAGCTGTTAACAAGGCAGTTGCTTGTCTAATGGGCATTTATTGTTTCCACATTTTAAATGGTTTATCTGAGCTTGGAAAAACAGTTGAAACATTTTGATCATTTTAAGGCTAAACCTGAACATATGGATCAAAGCAGGAGAGGACCAGTCCTCCCAAGATGGAGTGCTCTGCCTCACCCCAAGACTGGCTGCAATGGTCGTGCCCTAAAAACCCTGCAGCATCCCCAAGGAAGATTTGTGTTCCTCAGAAAAGGAATGTGGGGTCCTCTCTAGAAGATACTGGGTGTCCCTGATGATCCCCAGGGACTGACCTCTGAACCTGCTGCTGCTAAGGCTCTAAAGCTCCTGCTGCTAAGGCTCTAAAGCTCCTGCTGCTTTCACAATGTAGCTGTGATCCATTTCTATCCTTTTTAGAAGGAAACTCTTGACAGACTGTAGGAAAGAAAGAAAAAAAAAAAAGAACGAACTTCATTTATGTGCAATTAGGCTTATTAAACTGGTAAATTGGAATACATCTCCCTGTTGGGTCTTTCTTACTGAAACTCAGCTCCATCATTCAGTATCATCATTTGTTCCTAGTTTTAGCTGCAGGCTATAAAAATTCTGGCTCCACTGCTATACTATCTCTTGCTGCCCTTGAATCCACTCTGTGAATTTTGTTTGGAATTTTTCATATTCTAAAAGACCAGTGTGTATGGCTTGGGAGATGCTCACAAAGATGATTTTCAATATCCAAACAGTGTGCTGACTTTTCATTATCAGTGTCCCACAGTGAAGCTGCTGACCCAACAGCTCAGAGATCTTTCCTGGTGCATACCCTTTTTTTTTTTTTATTGTTATTCCATTAAAATGTTTATACTGGAAACTTATTATTCACCTGTCCTGTTTAGAAATTTCCAGACTATTGGAGTTACCTGGTTTTCAGTTTAGGGTATCATATTTGTGGCAAGGGGGTTGGAGCTCTATGATCCTTGGGGTCCCTTCCAACCCAGACCATTCTGTGATTCTATGTCAGGAAGATAGAAGCTGCATCCCAATTGAAGTTTGTATTTCTTCATATTCAGCTCTGATTTTAAAAAAACCCTGAACACAACAATGTAGTGTTTGGTTTCTGGCATGTGAAATGCTTAATGGCCACATGAAAGGTCTTGTTTAGCAATTCAGAAGCATTTCTTCTTTCATCAAGTTTCCTCTCCTTTGGGCACTAGGGAAAATGATTCTGTGCTAGTGCTGTTGGCATGTGGAAGAGGCTGAAGACAGGTCCCTGGAAGGCTGGTATGTCATACAAAGGCATTCTTCAGAAGTTGTGGTGCTGTTAACAAAATGCAGGTGACTAACGGCCTCTTGCCCTTTTACCTTTGCTTTGACCATGACTGTAAGGTTAGAGGAACCACTCCTGCATGACTCATACAAGAGCAAACACCGGGACAGGAGGCCAGAGGCCTGGCCTAGCACACCGCTGCCTGTGGCTGCAGCGAGTAACCACCCTGGGCAAGAAAACTGTTGCTGTCCTGTGGGAGATGTGTGCCCTGCAGGCAAAAGTCCTGCTCATCTGTTGTCAAGCAGAGATTTCCCAGGCCAGCTGCTCTGGCCAGCAATGCCCTGTCCAAGAGGCCCCTCTGCAAGTGAAAGACAAGGAGAATTGAGACTCGAGGATGTTCTGATTTTTGCTGCCTCTTTAGGAACTTCCTCAGTTCAGTGAGACTGGCTACAATGAACCCCAAGTCAAAGAACTCATCTAGCTGAAGAGATTTTCAACATCGTTCTGCCAGGCAGAATAAAACCCACTGAAATCAAATAACTGAATATTAAGCTCTGCTACAGCTGTTTAACATGCCTGACCTTCCCATTTTTCTTTCCTTGCCACACTAGGCAACCCAAATCACATTTATAGTTCCTTTTGTGTTCTATATGTGACATGGGTTTGCAGTGTAACAAGATTAGTTTTCCCTGTAATCCTCTTAAGATGTCCTTCCTTTGATTGTTGCTTTCATATATTGGCGTTCTGGAACCTGGATTAATGAGATTGAGATTTATTCCACAAGTCCTGTTTGATAAGCTGCTTTCAAGAATTAGTGAAGTGCAAACACATTTCATTTGGAAAAAGCATTTTATTTGTTGCTGAATTATGCAGTGTTAAGCCAAACATACTGTAAGGCCTATATATGGACTTGCAGTGAGTCTGTCTGTAGATGCTACTAGACAAGGAGGTAAATAAGATAGGTTTACTCCTTTCAGAGAGTCTAAGATATCTTATGTGGCTTCTCCAGGCAGATTTGCAGAGCCTTGGCTGTATGTTTGCAAACTAACTGACAAATTGACAACACGCCTTTTCTCATCACATTTTAAGCACCATCCTTAAACTACCCCTTTCCATTAGTCCCAAACAATGTATTTACTCTGCATCAGCATGATCTGTTCCCTGTTTAGTTTGTAGAAGCTTGATACCAAAGTACCAGCTGGTTTGCTGAAGCACTGATGTGACATGTCACACAATGTTAATTAACACTTCAGACAACTCAGAGTGGGTGAACAGCTCTGCCTGGTGCCTTGGCTTAGCCAGTGTGTATTTTACAAAAAGAAAAACCCAGAGCATGGACCAATTACATGATTTTGAGTTAGTCTATACCAGAGGGGCTTACCGCAGAACTCCAGACTGTTCAACTCCTCTGTTTAGCCCAAAAGACCACCCTGCTGCTGTAAAAACTAGTATATGGCTTTGTGCCTTCTCTTGCCTGCCTCTGCCTTTTAAATTTTGTTTCACCCCCGCTTCTTTGGTTGGTCTTATTCTAGCAACAAGCATTCCTACCTTGCCCAGGGGGTGCTGGGAGCTGGGGGGGTCACTTTTGCAGAACATTTCTGAATCAAACAGTGGCACGCCCTGCTACAGAGTGACCACTGCTGAGGATGAACACCATGCCCGGCTGACCCTCCTGAACACCAACAGATGCATGCATGGCATGCAAGAGTGTAGGACACAGAAAATACCTTCAACGCACACTCAGGGAGATCACGTGGCAGATCTCCACCAGCTAGGGATGCCTGGATTCACACCCCATTCCCAAAATGAATTTATAGCTATAGTCAGGCTGTTCTTATTCAAGATGCATCCTTTGCTTTCTACTCCTTTTCCTCACGTTACTGAGGCAAACTGTTTTAACGTGACGTTTTTTGCCTGTCTATGGGCACCTAAAAAGCAAAATAACTGCTTCTGTAATGTGTTGCCCAAACTGCTGTACCCATTCTCCTGGACACGAACCTGAGCTGAAACCCAGTCACACATCAGCCTGGAGCCGAGCCAGGAGAAGGGGCAGTCCCTCCACGGACCGTCTGGGAGAGCCTGCTCTGGAGTAAGGCTGGAGGCTGCCGCTGCGTTTGCACGTGCCTTCGGACAAGCTACCGAACAGCTCTGAAACGCTTTCTGCTTTCTTAGAAGAAAAGGAGAAAATCAAGCCTACAATTCCATACTCGCCCACCCTGGCAAAGCACGTTAGCCGTACGGATGCCCCAGGCCGGGGCACGCACAGCACTTGTCCGGTTTCAGCGCCGGGCCCCAGCAGCGTGGCACGCCGCCTGGGCCGGGACCCGCGGCGGGAGGCCTGCAGCCGCCGGGCGGGGAAACGGGGGAACCGGCTGCACCCACCGCCGGCGCCCGCCCTCAGCCGTCCCTGCAGACGAAGCTCAGGCGAGACAGCGGGCACGGAGCGGGCTGCAGGCACCCAGCGCGCGCCCCGCCATGAGGCGATCGGGGCCAGGGAGCTCCGGCGCGGCCGAGTACGCCCAACCTCCTTTCCCTTCGCCGCGAAATGGCGGCCAGGCTGCCCCCGGGTCCGGGCGCAGCTCATGCCACCCCTCCCCTCACTGCCTTCGAGCCCGCCAGAGCAGGGAATGTACGCTTCAACCCATCGTCTCCCAAAGGGCCGCGGACCCATGCACGGGCAGGATATAGGAAAGAAAAAATCTCCCCCAGCCAGCCTGCACGGCACCGCCCGACATGGCGCTGGAGCCCGCCCCCCCAGCGTGGGCGGGTCCGGGGCGGGCCCACAGTCCCTATAAAGCTTCTCCCAGAGAGCCGCACCTCCTCTTGTTCCCGCATGGCTGAGGTGAGTGCGGTATGGGAGTGTGCTGCGGGGCGGGCGGGCTGCTGGGCCTGGGCTTACCCCTCTGCCGCTCTTCAGTGGCCCCTCTCCGCCCGAGCGTGCTTCTGGCAGCTGCCGGCGTCGCCTCCTTGTGCGGTTGATGAGGGAGCGGCTGGGGCCGCGTGGGCCGGCAGCATGGCCGCCTCTTTCCAGCCTCGGGGTCTTGTCCATAAGCCTTTCTCTATCGGCTTGAGCGGACGCCTTTCCCGGGAAGCTCTTAATCAGCTTCCTTCGGACCCGCGAGGAGGGCGGGTGTGCGGCCCCGGGAACTCGCTGGTGAAAATGATGACCGTTTTTTCCCCGTCAGAGCGACGCTGTTGATTACCACTGTTCAAGCCAGGTCACGTCTGATACACCAGCGGGAAGCTCCGCTGTGCCCCGTGCGCTTCAGGGCCGCTGTTAACTCTTCCCTTCGGCATCACTTGCAGGTGCCGGGCTCCGGGAGACCCGATGCGGCGGCAGGCGTGCGGGGAGGGCAGGTGCGTGGCTTGCTCGCCACGCCGGGACCCCTGGCAGGTGGGAATGGTAAGTCCTTAAAGTCGTCACTGGTTTAAAAAAAAAAAGAAATGTAGCGTATATGCTGTGTTTCAGAGTAGCTCCCGAGCCGCCTGTGCAGCGCGTTGCCAGGCTGCTGGCCCCGGAGCACTGCCTGTGCGTAGGTTTGATCCGCAGCGCAGGCGCTGTGCGGGTGGCAGCAGAGGCGGGTCCCTCCCGCAGGAGTGTGACCGGGCCCCGTGTGCCTCCCCTCACCCCTCGTCTGTGAGGTGGCCGGTCCGGCGGGATGAGGAGCCAGCAGCCTGGCATGGGCTGTGGGCTTACAGCTCCAAGCCACTGGTGGGGTCCCCGTGGCCTGAGGGCCAGTCACCAGGCCGCGCTGGAGCCGGGTATGGGGCAGAGCAGGCCCTGGGAGGGGGGAGGTGCAGCAGTGATGGCAACCTGGGACACGTGGTGTTCATGGCCAGGCAGGTCCCTTGGCTTGGGGTCTGCGACTGCGCGGTATCTGCTGCTGCGTGTGTGACCTCCAGCCTCTGTGGTAAGAGGGCAAGAAGGGCTGGGCCTGTTCGCTCTGCCTGCTTCATCTGTTCCATCTGTCTTATGCTCTGCTGCAGTAACTGCACACATACATGTGTTTTTCCCTCTGCTTTTGCAGTATTTCCCCTGTCCCATGTGCCTGTTAGCATACCGACCTGCTGGGCTGGGTGGGGGGTGGCACAGTTGCTGTGGGTCTGCAGCCACCTAATTCCTAGGGACTTGGCTGGTGTAAGTGATGACTTGACTTTTTTCCCCATCAGAGCGACAGTGTTGATTTCTTACTGTTCAAGCCAGATCGTGTCTGATGCACCAGCAAGGAAGTACTGCTGTTCCCCACAGCCTGGCAAGCCCTGGTGCTAACTATTCCCTCTGGCTTTACTTGTAGGGCGCTGCAAAGGCGGTGGGGCTGTTGAGCCTCTGGGAGCCCTGGTGTGATGGCTGTGGCTGACAGGAGTTAGTTGTGTGATTAACACACACAATTATGGCCTGGTTGGCTCCACTGTGCTTAAACTTCTAGCAAGCAAGACAGGTAAGTCCTTAAAGTTACCGTTCATTGCTGTTTTAAATCAAACTTTGTAAAGTGTGTGTGAATACTTTTCTGCTAGCAAGTTGTTTTGAAAAGTCTTGGTCCCTGAAGACTTTACTGACCTGTAAATTTGAGCATTAGCCTAGATGATTTAGAGGTGGAAGCACAAAGGTTTTCCTCACACAGAAGCACTGCAAAAAGGTCCTTTGTGTCCTCTGTTCCACCATGTCCGAAGTGGTGGGTGTGGCTAGTGAATGGGAATCTCCAAGCCACTGAAGTGTGGGCTGATGGTGTGTCCCTTTAGGAGGGAGGTGTTAAGTCTTTTCTGCCCTGCCCCTTGCTGACCAGATTCAAGTGTTGAGGATGGTCATGTGTGTAGGGCTTTGTTACTCCCCTCTGCTACTAGTTCACTCTGCCCCTGCAGATCTGCTGGGGGAGGATATGTGTGTAGCACAGCTGCTGTGGGTCTGCAGCCACCTAATTCCTAGGGACTTGGCTGGTGTAAGTGATGACTTGACTTTTTTCCCCATCAGAGCGACAGTGTTGATTTCTTACTGTTCAAGCCAGATCGTGTCTGATGCACCAGCAAGGAAGTACTGCTGTTCCCCACAGCCTGGCAAGCCCTGGTGCTAACTATTCCCTCTGGCTTTACTTGTAGGGCGCTGCAAAGGCGGTGGGGCTGTTGAGCCTCTGGGAGCCCTGGTGTGATGGCTGTGGCTGGCCATGATGAGGACGGTTGCCTGTCTTGCTCCCACCATACGTGCTGTGGCTGGCAGGGGAGAATGTAAGTCTTTGGTCCACTTGGGTTCACTGGTTTAAATAAAAAGGAGGGGAGGGAAAACACCTTTCTGCAAGAGGGAGTTGCTTCTGCAATGCTTTCATAGGTTAGTCCCTGGAAACTTGACAGATGTGTAGATTTGAGCATTGTGGCAGGGGCCTTTTAAGTGTTAAACCCAACATACATGTCAAAATGTTCAAGTTTCCATCTTTGCTGCAGGGAGTAATAACCTGTCAGCTGTAGGAAGACTTTTCAAATGTAATTGGTTGCCTTTTTATGTTCAGCTGAAGAGAATCAGTCATGATTTCAGATTTTTTTCCCCACCAGATTGGCAATGCTGGTGCAAACATCTGTTTTAACTAAACTAATTCCATAGATGGAAGAAGCTTCCCTTCCCCACGTGGCTGTAAACTGAGGCTACATGCCCTTGCACCTCTACTGCAGGGAAACTGCAGGTTTGCAGACATCACCCTCCAGTGAAACGTATCTCATCATAGCAACACTGACATACACAAGGCTTTAGGATCAGAAATGAAAGAGTTAGTTTTATCTTGTTACTTTTTTCCCCCAAAATGGGAGGTTCTCAATGAGAAGTGTGGATGAAAGTCAGTTTCCAGCAATGTGTCTGTTTGGATGAGGGATTGGTTTTGGTGCTTTTTTTAATAAAAGATCAATAATGTGGAGTTGAAACTTGGCTGTTTGGTTAGGCTTTCACTAATATTCTAGGAAAATGTGTTTAAAAGAACTTTGCTTCATCAAATGAACAGCTATTGTCACTGGTTTCATCTGGGTAAAGCCTTAGTTTGCTGTTCATGTGCCTGTTGTGCACATTGTTTCTCCAAGAGGTCTCCTTGGTAGCCTGTATCTGAAGAGCATAAATGTGATCTATCTGTGTGCAGTAGTGGGCTGACAAAATGTTGGCTATTTTCTTGGCAGGTTGGGATTTGTCAGAAGTCATCCTGGGACCTGCTGTGACTTCAGTGCACCAGCAGCAAGCTGTCTTCTGCTAATGATGTCCCCCTCCATGCTACTGCCTGTGATCTTCTGTCCAAGCTACAGCCTTCACATCCACTTGCAACAGTTCTGGTCTCTTCTCAGAGCTCTAGCAGGAGAGGCAGAGGAGACATGAGAGGGCAGGAATTCAAGTCTTGGCTTTCCTGTCATCCTAAAAAGCTGTAGTCATCTATTGTTGGCAGTCTGTAGAGTAGGGAAGGGGCATCTTGTGTGCTGCAGCACTGACTGCACTTCTGTATTGGTTTTGGAGCCTATTTCTAATAAAATTTGAGTACTGGCTGCTTTCAGCCAGTGACTGAAACAACATGTTAACAGCCTGTTTCTTGGTCTCATAATTGTAATGGCTGCTTAGGTGGAGCTGCCAGCTGCCTGGAGCTAGGGGAAAGGGGTGTGAGCTCATGGCAGTATGGCTTCCAGTACCCTGCAGTAAGGGCTTTGCCAGCATGTGGCACCTTGTGCTGCAGGAAGCTGCACTGGGGCACAGAGCTCTATGGTTGCTAGAAAGCAACAGGGCCAAAGGGAGATGTGCAGTCTGTACTTTGTGTGCCTCTGGCACAGCTCTCCCTCAGCTTCTCCCTTACATTCTGCATGTAGAATGTAACTCAGTGGGGATTGTGGCTGCTCTGGTAAGAGGTGTAGATTAGTGTGTTCCTGTCCAAGTTGCTGTAGCTCTGCAAATTCATACATCTGGGGAGTGATGGCAGTATGGGAAGGAAGCTAATGTCATCCTCTGTGAAGATAGGGTTGCTCAGCTAGTAGGACTGCTCCTTTGGGTTAGGTGTCTTTGGCAGATGTTCAGATCCTGCAGCTTCTGAATGCTCTTTGGCAAACTTCCAGGTTTGTAGAGCAGGAGAATTTAATCTGGATTGTAGGGAGCTACTACAGGAGAGGAAGCTAAAGGACTTCCTAATACCAGAGAAAGGTAGTCAGGGGCCTTTGGATGTCTTGCTTCCTGTACCTCTGATGCCCAGATCAACTGTTTACACATCTGGCCTCAGAAATCAGTTGGTGCACCTGTGCTGTGCAATGTGGAGGAGTTAAGTGGTGGGGAGTCTGTTCTGTGAGGAGGGAGGGGGAATGGTCTGCTGTGTCTATTAGCCTGGCAGCCAGGAGTGGTGTCAGCATGATGGCAGGCAAACAGGCCTTGGCAGATGTCCCATGCAGGTCCTGCTCTGGTTGTGTTTGTACACCCCACTGGCAGTGCAGATGAAGTAAATGGCTCCTTCAGATCAAGCTGCTGTGAAGAATTGCTGTACAAACCTGTAGTGTGTCTGGCAGCAGGCTCAGATTCAAACCCCATCCCTAATGATGGAAGCAGCTGTTCCCCAAGTATGGCTGCTGAGATGCAATCTCCTCAGGTGCAGCCTCCTTAGGTTCCTGGGGAGCAGAGCTGCTTTGGCAGCTCCTGTGTGGCCAGACCTGGGTCTGTGGCAACCTGTACCTGAGGGGTCATCTGTTAAATACCACATGGGTGCAGCTGCTGCCCAAAAGCAGGGTGCATGGGGAGGGAGGGGTGTTTGCAGTGAGCTGCTTAACCCAGTGGTGACAATTCAGCTTGGAGCAGGTAAAAGGGAAGCATGTTTAACAGACTGAGGAAATGCTTAAGGATTTCCTGCAGCATTTAGAGTATTGCAGTGTAATTTTTACTGCCTGATAACAGCCTAATTAATGCTATAATGCATGGGAAGTTATTTAAGGCAACTACAAGTTTAAGGGTATTCCTGCCACTTAAAAGCATAAATAAATTTGGGTGTTCTGGGAGGGGATTTGATACCTAAACTGATTAGTGGCCTTTGCCTTGTATGTTCAGTAGGAAAGAACAGTGTTGGAAAATGAGCTGCTAATCAGCATTTGAAGTGGTTTTCCATTAAACTGGGCAGAGATTTTTCTCATTCAGTTAATGTAAACAGCAGCATCCCTTGAAATAATGTGTTGCTGAAGGATCAGAACTGCTGTTAATAGAACTACTTTGATAATGTAATGAGCAGTATCTACCAGCACACTTTGGGGAGTGGAGAGTGCTGGTTGTGAGACAGATGTACCTGAAACAAGGAATTTGTGTGTATTGTTGGTGCTCAAGAAAAGTTGCTCAGGTCAGGATTCAAGCACTGCTGCTGGTGCACATGTGCAGGAGACAGCTGAAGGTAACTCGTATTCTAAGCAACCTGGGATTGCTCCCTAGTCTGGGTGCAGGGACTGGCTGATGGTGGACCTGACCTGAGCCCAGTCTAGAGATCTCCTCTGGCCTGGCAGCTGCAGGGGGAGCTGTGTGCATGCGGTGCCCAGAGCTTAGTGGGGGTTAGATGGGGTTTCTTCATTGCAATGTGTTAGTTTGACTCGTTCTGTGTGCATGTGGGCAGAATGCTTTTGCCTTGTTACTACAGCAGTGTGCTGTAGTCAGCTTACCTGGAAGAAGTGTGACAAATTGGAGACAAAACTAAAAGTAACACCTGAACTTGTCAGAGGCTTTTATCCAGAGGAGTTGAGGAGGTCTTCTGTACTGCTTGGCTTTTGCTTCAAAGCTTTCATCAGCTGGAGTTTTTGATATGCCTGCAAACAGCTGGGCACCTTAAGTGCAGCTTCATCTCATATCTGCCTCTCTAATGGTTTTTTTTTCTGGAAGTAGTTTGGGTCTAGAGAGCATCCCTCAGCACTCTTTTCCCAGTGTTGTTCCAAATTCCCACACACCATGCTCAAAAAGGTCTGCCTTTACCAAATGTCTGTCTGGACAGAGTTTCAGGAAAACAAGGGTGCATGGTAGGCCAAGATGGTAAACACAGACCAGGGGTCATGCTCTTTAGTACCACAGCATCTGTTTTTTTTCTGTTGTGTGGGCTATTTTACCTCCTGCTGTTTCTCCACACACTTGATAATGGAGATCTGGATACCTGGCTGTGACCAGCTGTGGGCTCTCAGCAATGTGGGATACTGTGAGCTCAGGTAACTTTCCTGTGTGTAACCATAAGCTATTAAAAAACCTGAGCTGCTATGGACTTCCTAACACAACTGTCTTGCAGCCCAGTAATGAAGTAAGCCTCCTGGGTACTAGAGAAGCCACCAAACAAACTTCATTGTGTATGCCAAGCATGGAGGTAGGATCCCCCATGTGAAAAATCTCTCAATGTAGCCCTATGATTAGGGGTGGGGGGTATTAACACTCCTCAGAGCATTTTGGCATTGGTTGCCCCACTGCTTGCCTGACTTCTGCAGGCACTAGTCAATTTGTGTGTGTGTGGAATGAGGAGATGAAGGGCAGGATTTGGACAGAGGCTGGCTTACAGCTTGTTCTCTGCTTGGGCAGCTCCCTACTAGTTCTCAGAGGCCTGCAAGGGATAATCACAGCATGTCCAGAGCTGATGTTCTGCTGCTCTGAAGTGCCTCAGTGGGGCAGTGAGGATGAATACAGAGCTGTCAGTTCTGTCAATTACAGCAGGAACAGGCAATGCTGTATTAGATGATGTTTAACACTGAACTCTGGAATCCTGGGCTGGTACATTTAAGCAGATGCTTACTTTATCAAACAGCAGTTTCTTGGTGCCATGAGCACTTGAGAGGAAACTAGCACAAATTGCTGCTCTGCCTGATGTTGCTTTAAATAGCCATGTTTCCATACACAGTGTTGGGCGTGGGGCACAGAGGGGGCTCAGGCCCTGTGGCCCTGCACTGGCTGGCTTTGGCAGCCTCCGTCTTGCAGAAAACTGCAGTTTGTGTCCCTCTGCTCCCTGCTGTGACTTGTGTGGCTCAGGCCACCTGGCTCACGCTCAGGTTCCACTCACTGTGTAGAGGTAGGACTGCTGTGCTCTCAACAGGGTGAATGGAGAGGGGATGGTGAGAGCTCTGCTGAGGCTCACAGTGCGCATCGCAAGCTCCTGTTTGCCCCCTGATGCTTACAAGAGGTTGGTGCTAAAGCCATATAGAAGTGACCTCTGGAGAGAAGTCCCAGACATAGTTCTCACATGTACAGAAGTGGGTACTCTGGGCTCTGAAGAAATTCTCTTCACTTGCTGCTCTGCTTGGTGCCAACACGAGGATAGCCAGGACTGGATGTAGCCCCTGCCACAGGCCTTCCAGTGACTGAAACGGGCGCAAGTCTCTAATGTGGATTTTAAACACCTGACAGCTTGCAGGTACTCACCAGTGTCTTGGTGATGGGTAGAAATATTCTTTGTGCTAGACCATGGTGTAAATTAAAGGATTTCCATTCTAATCCTTAATGTTGATTTGGGTTCATGGGAACATTCAGGATCACTTCTGTCTGTTACCTGATTCCTACTGTTAGTGAAATCTGCCTGTTTTCTTTACTGTTACATTAAGAAAAATGTCCACCACACTTCACTGCTTGCTCTGTCCAGTTTTGAATGCTGTGGCTGGGTCACCTTGAAGTCTTCCCTCTTGTGCTGAGAATAAACTTAGTCGTTTCTGAAAGCAAGTATTAAAGCCAAGGGCTGTTCTCATTTCTCTACTTTGCACAAATTCCCTTGGATTCATGTAACCACCTTCAGTGAGGATGTCTGGGGCCAGAGAGACTTTTGTAGGTGTGGTGTCAGCACTGACTGCACAAAACAGCTAGGCACATTTTCTGTCTCTGCCAGGCTGGCAGGTGTCCTTCCAGAACACTGAGGAGGCTCAGCTGGTGCATGAGGGTGGTAGGTGAGCAGATGCAGCCCCACACAGCGCTGCTGGCCCACATGGATTCCCTGGAGCCCGTTCCTGAGAGCAGTGCTCTGAAGAAGGGGCAGTATGTCAGCACCCAGGGGCTGGCCTGGAGTAGCACATGCTTTCCGCTCCACATGTGCTCACAGTTCCCACTGTGGGTGGCCATAATGTCTAAACCAGCCTACTGCTTCTGGTTCAGGGCTGCTCTTTAATTGAAAGGGTGAGGCTTGTGCTTTTGATCCTCCCACAGATACTGGAATGCTTGCACATCATCCAGGACAGAGCCTGTCCCGTAGGCAACAGCTAACTTCTGGATACCGTTTCTCAGTCAGAAGGCATGCTAAGCTCTGCCTCTTCCCCTGCTCAGCAGCTTGCAGTATGAGCACTTGTGCTATACACAAGACATTGCTTTACCCCCACCAATTTCCTTAACACCTTATGCTTTCAGTTCTTGTCAGTTGTCATTGTTCAAGGCAGTGAGTCCATTGGGAAAGGGAAGGTGTATTCTGAAGGCAAGGCCTACAACTGTGTCATCCATTGTGCATGTAACGTGTTGTCAGTCTGCTGTTGCATGGACAAACAAGTTATTTAACACAAACACTTGGAAACTGGTAATAGTCCCAGTGAATTAGGTACTTGATTATCTGTGTATTTCCACATGAGCAGCAGGCACAGAGTGCCCAAGTGAAAGACCTACTGGGAAAAAGAGCATGTGTAAGGGTGAATTTGAGATTTACTGGGAAGTAATTGAAGCTAACAGTGTGTCTGATTGACCTGCTTACTGAAAGGGTTCCCTTACACTGATGGAGAGCTGAGATATTGATAGGGAAACAAAAGAACACAATATCCAAAGAGATATTCTGAATTTAAAAGATGCTCAGTAATATTCCTTCCCCCAAGCAGAATAAAAGGCTTGAGCAGGTTTGCTTTCAAGTCAAACCTCAAATTTTCCCCCAGTCTGTGAAGGTCCAGCAAAAGCATTACTGAGACAGAAGAATCTCAGCTACATGGACTTGTAATCTGATTTTTCTTTGGATTTTCTTCAGGAAAGTCTGTCTTGCTTGTTATCAATTCTTCTCCAATGCATGTGGATGCTAAAAACCAGCAGATGTGTGCAGAAGGGGAATGCTGTTTAAAGGTCTTTTCACTTCTAAGACCTAAGGTGCCGTGAAGGAGGGAATTGCAGTGCAGCATTTGAAATTCCACCAAGTAAAGTGGTGTTAGGATCCCTGCAGATGTATTCTTTGCTTACTGGTCTTGATAAAAGAAAATGCCACCTGAATCTTTTCTTAAATAAGCCTTTTCTGAGACTCAGTGATTAGTCCTCCTCCCTTTCCTGACCCCCAACACTTTTTCAATCACAGCTTTCTGCCCAGGGTGCTGGGGTAAGCAGGCAGAGGGGTGTTTTAAGAAAGCAGGAGCAGGTGTGAAAGTAAATCAGCAGCTCCAGGTCTTACTATTATTCTTCTCAGGTTGTCAAAGGAAAGACAAAAAGCTTTAATTCTTGCATTAGGGTATTTTCACACATGATGCTATTTCTCAGCACTAAGACCTCGTTACCTGCCTGTGTGAACGTGTTTTCATCTTGACCTTAAGTGCATGAATTCATATGGTACAGGGGGTGGGAAAGCAAGACCACATCCACAGCAGCAATTTCTTTTGCAGTCCAGGGTTAGCTAATCTAAAGAAGGACTAGAGGGACAACTGTGAGGTGAGCAGGTGAGGAACTAGAAGTTAGAAATGCAGCTATGGCAGAGAGATCACAAGGCAGAAGCTGCTGCCCAAAGGCTGGGATGGTGGCATCTCTCACAGCACCAGCCAGGCAGCCCATCCCAGCAGTGATTGCTCAACATGCAGGAAAGATGATTAAGGGAGAACTCAGTGGAGATCTGCAAAATCCAAAGTGGCCTGGAGGAGGTAAATGAGAATTGATTGTTCCATGTCTCTGCCACTACAAGAACTAGGGATTCAAATTAAAATTGTGCCCTGTGTAGTGTGGCATTCTGCCATGAGAGACTGTGGGTGCTGGAAGTTTACATGAGCTCAAAATGGGAAGGAATTTGTGTAAGACACAGACTGAGGCTTAGGAAACCCTGAAGGTGAAATTACCAGAAGCGTGAGGACGTTCTGGGGAAATGCTACCATACATTCAACCTACCTTACACTCCCTCACAGGCATCTGCTATTAGCCACTATTGAAGACAGATACTGGGGCAGACAGTTCTTTGTTTTGACCCAATGCAGCTTTTCTAGTGGATGAATAAATGCTTGGTGCTCTAAGGGCAGTGGTCTGAGCTCAAATCCCTGTTTCTGCTCTGTGCTCTGGAATGGTTCGATCGGCTCTGAGGAGGAGTAAGGGGGACACTTCGTGCCAGCTTGTGCAAAGGGCATCTTTGACTGGTGTTAGGAAAGAGCTGTGTGCACTGAGCTTGTTTGGTGAGAGCTGGAGGGACTAGGACAGCTACATCGTCAGGGCCTAGGATGGAGCGAAGGGGCTGCGATGCTTCAGAGGTTTCCTGATGCCAGGGCAAGGGGCAGGCTGTTAAACATGAATGACACAAACAGTAAAACCTCAGGTGACAGACTTCAATGGAATACCCAGGCAGGGTAAGTTCTTGGAGACAGCCTGGTGTTTCTTGCATGTGTTCCCTGATTTCTGGAGCTGGAGGCTTCTTTTTCCTATCTATCTGCCCTGCAGAGGGAAAGATCTGGGATGGGAAAACATTCAGCAAAGGACAGAATCAGATAAGTGCCAGGCACACAAAACCACAGCAGTTGCTTTGGCCTCGGCATGAGGCCAGCTTGCCCCTATTCTGCCTGATCAGTCAGGCACAAACATAATGGGCAGTTGGAAAGGGAGAGTTAGTTAAGAACAGCGTGGGGCAGTTCAGGGTCTCTTTGGTTTCACCTTGGTGGTCCTCCCCTCTGCTGCGCTTTGTCTGCAGCTCAGGCAGGCAGGGTGTGAGGGCACACGCTGAGCAGCCTGAGGAGCAAGAGGAAATGTAAGGTGGTATCTGAATGTAAATACTGCTTAAAGTGAAACAGCCTGTTTCAGGGGATGCTGAAGCATTTCTGGTCAATATCCCCAGAAACAGGATGACGGGATAGGAAGAAATGGATGGAAGGTTTTATATAGTTACAAATTAGGAGCTCAGCTTCCAGAGGGCGAAGGGCTGATGAGACTTGGCATGCAGTTTTGATTTGTACAAGTGCTGTCTGTCATTAGAGCAAAGTCTATCAACTATCCCAAAAGGTCTCAGCCTGTTGCTGGGTTTCCTGGTTTTGGAGTTTTGCTGCTTCTATCCGATAAGTTAGTTATAGGATGCTTGATCATTTGCTCCAGCTTTTATTTGAAAACATTGAGGTTTCTGAGGGTTTCTTTGCTTCCATGCTGATATTTAAAAGCTAAGAACAAAGTTGCTATGTGCAATTGGGATTCCTCCTGTGTTCCTCTATGCCCAGCAGGACATAGTTTAGGACCATGTGTGCTAAACCTCTCACCAGCAAAGCCTGGAAAACTGCACCCTTGCATGCTCATGGGGTGCGAGAGGCAAGGCAGCAGGAACAGACCCTGCTGCAGGAACTGATATTCAAGTTATTACCTGCTCACAGGTAAGAAGCGTAGGTGGATCTTTGCTTTCTGTAAGACAAGTACTGTTGCCATTGTTGATTTATGTCGTGTTCTTGAAAGCTCATGTGAACTTGTGCTGCTTGCTGAAATACAATGAAGAAACAGAGCATCCCTTGTGGTAGCCTTGGAGAAGGGTTTGCATGAGCTGGCAGACAGCTCTCCTGTGGCCTTCATGTACCTGTAGAAACTGGCTCCAAGAAATCAGATCACTCGGTTGGCTACTTTCCTTCTATGCTTTTACAGACTTGGCTGTGACAATGGAAAGTAAAATCAGATACTCTACACCAGAACCCTTTTTTTTTGGTTTGGGTTTTTTTTTTTTCTCCTTTTGGTCCTGCACATGGATAGCTCTGCAAGTTTCCTTATTGCTGGAATGCACAGGAATCCGAGTCCTGCACAAGGGACTGTACACAGAACAAAGACAACACCACTGTCCCAACACGCTTGCAATGTATGTATGAATTATTAGGTGAAAAGGGCATAGAGGCAAGGGGGGGAACACTGGGGAATGGGGTAAATCCTGTGTTAAATCCTGGTAAATCCTATCTAGCCGACATAGTAATTTCCACTTTTCCTTTTGGGAGAGGGATGTTTTGGCAAACTAAAGTTTAAGAAGGGGCTGGAATAGCACAGCATTTGCCATTCCACAGATGGGTGGATCAGCCTGTGGTGCCAGCAGGGACACTGATTAACTACCCAGAGTGAAAGTGAGAGTGAACTTCCCTTTGTCCCTTGGAAGGGACTTTCCTTCTGCCACATCCTCCTGCCCCTCAGAGTTAATGAGGGGAGCAGGAGGGTCTCTGGGAACTGGGTCAGTGGCAGCTCCAGCACAGTGCAGCTTAATTAAGCGAAGGAAAATGAGTGAGAGGGCAGGAACCCTGTGTGGCCAGCTGGGCAGGCAGCTGGGTTTGAACAAGATAAAGGTGCATTTCCACCTGCTATAGTGAGCTGCCTCTTGGTGTGTTCCCTGTAGGTGGGAAGACACAAGGAAAGCGCTGTAAGCTGTTCTGCTGCAGAGCCTCTCCTCGTAACACAGACTAGCCAGTTTCCTTTCTGTAAAGCGTGCTTGCTTTGCTCCAACATTTCTCATAGGGCCAACAGTCCCACTTTTACACTCAGCAATTGTCTTGCAAGAAATCTTTTGCTGGGCTGATGTTGTCCAGCACAGCCATGTTTTCTTCATCTTCCTTAACACTACCACCTGAGCCTGGCAGGGGGAGGAAAACAAAAGAAAAAAACCCACACCAAAACAACAAAAATCCCCCAAACCAACTAAAAAACCCCCAAAAAAACAACAGACCCTAAAAAATCCTAAGGGTTGTGTCAAACCAGAACAAGGAAGAACTACCACTTTCAGACTGGGAGTGGGAGATGAGCAACAAAGTTTGCTCCCAAGAGCTTTAGGTGGGGGTGGATTGAAAATAAACCCTACTGAGATGTCTGGACCCAGATCAAATTCCCCAATGTGGTCAGTGAGAATTGCAGTCCTTCTGCAGATGCATTGCTTTCTAGAGCTAATTTTCATTCAGCCAGTTTTCTGTGTTTTAGAATAACATTGAAAGTGTTCCTCCAACATCAACAATTGTTGGCAGGGATACTTGAAGTGTGGCAGCATCCACACTAGAAGCAGAAACACCTGGGAAATGCTCTCTGTTACTGCCCCCCAGTTAATTGTGCAAGAGCCACACAGGCCTCTGGGTTTGTGTTGACTAAGTAGGTGAGTAATGCAACCTCTTTTTGAATGTCCTTCCTGTTCAGATCAGGAATGAGACATAAATTGATTAAATTACTTACCCGTGGTCACACAGTGAATGACTCACTAGCAGAGTCATTTGGTATCACTAAATTCCAGCTTTTTAGGCTCCATGGCCTCTTACTTCCAGTGCTCTTCTCTTTCCTCTCCTGGGCCTTTTGCCTCTTGCCCACTGCAGGATTTGTTACACGTGTGATTTCCAAGGTGACAATATCTGACCGATACCAAGAAAACGAGATTCTGTCCTTTGCTACAGACATCTAAAGTTCCTTTTAGTCCTTATCTTTTCATAACAATTTACCATGATATGCCTGAGCTGGTGCGGTGCCAGATCTCCTTTGCTCCCATGCCTCCAGCATTGCACGTGATGAAGGTGTTCGCCCGTCCTCTAATCCTATTTTCTGTTCTTCTAAGAGCATCTGTTCTGCAGCCTCCCTGAAGTGGGAACACTCTGCCCATACCCACAGTATGGCATCATCAATGCAGTACAATGGCATCGTCAGTCGCAAATAATCAGTGGGTGGGTTCTGTAAGATCCAGTTCAGTATTTAGCAAGGCATAACATCTGTTATGATCAATATTTTAGAGCAAGTCTGTTCTGTCAAAGTTACAGTAAAGCCTTTAGCTTTCCCCTGCACAGCTAAATAATTTCCAGGAGTGGCTCTAACTGCTTTAGGCTTGTTGTGTCTGAAAGTAAGCAGCAAATTCAGTGTGCTTCTGTAAGGAGGCAGTATACCCAGCTGGATTGCATTTCTTACAAGCTGCTGTACTGGGAATCAAGGGGTTTTAATGGCTTCTGAGATAAACTGGAGTCAAACCTGTCAAAAATTGGCCTCTTCTATAATTTATTTTTTATTCTAATCTTTATGATAACCTGTCTGGTAAGCGCTAGCACCCAGCTGGGGCAGAAATTACCCCCTTTTTGTGTACAATCCCTGCAGGAATGGAACCATGGCTGCAGGGGTATCGAGAGATGCCAGCGAGGTTAAGGCAAAGAAAAGTTATGGCAGCGTCAGGGAGATAAAGGGGGCCGGTACCCAGCGCCCCCGCGGCGGTCAGCGCGTTTTTGGGCTGTGCAGCCCAGGCGCGGCCCCGCTCCCACGCACCGCCTGGGAGAAGCGGGGAGCGGCTGCTCGGGACGGGGACACCGCTGACACCGCAGCTCCCCAGCCCCTCCGTCCGGGC
>VZTU01018683.1:47419-146385 GCA_013400835.1 Zapornia atra | reverse complement strand
CCGCCGCCGGCTGCGCCTCCCGCGGGCTCTGCTGCCCGGGCCGCGACCCGGCCTGCCTGAGCACCGGCTGGCGGCCCGACGGCTCCCACGGGCCCTGCTACTGCGACCAGGTGTGTGCCCGCACCCTCGACTGCTGCCACGACTACGCCGAGACGTGCCCAGGTGAGTGGCTGACCGACACCTGCCTGCCCCCGGGCTCCGGCTGCCTTTAAAAGCGCCGCCGGACGCTGCTGGGAGGGATGCAGGGGCTGACGAAGGGATGCTGCGGGTCTCGGGGATGCTGAGGTCCCCCGGGACAGGATGTTTGTACAGGGCAGGGAACATGAAATGGGACCGAGTCCGAATCCCCCGATCACTTTGGCTCTGGATTGGATGGGATCAGAGCTGCTGCTCGTGTTAACCTGCACATGGCTGCAAAGGGAGGGGAGCCTGGAGCACAGTGCCCATGCAGCAAGTGCCGGGGTTCCTGGGCAACCTGGGGAGCACAGCAGCACTCCCTCCATAAACAGCTTCTGCTGAAGTGCAGATGGGAGTTAGAGGGATAGGTTATTCCAGTGAGCAGTTCTCATGTTCCCTTCCCACAAACAGCACCCTCGAGTAGTTCTCTGCTCACATAACAGCCTTGAGATGTTGTCGTTAACCTGCATAGCTGCACCTTAGCGGGGTTTTGCTCTAGGCAGATGGGCAGACATTCCTGTGATTTAATTGCCTTTTTCCTTTCAAGAGAGAGCTGGAAAATGGGTGGGAAATTAGTACATTCCAAAGTGATTTTAAACAAGCTATGCCTGTGAATGAGGACATAGGCAGGTCTGGAGACCAACAGCTCCCAAGTACAACAGAGAGCGTAGAAGTGCCACTCATGGGAACCCACAAACCTCCCTCACCTCTGCCTTGAGACAGGGTACCCTGGGTCTGCAGGGGTGCAGCTGCCTGTCCTGCTGTCTGGGCTGTCAGGGGAGGGCTGTCTTGGTTGGTGCTGGATGCCCTGGTACCTTTGATGTGTGAACGTGGTTGGGCTGTTGGGTGCTTCTTCAGTACCGCTGTGTCTGAATCGTCCCGCTCTCAGCAGTCACCTGGGGTGACTGGGATGGACAGGAACCCCTCCTGTCTATTCATAGTACAGAAGAATAATAAAAATACATTTGTGGACCCTTGTCAAGCACCGTGAGGGGACAGCAAAGGGCAGTCACTGCTCCCTTTCTGTGCTGGGACCCTGGCAGGTATGGGTGTCACGGTGTCATGGCTGCAGCCGTTGCTGCCAGCCGGGTGCCGTCCTGTGGCTCACTGGAGGAATAACAGAATCCTGCTCACAGAGGTCTGCTGAGAAAGCTGGTTTTGTCAGGCTGAGGTATTTCTGCATTATTTCTTGCAGTTTGTTTGTGCTGGATGTAAGGGATCCACCAGCTCTACTTGGATTTGTGCTGCCTTCATCACCAGCCTTTTTTCAGTAGTTTTTTTTATTCTCCCCACTAAAGAACTACTTTCAAACAGACTTGTAAAGCAAAACATTCAGGCAAAAGCATCAATATGTGATGTTAAACACAACTGAAGAGCAGAAGATTCTGACTAGATGAGATGCACAAAAGGATTGTGGTGTCGGGCAGCCTGCAATCCAACCTGCAGCCTTTGTTTGTGGTGCGCTGCCATATGTATGAATTGTCTCAGGTACTTAGATAATTGATTTAATTCCTAATATTTGAATAAGTTTTAAAAGCTGTTTGTGGTGACTTCAGAGAAAGAAGGAAAGCAATAGTGTTTGAAAGATATTGCTGAAGTTTCTAAAGACTAGGGCAGTTTCAAATGATGTAAATGCAGTGATTAGGGGTTGTCTGTGTTCCATGGGAGGAGGTATCAAGCTCAAGCAGCCCAGAAAGGCTGGGATTCACAACAGCATTGAGCAGCTTACCTCCCAGGGATATAGGTGGGACTCGGGGTTCTGAATGCCTTTGTAAATCAGTGTGTGAATATCTGTTACTGTAAGGTGCTGAGCACTGTGGCTCTTAGTGGATTTCTTCAGCTGCTTGGAGGCTGAGGCTTAGAATTTCGATGCTGTGTGAAAGCAAGTAGGGATGCTCAGAGATGTGAGGATTTTTGAAGCATTACTTAGTTCAGGTTCTCTAATTTTAAAGTCATGAGTCATATCCTCAAAATACTCTGGGATTGGTTCCAACATGTACAAAGTGGAAGCTGTTGTATTGTAATCTGCTTCTTGAACACACCACCAGCCTGCCATGCGGCTGTCCAAACTCCGTGGCTGGTCATCATCTGCCATGTGATGTCTGACAAAAGGAGTCAGTAATGTTTTAGGCTTTATCTGCATGAAGGGTCTACAACACCCCTTTTTTCCTCCTCTCTTTGTCCTCCTCCTCCTCCTGCTCAGTTTGACTTTGTCTGATTTTAAATCTTTCCTCAGTTCACCTCTGGTGCAGGTCTCAGTTTGCAGGTCAGGCTTTGCAGCAGTGTAGCTAGAGGGAAGTGACTGGCCCTGTGTGGACTGGCCTGGATGGCTGGAGCTTCTGGGCAGGTAATTTCTTGGGAACTGCCCAACACAACCGTGGGACAGGTGTGAAATAAGGAAGGTTGTGTCAAAAAATGCCTTTTCTGGAGATGTCTCATCACTTGCATCATTTTTGTAACCTTCCATGTTCCTGTTTGTTACTCTTCCTCCAGTTATCCCCTGTGTGGTGTCGCAGTGGAGCGGCTGGAGTGGCTGTGCAGAACCTTGCAAGACAACATATCGTGTTCGGAGGAGGCACATCATCCAGGAGCCCAGGAATGGAGGGGAGGCATGCCCTCCTCTGGAGGAGAGGGCTGGCTGTGTGGAGTACTGGACTCGGCAAGGAACGGAGTGCAAACAGTCCCTGAGTAAGTCCGCCAAAAATGTAAGTGCCTGGGTAACCGGGGGGTGGACTCTTGGTTGGGTCAGCAGAGCTGATCCGTCTTCTCTATAGTTGAGAAGAGTTGTTTTCAGCCTGGTATAACTGAGAACTGAGCTCTTCGCAGCAGAGCTCAGAGGTGTCCTACCTGGGACAGTATTTGGAAGCAGTGCCTGCCCTCTGCTGTGATCTGCTGGGTCTCTGAAGTGAAATACCCAGGCAGGCTGTGATCCCACATACACAAGTGTAAATTTGATTTACACCTATAAGTCGCTGGCAATTTTGATTGAGTTGGTAGATCTGTGCCTGTTTAAAACGTCCATAACTGGGTGTTGAGCACTTTTTTTCCATTTTTTTCTTTTTTTTTCTTTTTTCTTTTTTTCTTTTTTCTTTTTTTCCTTTTTTCTTTTTTTCCTTTTTTTCTTTTTTTTCCTTTTTTTCTTTTCTTTTTTTTTTCTCTTTTTTTTTTTAAATTTATGAGTCATCTGCAAAAAGTCACAAAGGAGCAGTACCCATCAAAGGCAAGGTATGGCTCCTCTGCACCGAGCAGAGTGCAGGCAGAGGGGCCCTCCAACTAGTTCCTGCAACTCCTCCTCCCTTCAGTCTGTTCAAATCAACTTTTCATGGCATACATTTACTGATTTTTAGAGGAACTTCTTGTTATTTTTTCTGGTATTTTGGGGTTAAAACCTCTCTGGTCTGCATGTCAGCTACAACTGACTTCCTCAAAACTGTTGAGAATTGGTATGAAGTGAATATTGCCTCCCTGCTCAGTCTTTAGGGTGTTCCTGATAAGTAGGTTCACTCTGTGCAGGCAAAAATCTGGCAACAGCACAGATTCCCTTTCCAGTGAAATGGTTGCTGGTCATGGGTAATAAGAAAATACAAACTTAGATATTTTGTCTCCTGCTGAAAGTAAAGCCATATGACATTAAAAGCCTGTCTTTGCTGTCTTGCAGACACACCAGGCTTAGGGCAGTGTTGCCACTGACAGTATGTACTCTTTCTCTTTGGTGTACACAGTCCCAGCACTAATAACAACAGGAGGGTTTGGAAAGGCGAGGAAAAAAAGAGCTGCAGCTGATGGCAATGAAAGAGGAGGGTAAGTTGAAGGCTTGGCTCAGAGGCAGGGTCGTACTCCACCTCAGCACCTCTCTAGTTGGGGTTTTGGGCACAGTTTTTTGCTGATCTGAGTCAGTGCATCCCAGCAGAAGGGCAGCACTAGAGCAGGGTGCTGCTCTCCCCTCAGCAACGGTGGTATCTGCAGTGCCTGTGAGGGTGGGGGGTTCTGCCTTCATGTAAGGCCAGCACAAGACTGAAATTCAGCTCTTCGTTCATGGTGTCGCTGCTGCTTCAGATTGTGTGGGTGAAAGCCAGAGACCACACTCACTTCAGCTCTTCCCACTGTGGTGCACTTTGCCCTTTCTTTTACATGAATGGGTATATTCTCAATCAAGGGGCAGAGTTTGCTACCTTGTCTCATGGGAAGCTCATCCCCTTCCCATTTCAGCTGCCCTTGGCTGGAATGTTGCTGTTGCACAGCACAGGTCCAGGTGGGGTTGAGCAGAAAGCTCTGCTGCAGTTTACATTTGCATTTTACACAGCCATCTGTTGCCATTCTGCCTTTGGGCTAGTGCTTCAAACACCTGAGGGCTGGGATCAGCCTTCCCAGTCCCCCTTTTTCCCAGTTGGGGTCGTTGCTAGTGACACAGTGCTGATGGGAAGGGTTATCTTCCACCCCATAACCCCTCTCATGCAGCTGTGCAAGGTAGTTATTCTCCAGGGGATCTTTTTGCAGTCCCTGGTGGGTTTGCCTTTTTCTTGTTGAGAGCTGCCATTCCTGTAAGCACTGTGTGGAGTTTCCCAGAGCTGCTCTTGCAGCGTGAAGCCACCATGCACTTCTTGATTTATTTCCCCACATGCTGTTCTGCATGTAAGTATTTCCATAGTGTGTGGGTGCATCCTTCATCCCCCTTCACTTAAGTGTCTGAAGGAAAGAGCATCTGTTCACCCTGAGGCTCCCTTGGACTCCTCTTTTGAATTTCCCTGTTAAAGTTCGAAAAACTGAGCTCAGCTCTATTACATGCTTGCTTATCCTTGCTCTCTTTGGATAAGACAAGGAAGCAGGGTGCTCACAAGGTTCAGTGTGCTACTTGAAGGCACTTGGAAATCCCCATGATGACTGATACACAACCAGTCTAGACTAGAACCCAATTCTCTGCTGTGTTTACAGACAATGATTGAACTTCCTTGGTTCTCCCCTTCAAACAAAGCCAGGTTTTTCGGGCTTTCCTCTCAGGCTTGGTTAAAAGCAGGAGCACAGAGGGCAGAAGTGCTGTGTCAATCTGGTAGTCCTCCCACCAAGATGTGACAACATTGCTCTGACTCTGAGGAGGGAGATCATCACAAGGAAAACCTTTACAGAGCGGATCTTAGCTCCTGTTTCAGATTACACTACAAAACCCATTGTAAAAGTCACTGAGAGCAGGTGATGGAGAAAGTGTGGTTCTGCAGATGGATATCAGACCTGGAATCAGCAGACCTCTCTGTTGGTTTTTTTGACTTTAGTCAAATGCTTGATCAATCTGTGTCTGTATTTGTAAGAACAGATGTCAATGATAGCTGCTATAATTCGATATGTCAGTTGAAAACAGCTGCAGAGTAGCTTTGTTCCCTGTCTAACCTTGTCAAAATGCACAGAGACCACACATTCTGGTTTTTATGACCCTGGGGTGTGTGGGTTTTGTTTGGGTTTTGTTTTTTCTTAATTAGTAATCGATGGTCACCCAGGTGAGTCTGGTTCTTCCAGCCCCGTGGAGGGCTCTCATCTGGTTACCAAGCTAACCTACATGGTAATTTTGGCTGCAGGTACTGTGTTGAATTCCAGCTTGTGGCCATCACACCAGGCTGCTTGCACAGCCACCACTCATACACTCACTGGATGCACTATCTCAGGGAGGGCCACACCGTCTGCGTGGAGTGTCAGCACCCAGCTTTAGACTCCAGAAGTCTACATTGTTATGGGGATGGCAGTGGAAGCAAAAAGTAAGTGTTCTAACTTCTGTTTTCATATTTAATTTTTCATTCTTGTCCCTGGATCTGCTCATCCCAGTTCAGAGAGCTGCATGCAACACATTATGAGAGCTCTGTATCTGTATTAGCTGGTGTTTGCTGTATACCATGAGTTTCTTGCAGGGAGGAAGTGACCTGGTGCAACTCATGTGCTAAACCAGAGGCAGAGCCAGGACTGAAGTGTGGGAGTACCTGCATTTAGTTTTCTAAATCTCCCTGACTTTTAAGAGGCACAATTGTGGATTGTTTTGTTTTGAAGACACTCCAGCCATGCATCTAAGGTTATCAAGTCTCTGTGAATCCTTTTGGACTTAACATCTACACTGTGTGCTGCTCTGGGTTCTTCCAGTCCAGTGTCCCTGACTGACCCTGGCTTTGTTTCACACTATTATTATCCCTTGGGGTCACTGTGGTCGCTGCTTCATTACAGAAGAGGCAGAATTGGGTCCATGGAGTGAAAGTTGCTGTTAGTAAACTAATAGGGATTTATGCCCTCACTGCACAGATGACTGCCTTGCAGTGGAGATGCAGCATGTCACCTTTCTCCCGCTTGTGACTGTGTTTCAGGAATCAGCTGCTGCACTGGCAGGCAGTGGGGAACCCTCAGTGCAAAGGAACCTGGAAGAGAATTCGCCAGCTGGCCACATGCTCCTGTCCATCTGTTCACAGCTTCTTGTTCATCTAACTTCTCCTGGCAGTCCCAGCAAGCGAGTGCTGTGATGGCTTGTCTGGCACCGATGTGCTGCAGCAGTAGGAACTGCAACCAAAACGATGACTTCCCCATGTCAGAGGCTGTGCCAGTTATTTCAAGAGGCTGCTGTCTGTACTGGGGCATCCTGATCCTCCTGTCTGTGTGTACTCCTCCATTTCCAAAGAAATCAGGCTGGCTGGGAAGTGCCAATCTCTTCCTGCCCTGAGAGAGGCCTGCCTGACCCTGATGACTTCTTGTGAATTCCCCCTTTCTTGAGAGGAACATGAATTCACCAAATAAGGATTCATCCAGAAAAGGTTTAATTATTATTTTTCTGAAGTCTCAATGAAGAATCAACAATGCAAAATAAATTAACTCAAGTGCCTTCTTTCCATGGCAATAACACTTCTTTGTGGATACTTCCTGCTTGTGCTTATACATCTTTTCCTTTTGTTTTCCTCCTCCCTGGTCTCATCATTTCATATGGATCCTCAGTGTTACAGAGGGCTGATCTTGCACTGCTGAGATAACGGCAACACTTAGAAAGGAGCCTGTTTGAATCTGTGAGAACAGAAGGTAGCAGGGAGAAGTGGGCCCTTGGGATTCAGGTTTCAAGGAGCATCTCCAAGTTGCCCCAGAATGCAGTGCTGTCCTGGGGCTCTAGATAGGAAGTCATCCCAGCTGTACCAGGAGGGATAGCTGTAGCCTTGTATTTTTGACTGGGAAAAAATATTTTCTTTATATTCTTCTGATTTATATCCATACTTTTCTATAAATGAAAATAAAGGAGTCTGGAGGCATTAACCCAGTGTGTATCTATTTGGTTAATCTGTGTAGTGCCATCTCTTTAGTGCCTGAACTGGTCTAATTTATTGCAGCCAATCTTGCTGCTGACTTCTCTGCTCCAGCCAGTCAGACCAGAGGAAAAATCACTGCTGTCCAGTTCTCAGCTACTCAGGATTTACAGGTGGAAGTCCAGCACCATGACCTGCCACTTTGCAGAAGTGGATGTGATACTTCTTTTAATAGACATGTACTTCTGAAACTGCTTAAACAGAAGGACAGACAGGACTGGTGCTTTGTGGCAGAGCCTCAAGGTGATGATGTTTGTCACAACCCAGATGAGTGGCTGGGGAGTGGCTCCAGAAGAGAGTTCTAATGCTGAAGTCCAGCTCTAGTTTAGATTTGGATTATGAAACCCATCTAGTGACCACCTTGGGGGGCTTTCATGAAAATTTGAAAGGGCACCAAGGATATGTGTGTGAGATGCTTGGAGGCATGTGTAGTATGGTGATGGGAGGTCTGAAAGTGCCTGATGCCCCCTGGCCAGTACAGTAGGGGTTAAAGGGCAAGTCCTGACATTAGTCTGTTATTGTGAACATTTTAGGAAATGCTGATTGGCACCTGCCATAATAAATGGTGTGAAACCCCCTCCCTGACATAAGCCCTTGCTGAAAATAGAAAACTACCCTCCTGCTTCAGTGTCTTGAGAATAAGTGAGTCTTAAGAGAGGTTCTTTTGAAAACACTTTGGCCTATTCTGGCAGAAACTGTAGAAAGCTCTAACCAGCTTTGATATAAATTCGATGCACAGGAAGTGTGCAGAATCAGTCTCTGAAGTGAGTGAAAGTAGCTGGAGAAAGTTGAGAAGTTTGAGGATAGGCTGCTCAGAAACAGTATTCTGGGTCAGATCACTACAGAATCTGGGCTTGCCTACCTTTTTTTTGGAGGCTCACAGTAAGTTTGCTAAAGTGCATTTTAGGCTGACTGAAACTGCATGTGAATTCATGCCACATTTGATGGTTAGTCCTCAAAGATGGAGACAGAGGAAAGAGGGCTTTAGAAATGATGAAATGTTTTTATACCTCCTAAGTGAAGTGTTTTGATCTGTGACACTGGAATGTTATTTCAAGATTTAAACAATCTAACAGAACATGTCATTGTTTTCTAGTTTCTGTTTCATGGAAAATATTGGAGAAAAAATCCCTCCTCTTGAATTGACCCAAATTATTTATTTATTTATTGATAGGGGTCTCTTTCAAGTCCTTGCTTTGAGCCAGATGTCATACTAAATCAGTCAGCACAAAAGAGTCTGTTCCTCTGCTGGACAGGGTTTTCTTTGCTAGCACCTCATCCCTGACAGCTGCTAACATGAGGTCCTAACAAGAGCTGCTGATGTGGCATGGTAGGACATGCAGTCTTTTGCTTCTGTCACTGCAGCCTGGGGTGCAGGAGTATGAAAGAATTACCCCCGAGGCACACTCCCAGCAGCTGTGTTTATGTCCACACAGGCTATGTCACTTGATTAAACAAGACATTTCAAATGGTTCAGTGCATCAGCACATCCTAAAAAGGGCTGTGCAGTGTGCTGGCTTCACCTCCACGCCCTGGGGAACTGCAAACAAATCCTGTGGGTAATGCTTGGGGGAAGGAAGGAGAGATGTGAGTGTGAGAGAGCAAGAGTGAGCCTCTAAAGTACAAGAAGGTAATGAAGCTGTCAGATCACATTCCCTGCAAATGAAGATTAGTTCATGATGTAAACACATACAGGGTCCTGCCTTTTTCCCCCTAGGGACGTTAGCATCATCTTCCATAATTTCTACAGCCTGTGTTTTAGGAAAGGTGAGATTATTGAAAATGCAAGGCAAAATGCTCCTGGAAAAAGGCTTTGTACAGTAACCAAGCAAGGCAGCCTCACACCAAGGAGAGGCTGTGATGAGCAGCCATTCCCATAACAACACTAAAAGCCTTTCACATTTGTTATCATCAGGGGAACACGTGCTACAGCAAGTACCTGCAGCCAGGAGCTTAGTCCTCATCTGCAAATCATCTTGTTGGGCACACAGAGCTCCACCCCCTAGGCACCGACCAGGCTCCGGATGAAGAGCAAGTAAAACCAAAGCACCAGTTGGCTGGATTTAGGTAAAAGGAAAATTAAGTTCAACTGCTGTTCCTACCATTCCATCTGCTCTCCAGCTGAGGATCTCAATTTCTAATGATGAAAAACCAAGCAAAATTCCAAGCCACTTTTCAAACTGCCGAAGGAGCCCTGTGATTTTCTCTGTTGTAGAGAAATCCTTCATTGTCATGGGATGGAGAGAGAGGGAGGCCCTGGGAGAATTCTTTTCTAACCTTGTAATGTCCAGCCTGTGATTCAGAGTTTTCTTCTGCATTTGAAACAGAAGCTGGTAAAAGACCATTTGTCAGCATGAGATCTTCATTAGGCCTGTAAGGTCCCTGGGTGTCACGGGGTCTCAGCTCCTGCAGTCATCTGAATGTATGAGGATCTGGTTCCTTTTTTTTCTTAAGGAACAAGCCCTCGTGCTTTTGGAAAAAAAAAGATTGTCAATGTGCCCAGAAAGCTCAGGAGCCAAAGGTAAAGCAAAAGAACAAGAACAACAGAAAAAAAAGTAATTTTCTGAAATGCCCATGTTGCTGTAAAAACAAACTTCTTTTTTCTTTTGCTCAGTGGCCAGAGGAGTTGGGCACATTCTGCTTGAAGGGTGGGAGGTAGCACTGCTTCTCCATAAGTACAACTGTTCGGTTATCTTTAGCTTTTTCAGACCTAAGTGGTTTCTTTATCCTCAATTTTAATTTTGAGTCTTTAAATATTAAGAGCACAGAGTTGTGGGGTCTTGGGGTATTTTGTTTGTTTGCTTGGGTTTTTTTGCTGTATTTTTAAAAAGATTTTTCTGAAGTCCTTTCCAGTTATAACATTAGTTGCTTGGTGATGCTCATGATATAGCAAGTGGAGGAGTGGAGGTGAGAAAGGAGAGGAGAATCTGAACCAGCAGAAGTTATTCTGTTCTCTGCTGCAGCTTAAAACCACAAAACAAAAATTCATACTGAAAAGGGCAAAATCTGGAACCGTGGTGCAGTTTATATCACAGTATAACCTGTTTTTCATGAGTTCAGGCACAGTGCATGTGTAACTCCATGCTCCACCAAAGCCATGAGTTCCAGACCTGGGTCTGTGCTGGAGATGAGGTGCAAAGTTTCTGCTTATCACCACTTCCTAATCCTCAGGGCTGAAGGGCTGATCCTGAGCTGATCCCTGTGCAGGGTCAGCATCCCTCTGGTTCTGTGCATTGTTTGCTGTTGCTGTGCTCAGTGCTTGTTTTACTTGAGCTTTATTGTGGCCTTTCCACTCTACCAATTGTGTGCTCTGAATTACTGGAAGGGTGTTGTAGGGTGATGCCAGCACTAACGGGCTGTCACCTTCCTCTGCTTTCATAACAATCCTCAGACCGATTAACCAATTCTTGATTTACTCCTTGCAGTATTTCAGCCATTAACAGGTGAAGCAGAGGCTGTCTGAAAAATGGGAGTTGCTCAGCCCATTTTACTGGTAGTGAAAGCCGGTGCTGCTCTGGCTGGCCTAATCCTTTGCCTTTCTGCTCACCCACAAGCTCAGCCTGATCTGTGAACACTCAGAGGTCCTGTTCAAGAGCACAACGTGCAGCTGTACATCTTCCCCTTCAGAATGTAAGTGCATCTACACCTGTGGTGGGTTCCCCTGAAGCAGCACCCATTACCTAATTCTGCATCATGGCTGCTGGGACAAAGACATCTTCTCCAGGAAACAGTCAATGACTGTGTTAAGATAGTAGCTGGAGAAACTGGGTTTCTCGATGTGACAGTGGGATACTATTATTTTTTTCTTCTCACTCACTCCCTCTCACTCTTTTTCACTGTTTTAACTCTGTCTAGCAGCTGGATGCCATATGGAAGCACATCCCTGAAATGCTTTAATAGCAAGGGCAGCTTAAAGCTTGATTTCAGTTCAAGGGGATAAATGAGCTCAGGCACACTGTGAGCTATCTCACCCACCTCTCCCCCTCAGCTCCCTGCTGAGGCCCTGGCTGTGCTTGTTTGGGCACAGCAGGGTGAAAACACAGTCTGTAATCACCGTGGAAAGAACTGATCACATATATTTGTGAAATCCTGTGGCTGTGGTACTTGTCTCCTTGGAACCCCCTCAGTTTGTCTGTTTAGGGTGAATCCTGACAGGTACAGGTATACAGAGTCATGTGCTGAGCTCCTCTGCGTGCTGCACTCTCACTGTTGATGCCATCTGCCCAATTTAGGAACAGAGTCATAAGTCACTCATTTTTCTAAGGCAGGGAAAAAAGCTTAAATAAGCCCAAGAACAGCAGTGGTTATGCTGGCTTAGCTGGAACGTCTTCATTACAGCATGTGGTGAAGACTGACAGTCAACCTCACAGCCACCACCCAGGGCAGCATCCTTGCATGCAGGGGAAGAAGCGCAGTGTAAGGCTCTTAAGAGAAATTATCATCAGGTGGAAAGTTGCCAAAATGAGTTGCAGTCTGCTCTACAGAAAACAACCCTTTATAGCCATAAGCTGCTACCAGCATGCGTTCATGAACTACTGACACTTCTGATGCAAGACAGAATGTCGTCTTCTTGTAGTCTTTGAAGATGCCTGGCTCCCAAAACACCACCACAGGAGTTGCTGCTACATTTATTTATTGAGAATGGTTTATTAGAACTGTAACTGTGCAAATGCAATGGCACGTTTCCTTTATGGTGCTACATTTCACTAAGAAATTACTTAATGACTGTATTGAAGTAGTTTATTGGGAAGTGTGGAAGCCATGCAATTAAGCTAATGCATTTTCCAGGATTATGATCATCCAGGTGTTAGGGTTTGGTTTGGTGGGGTTTTGGTGGTTTTTTTACTATATTCTGTATGCCTGTAATGGATTTATTGAGTCCTGTGTGCCTTTGGTAAGAAGCAGGCAAATGGAGCATAAATATGGAGTTTTCCTTCTTCTCATAGATGAGCAAAAGCAGTTTTTCTGTGTCTTCAGCCTGGAAAGTAACCTCACTTTTGTAGAAGAGCATGTGGCAGGCTGAGCTTTCTTGAACACCAGCCCAGTCCAATCCCTTAACCCTCTTCAGAAGCGGCACAGCCTTGGGCCACGCTGGAAGGCAAAACACGGTAAGAGTTCCCTCCTTCCCACCTCTCAGGCTACCTTCCTATTTGCAGGGGCCAGGAATTGATTAAAAGCCTATCACTTTGATGTGTTTGTGGTCTTGGAGAGCAGCTTGAGCCAGTAAGCGAAGCAGTTCTGGCAATGAAGGGGGAGGAAGTACTATATGGAATTAGTGTGACAAGCAGAAGGTAAAACTGTGTTGTGGAGGGTTCCGGAACAGAGGAGCGTTTCTTCTTCTGTATTCTACTTCATGTTCCCACTTTACACCAAACCCACCATTCTCAGAATAGTCTCAGTTATTCTGAGACTCAATTATTCTGACCAGCAGCTTTCCACAAAACCGGAGTGGGAGTTTTCCAGCAGCTCTATGGTAAGGCAGCGAGGCCTGAACATTTGCCTGCCTTCTGTGTTGTGGGCAGCCCATGCTGTGCAGGCAGAAACTGCAGCAGTTTCCCTACGGGCATTGGGATAACCAGGCTATGTGTGGGGGAAATGGGTCCCATCATTCCCCATAAGTGTCCCTACTTCGTCTCCGCTTCATACACCCAAACCTTCTGGCAGGTGAGAAAACGCCAGTGGTACTGGCTGGTGGTAATGGCCGGCTCTGCCCCTTTCCCAGGTAACTGTGGGAGGGTGCTGGGCGAGGCTCCTGCCTCTCCTCGGCTCTAGGGCAGCGAGCTGCTGCGCTATCGCTTAATTACAGCTTTGGAGCTCAGCTAGTTCGGCAGATGTTTTGATGTTCTGAGGCGCAGAGGTGTCTGTCTGAGGTAAGAACAAGTTGAGCTTAATTGGCATAGCTACTGAAAATACTTTTGTTATACGCAGCTTTTTTCCAAGTGAATAATTGAGTATTGAGTGTTTGGGGGGTGGTGTAATAAATAATCTGTGTTTTACTTATTCCTGGGACAACTACATCCACTCTCTAGTACTGGGGAGGTACCGGGCCCCTAATGCTGCCAATAGGGAGCAGAGCCCAGCCGCAGGCCTCACCGCTGCCTCCGGGCAGCCATGGCCCCAGGGGGTAGGAGAACTCCCCACCCTCCTTGCCTGCAGCCACCTAAAGGGCCGCAATTATGTCCCCGGGACTCCTGGGCTCTTGACACCGGGCAGCCTGGCGCTCGCCCGCGGGTGGGAGGAACCAGCCCCACCTCAGCACCGGGCTGCCCTGGGGCACCACGCACGCGCCGGCCACGAAGGCAGCAATGGCGGCCGAGAGGGAAGGAACTCGGAAAGGCAGCCCCAGCACATCCCCCGCGGGCTCACACGCAGTGCTGCCGCCGCTGCCCCCGGAGCAGCAGCAGCCGCCTGACGCGCACATCAAAGGACGCCGCTCACTCCTGGGATGACACGCAGCGATGTCTGCCCCACGGCAGCCTGGGCCGTGCCAGAGACACGGGAACGCGCAGTAGCAGAACTGCCGTGTGAGCGGGACACGGCGCGGGCCCCGGGCTACACTACGAGAGTCGGGAGGCCAGCGCTGTGCGCCCGGGATATACTGCGCATATGTAAACCTGGCCGCCCTACTGCCTCGGACTCGGGGCAGGGCACTAGAGAGCTTCTACTGTCAAACTGCGCTTGCGCGCCCTCATTGCCCGCACTCAGCGGGGCGGCGGTACTGCGGGGCGCGGGAGGGCCGGCCGCGGGGCCGCCGGCCGTGGGGCTCAGACCGGCGCTGCAGGGCTGCGCCGCAGTCGAGAGGCGGCAGCAGTGCGCCTGCTCGAGACCTCTGCCCGTACGTAACGCGACTGCTCTTTGGCCTGCGTGGAAGAGGCCACGGGGGCGGGGGGTCTTCGACCCCGCACCTTCCTGCGCGGTGGCAGAGGCTTTCGGCAGTCCCCGTGCCCCGGCGTGGCCCCGGCTGTAGTGTGTGGCGGCCCCCAGGCGGGGGCTGGGGCTGTCTCGCCCGGGGGAAGGTTTGGGAGAGGGCTCAGGGAGCGTTGGGGACCCTGACTGGGGCTTTGGCCCGTTGAGGGGTTGGTGGGAGCCTTGGGGCAGGGTCTGGATAGTGCTCTTGCGATAAATAGATTGTAAAGGGCCGCAGATAATAGCCTGTGGTTTTTTGAAGCAATATGTGCGGTCATTCCCTAGTATTCTAGGATTAATGCAATTTATAAACACTTACTGTAGGGTGTCAAAGCCAGACTTAAAATTTCTGTAGCTGCAGTAAACCCATTGAAGTCAGACTATCAGCTGTCCTCACCAGTGCCTGCTGGTCAAGCAAGGCTAGCACCTGCTTCTAAGCAGTGTTCTTCCATGATTGTCAGCTCCACAGTCTCAACTCAGACTCTCTCTTACAGCATTATAAGTTTGCCAGCCAGCACTTACTCGCTGGAGGTACAGCAAATCCATCACCCTACAGAAACATCAAAGAAACACAAGTCAATGTTCTGCAGAAGCACGTGAAACAAAACCACCACGCAAGCGTGTAGGCCAATCTAGCACGCACAACAAGGTAAATGAAAATATACAAGCCCATTCACCCTCTTTTAGGGCGGAAGAGGATGATACTTGGGCTTCCTGTAGGAGATAAAAAAGGGCAGGTTAAAATAAGAAGCCTTTACAGGTTTTTCTGGAACTTTGTGTCCACATTTCAGACATAATGACTCAGCATCCAGTTAACACACTAGTGAGATGATCTACTTCGTATAATGCCCGTGCAGTAATTGCTATGTGTTAATATTAGTGCCCGCTGTGCCACTTGGATGGCTTGTACTCTGCTCATTTCCCTGAAATTAGGTACTTCAGGAGGCTCTAAGCAGATGGGATTGCAGCCAGCCTCTCAAGGGCAAAAGACTGCTGTAGTCCAGATTGCCGCTAACAGTCTTTCTTGGAGTGGGTGAAGTTTTGATCCAACCTCAAAGTAACACAATTTTAGTGCTATTGGTACTCGCTTTCACTTGCTTCTGCCTTGTAAGAGTACTGCTTACATAGAACTGGTGAATGTGAAAGTCTTTATTATAAGACTTGTCTCAGGAATTTTTACAACAGCTTATTTAAATTCAGTGAAAGCAGCAGCTATTCCTTGTTCCAGCTTCGTTCCCATCCTTACATTGCAGTTGGAAAAGTTACCTTGCGCTGCTGTGAAAAATTAAATTATTCTCAAGCTGCTTTAAATTGAAGTTGAGAAGCAGCAGCTTTTAGTTCACATAAAGCTTTAATCTTGTTTTCCCATTTCCCTAGTTGCATTTCCTGGGCTAGCACTAATTGAGCCTTACCGAAATTGATCTCTCAACTTTATAATTTAGGTAGTTCTCCCACTTCCTCTTCCGTAGCACTTGACAACCATTTACCTAGAATAACAACTTGGTGCCTTCTAGCTTTTAAAAGACAGTGTTTTGTCACACACAAATACACGTATCATACTTTGTGTTACCTACACAGACCTTGCAGTACATATTGGCAAGCTATTCTAATCACCGTGAGAAAATTGGTTTCTCTTGTTTGGAAATGGAAGTAGCTTTCAGTTGAATCTATTTGATTTTATTGCTTCAGTTTGTTTGTGTTAGTCTGCTGTCTTCAACTCAGCCATGGCAATCTAAAAACAGTACAGTATCGTTCTATTGTAACATACACATGTAAGATTACAAACAGAACCATCCAAAGCAAAGCTAAGCAAGACAGAGTTAACAGGGTGCAAGCAACAAACAGAAATCAATAGTTACCTTAGTTAACAGGCTGAAACAATTCTTTATGTAGGAGCTTTTGGTGGTAGCAGGTGTCTGCTAAACCCACTCACGGATCTTGTCTGTTGCCTTTTAACATTTGCTGACATTGGCTCCATCTCTATGACAAAGAAATAAACTTTACATTTAATTTCAACTGAGATGCTGTTGAGTTTATTCATGGTCTTTTTTCTTTAGTGTGGTGGTGGGGTGTTTGTTTTGTTTTCTTTCCCTCAAATGAAAGGTCCTAATACATCACTCGCTGTCATGTACTTCAGGGTTAAAACTTTGGAAACATTAAATACAGCAGTTAACCTTTGGTTATTAGATAGGAGCATAATTTTCCACTCATCTGCAACATCTTCCATAAAACATTGGTTTTCTGTTTCAGGATTGTACTTTTTGATATTCTGTCTCAAACTCTCATATAAACAAACATGCTTAACCCCTAGTTCTCTCAATCCTTACTTACAAAGTAGATGACATTTAATGAACTTCCAGGAACCCCAGGCCATTATTCAGCCAAAATCAGTTCTGTAGGTGAAAGAACAGCGTAGACCCTCTCAAAGGAAGCTACTGGTATCTAAGATCAGGAACTCCTCTTACAATAGCACCACTATTATTACCGGGTAATGCTCAATAGTATATGAAAGAGTGCTGAGAGATTTACAGTCATTCTAGAGGGTTCATCTCACTGTCCTCCTTCCAAAAATGTTTGTAGTGACTTTGGTGACTAAAAAGACACCAAAAAAAGCCCGAAGTACCCTTCATGCCTTAAAAAGTAAGTGAGCTTGTTTACACTGATGGACTTTCATTGGTAATGAATGTTATTCTGTCAGAGGGACCAGCACAAAAGTCCTTCCAAATGCAGTTCAGTGTGACAGGTACAGTACCCAGCGCAGGATCCTCTCCATAGCTTGTCAGCTGTTTGAGACATTGTGTTTCCCTTACCTACCTCACTTGTATGCCCTGATGTTCTTCTGTAATGCAGAGATTTGTAATAGAAGAACTTAAGTTGAAGTTAATAAATTAAATGCAGAAACATATGTGTGAAAACATTAGAAGAAATTACAAGAAAAGAATGGGCAAAAGAGTGGCTTGACTTGACAACACCAGCAGGTCATTGAGATCACAGAGCATTGAAGCACACTGAACGTGAAAATGAAGGACAGCTCAATACTAAAGACAGACTGCTCACTGACCAGGAGATAAAAGGATGGGCAGTCGGTCAACAACATTGCTGAATGACTCACAGACCTGGGTCCCTGAAGGGTACTAAAGGCACTTCCAAAATGAGCACATGGTCACCCAGCAAAAAGAACCCAGGAAACATGATGATGACTCCAAATCCGGCATCCTTTGTCTTCTGTTGCACCACAAATAATCCTAGTTGGACTAGCCAGACGTGCATGTCTTGGTCCTTGTTAAAAAGCCAGTGTGGAAAACAAGTATGGAAGACTGACTGAAATCTGTAGGAGAAAGAGTGTGAGTGACTGAAATCAGTTTTGTTTACAATAAAATCTCCCTCCCCTTTTCTACAGTCTCACATTTAGCCTTGTTATACTCATTTTACATCAGTAGCTGCTCCCAGCTGATAATTTAAAAATGTCAGTTAAAATAGCATATGCTTACAGAAGAAGGTCAAAGAAGGGAGAGAACTATTTTGGGAAGTGAGGTCACAACCAGCTTGAAATAACTTGCTTTTTTGAGGCAATACTTTTACCCCATTTTGCCCAACGGAAGAGTCTTGGCACACTTAAAATTTCTGCTATTATGCCAATAACTTCTTACTTCACAAAGAAGAAATAACTGTTAAAATAAGTTGGTTTCTCAAAACTAGCCCTGAGTATGAAATTACAGGAAATGTCCTAAACATTTTTGTATAGTGACACATGCACAACTGCTAATATTAATAGGAGCAACCTGAACAGAGGTATGGCCAAGAAAATTAATAGTTCTGTTTACCTGAATATTTGAGGCTTAGAAACCAGATTTCAAATGCTATATATAAATTGCAGGTTAAGAATCCCTGAAGAGTTCATGTTTTCTCAGAATGGTACTGGGCATTTTAAGTTGAATGGAAAGAAAAAGCCAGAATCATTTGCAGAATCATTTGCAATATGCAATGTTGTTATTGTTAATACCAACAGCAGTAGTTAAAAAATTGTGGCCAATAGTTATTCTGATAAACACAAAAGATGAATTACTGCAGTATAATTTCTTACAAGGTTATTTGCTCAAATTCCAAAGGGAAACACTATTTTGATACCTTTATAATAAAATATGTGGTTGAATAGGACAAAAGGGCTGACAGTAATGCTCTGGGATGGACTTAGGATATTACTTAAAGTCTCAAGTCATGGCATCTATATTGCTGGTCTCCCCAGATACTAGGGGTTTGGTTGGTTTTGGTTTGGTTTTTTTAAAGAGTTCAAGGTAAGCAGATAGTGTTCTATGAAATGACAATGTTTGCACACACACAATATGGACAGTATCAAAGCCATAATACCTGCAACATAAGAACATGCTACTTACCCATGTCCCTTCCCCTCTTTCCAATTAAAAGTGGCTTCAGACTCTCAAAAGTAAATCCTGTCCAAAAAACTAAGGTTCTGCTCTTGAACCTATCTCATGGTTACAAATGAATCATTCTCTTACAATAGAAAGTGCTTGCCTCCTTGTACAACTAAAGAAGTTTAATTTGCCTCATCTATAAATAGGAACATAAAAGGCAGCTTCTTTAATGTTTTAATGCTTCTTTAAATCTGCAGTGAGACTCAGTGCTCTAAAATGTAGTTATAACGTAATCTGTTGCTTTGGAAATAATCCTCAGAAAGTCCCTTGGTTTGATTTTTGTGTTTCTTGCTCACCTGTCTCTCCTCAGATCTTGTTCACTCACTTTTCTCCTCCAGACAGACTCATAGATTCACTGTAGTTTGGGAACTAAATGGGCAACACTCATATTTTAGCCATAGTCATACATTCTAAACTGACTGGATGCTTTATTGCTGGAAGAACTCAAAACAAGCACAGGACAGCCTCAGAGCTAAGTAAGATGCCGTGCTGGTGGCCAGAAATGTCTTTATATTTATTTGAAACTGAGAGAAGTCATGTGGCTGTGAGTAAAGATGAGCTGCAAAGGCAGCACTTACGTACAGGGCTAGATTCTGCTGAACAGGTTTGGTTGCTTACGTTAATACTATGCCAGGGACTGGGAGAAAACCTTCTCAAAACCATAATACAGTGCTTGTAGCCCTGTGGGCATGACCTGTTCCTTGGCACTCATGGATTCCAAAGAATTCCCTTTCAGAGACAGCCTCAGACATATTCCCACTATGGAATATACAGTGGGCTCCTAACCATATAGTTAGAGCCCTTCTATAGCACTTCTGTCACCAGGGAGGTGATTGTCCCTCTCTACTCTGCCCTTGTGAGGCCCCATCTGGAGTCTTTTGTCCAGATCTGGGGGCCCAAATACAAGAAAGATGTGGAACTGTTGGAGAGGGGTCAGAGGAGCCATGAGGATGATTAGAGGGCTGGAGCAGCTGCCCTACAAAGAGAGGCTGAGGGAGCTGGGCTTGTTCAGCCTGGAGAAGAGAAGGCTGCGGGGGGACCTCATTGCAGCCTGCCAGTCCCTGAAGGGAGCTGATAAGCAGGAGGGGATTCAACTTTTTAAAAGGGCAGATAATGGCAGGACAAGGGGGATGGATTAAAACTGAAGGAAGGAAGGTTTAGATTAGATATTAGGGGGAAGTTTTTTACAGAGAGAGCGGTGAGGTGCTGGAACAAGCTATCCAGAGAAGTAGTGGATGCCCTGTCCCTGGAAGTGGTCCAGGCCAGGTTGGATGGGGCCCTGGGCAACCTTGTGTAGCTCCAGGCCTGGAGGTTGGTGGCCCTGCCTGTGGCAGGGGGGTTGGAGCTCTATGATCCTTGGGGTCCCTTCCAACCCAGACCATTCTATGATTCTATGATAGCCCTCAGCACCTACCTGACTGCCTCTGCTGCAAGGAAATAAAATAAGGAAGGGAACAAAGATGCACAGTAGAGCTGTGGGGAGCACCCAGGAGAAAAGAGACTGCTGGGGTGACAGGAGGTGTGGACGCAAAAAAAGAGGGCATCTCACTGACTCCCCAAGCAGCCTCTGTCCTTGGCAGTTTCCTACTCTTAGAGCTGGAGCTGAAGTCCAGCTCTGGCTGCTCCACTGCCAGAGGAGCTGGCAAACTGTGGAACATTAAAGCATCCTCGTTATGCGCAGCCACAGCGTAGAGCACTGCACAATTTCCTCCTAAAGGGAGAAAACGTCTGGCTATGAGTGAAAAGGTCTGTGGCCAGAGGTGTGAGCACTTACTTCCAGGTGAAACACGGCTTTAAATTCTTAGGACAATTTCAGCATTGCCAGAATACCAGTGCCGTTGTAGTGGTACTGTTGCTGTAGCCATAATGGTCCAAGCTTACACAACAAACAAGGTTTGCAGGGTGAAACAGTCACTTACAGTCACTTATTAGGCCAGCAGATGCAACTGAAAAACATGGAAAAGTTATGGGCATGTTAGATTTTTTTAAACTAGCCTTGCTAATTCTACTTGAGGGATCATGGTGGATTTCAGTACAGAAATTGAATTATTTTCCCTTTATATCAAAAGTATACAGAAGAAATGGAATGAATTTCAGAAATGCATGACATTCAATTTAAGATAGCAGCATGAAAAGAGACTGAAAAGTTCAAAATTATGTAATTTGGGGGATTGTTTTATCATAAAATGTGGTATTGTAGAAGAATAAAAACTCTGAACCTTGAAGTGAAGCAAAACCAACATTGTAAGAACTAGTGGATCTTAAATGTAGAAAGGAAATGTTTAAAACATTATTTACACAACTCATAATTAGCGTGTGAAACTCATTGCTGTAAGGTACAAAAGAACCCAATGAACTTTAATGGATTCCAAAAAAGGTGGCAGCTTTTCTCTGCACAAGAAAAAGATGTGGGTTTTTTTCAGGTCACATATGTAAATTCCTTCTTTCAGGAAGCAAGTACCCAAGGGAGGGGAGGTAGGACAGATTTTCCTGTCACAAGATAATTGAGAAAGACTTCTGTGGGGCTTCCTTGTGCTCCTTAAGAACTGGCTTACCTTGGCAGAAACAGAAACGACAGCTGGTGTGATACTGGACAGATACAGTGCTGACATTCCTCTGTTTCTGTGTGAGACATGCTGGTACTTCTTTGAGGAGCAGTTCTTAAGATGAACACGAAATGCAAGGAGTCTGCAGGCTTGTGTGTCATATTAGTCAGGAACTTAGTAACCCTTTATTGTAGGATGCAACACAGTTTATTCACCATAAGTCAGTCAGCAATATAGCAATAGCAAGGCAAATGAGGCTGAATCAACGCTGGATGCAGACTGTAGTATCCCTACTGAGGCCCACTCTGCATCACACAGTTCAGTGTCGAGTACGCAGCGGGGAAAAAGTGTCACCATCACAGCTTTGACATCAAAGTAAATTCCCCAAGGACAGCTCAGCTACACACATCTATATTATCCTGGACAAATATGCCTTCAGTTGATTCTTAATCTTCATGGAAAAAGCAATTAACATTTTTACAACCTACCAAGTTGAGCCAAGTACTTCCCTTCACTGTCAACGTTTTTATTTTATGCTTCACTTCAATGTCTATAACTAAAACCTAGTTTTTAACACTGTGACTCCTCAACCAGCTTCCTTTTTCTACAACCACTTCTCACCTTTTAAAAAAATCTTCATCATATCTCTGCAGGTGCCTCATTTTTAGATTGAGCCAACTTGATCTTTCTCATTTTAAGCTCTCCTGCCTCTGTATTCTTGACATTATCTGGCTGATGTTAGCTCAGGGCTAAGACAATTCTTCAGCTGAAGTTTTACTAACAACAGAAGGAGAATATTTATCAAATGTCAAAGCTCCAAGGCAGCTTTTAATGGCACTTCAGTCATATCCCCTTCCAGTTTGACAGTGATCCATTGAAACAATTCAACATTTGGTTTTTTTACAGCAGGTTATGCAGTTAACTAATAGAAATCTTGTGTAATCGGTGTTTCCAAAGTGTGCTTATGAAAATACTGTGTGGGATCTTGTTGCAAATCAAAATCAGCAGGCATGATAGTTGCCACTTCTTATTTCTCCTCTGATGTGTTGATCTGTCAAGGGAAAACAAGATGGGCTTGACTAACTTCTTGGCAACTCCATGCTAGCTGTTAATCATCTTCTAGATGCTAACAAGTTTATCTGTTTCAGTATTTTCTAGAATTTACATCAAAGTAGTTGATGTCAGCTATAAGGTCTCCTCTCTTTCTCATGCCTCTTGCCCCATTTTATACATACTGTGCTTGCCGATTTCTTATCTTATGAAATTTTCACCCTTCAAGTTCTTCAAGGTAAGCACGAACATTCCTGAGATTGCTTCAGTCTCTTCTCATTGGAGATAAGTGAGATGAAGTAATAATAAAACGAGACAAAACACATAATTGAAATCTGTGTAAGGAAATGGAAGTTCCTGTACAAAGGGGGAGAGGGAGATATCCATGATCAAATTGCTAGAAAAGTGAAGAATTATCCTGAAAATAATAAATTGCATGAAGCCATGCTAACAAATGATTTTTTTTTCTATCTGTGAAATGCCCTATGTGTGCAGATCAAAGCATTCAAACATTTATTTTCATGTCTTTATAGTCAGAAACTAGATGAGTAACCACCAGAGAAGTACAAATTATGACTATATACGCAAACCAAATGAGCATTTTATTTTATGAGGATTAAGTTTCTCTTTGTGCAGGGAGAGTTACTACTCGAGATCCACTCCTCAGAGCTATTCAGCATTCAGTGGTTTCTCAAGTTAATAGTAGCTTACATTACATTTACAGCATTAATGCCATTAGTATAATTCACAGAGACTCGAAGGAGGGGCAGACACGAAGGCATTACTGTGGTGATCCCAAAAAAAAAAAAGACTCATGAGGTAAATGAAAAGTTTTGGGGTTTTTCCAGACTTACAAATACAGTCACAGGGAGGGAAGCCTATGAATTTTATTATGAATGTACACTTTTATTGCATGGATACTCATCTGCAGATCATACTGGGAAAAGATATTAATTCATACTGACTCAAAAAATATCCCTTCCCAAGTGACACATCAATGTATGTGAAATTCTGGATTCCAGGGATGCAATTAATGCTCTACTTTTCTAAGCATCTCAGTCAAGCCGCTGGATAAATAGCCTGAATTGCATAAGTGCAGTGCATTAAAACCCATGAGCTAATATATGGTCACTGGGAAGTTTACATGCCCACTGGAATGACTTACCTGCCTCACCCACCTAATGTGAATTATAATTGGTTTGAACATAAGGAGAGGCCTAAAGTTTTCTCTATAAATGCTGCTACGCAAGCAGAGCTTGAAGTCTTATCATATAGGCTTACAGTTGCTCACAGAAATACAAAGTCCAAGGCACAGACGAGCAAGGAAGCATGGCTGGTAAGTAAAAAAAAAAAGCAAAGAAAAGAAAAAGAAGAAAAAAAAGTCTCTTTGTGCATAAGGAACAGGCAGCTGCATGGTGTAGCATATGTTAGCTTTCTCTGGGGGGTTATGTTTTGTAAAGGGCTCTGAATTGTTGGAGTACATTACATTTTTGAGATGATGAATAGGTTGTTTCAACATTTTTCTTTCCTGTATTTTGCAAAAGACACAAACGAGGAAAGGACGATCATCCATCCATTACCATACTGGAGTTAAATACTATAAAACTGCAGAAGAAGTTATGACAAATTGCAAATTATGTTTTAGTGTGAAACTTGATGAATCAGAGAGTAGTTCAGGTATGAATGAATCTCGTTAAATTAAAATGGGAATATTTGTGCTAAGAATAGACTACAGGCTAGATTCCTTCCTGTAGATTCAGAGTCAGCAAATTGCGATGCCATTTTAACTAATCATTAATATTAGTGTGAAAGGCAAAGGCATTTTAAGAGACATACAAAGCACGCAGATGTCCAGGAGGCCTTGGGTGGAAAGATACTGCTGCACTTCAGCAAGGCTGGCCATGTTCTCGCCTAGGCCTGACTTGCTGGGACCTCTGTAAAAACGTATAGTGAGGCCTGAGTGCAGATGCTGACTCTGCTTTACCTCTGTTAGTTCATGTTATGCTGGTTTTATGTGACATGGACTTGAAAAGCTCAGGCAATTAATAGGAAACAACCATCCCCAGAGCAGAGGCTTGAGTGCAGAAATGCAGGCGTTGCTCTCCCCTCACAGAGGTGAGGCACGGTTACTCCATTCTCACAGGTTTAGGAGAACTGATTGCATGAGCTCTTAGCATACAAGTGTTTTTCAATATACAGTTATTTGAAATAATTCATGTTATTGACCTGATCTGCTTGTGTTAGCATCCCTCAACAGCATCTGCTGCTTGCCTAGCCTGATGGCACTTAGTTAATGACTGTCTCGATGCATCTGCTAAGTGTCACACCATCTAAACATTTACCTGCTTAAGAGCTGAACAGAGGCTGCAGGGAATCGGGAGCATACGATGAGCATAAAGCTACTGATTTCCTCATCAATCTCCTCATGGGAGCAGAGCTTAAATACATGGCAAAACACAGTTTGATGGATCAGGCTGAAAGATTGGACTGAGTAGAAAATCCTTTTTTTTTTTTACAAAAGAAGCATGTGGTACAGTGGGCAGTAAAACCTTTTTTCTACAGCAATGGGGGGAAAGCCACAAACCAATTGTTTCTGCGTTGTAACCCTTCCTCTTAAGCAACGATTTGCCAATAACTTAACCAAGACATTTTAGCAAGATGATGCCTAAACTTCCTCTTTAAGTGTAATGCACCACTCTATCCTTCTGAACTGCAATTTTCTCATAATACAAAATGCAAGAAGTAATAACAACATTTAACGAACATACTGGTATTTGCTGATAATAGTTTGCACTTGCTTGTGAAATACCCAGTGCCCAAGAAATAGCCAAGCCTAAATTCTGTTGGACATCAAAAGTGCCCAGGGATGCTCCTTCCTCACAGTGCAATGTGGAATTTTAATGCAAAAAGCTGTGAGGGTCTGTGTGTCAGTGTGTGTACACACATAACTGTTTTCATTCCCTCTCTCTGTCCCCCTTCTCCTGCCCCTGCTAACACACATCGTGTAAATACACCTTTTTCCTGGAAAGTCTTTACACATCTCTAATGGATCTACTTCAACAGAATCCAGAGGGTGGTGCATAAAAAGAGAAAAGCACCTAAAAAGAGCCTATACATTTGATAACATGATCTTTTTTAAGGGGGTTGCTATTTTGCAGCACACTAACTAAGGGTTCAGCAATTTGTTTCACAGTCTTACACTCAAAATAATTATCTCAGCTTCTGTCTGTCACTTTTAAGCTTCAATGTCATTACAAGTAAGGCGTGAGTCACACCTCCAAGCATCTTGTTTGTGTATTAGAAGAAAGAGCGCTTACCCACAGAATGGGACACGGTGGATTCTTGGAAGAAATGCAGAGTGATGTGTGCCTGCAAAGAGGTATTCTTTGCTGATGAGTGTGCAGCAGTAGCTGGAAGTTAAAACTTCCAAATAATGGCTTACTCCATTCCAATGGAAGAGATGTATGCATAAATGGAGAGGTAGGGAAATGCATTTAATTATAATAGGCTATAAATCACAGGTTGTAGTGACTCTGTGGAATCTGTCTGGGGAGCCTAGCAGAGGTTCATCCCAGTCTGTGCGCTGTCAGTTTGGCTTATTCCTGCATGCTGGTCCCATGGTAGTTTTTGAAGTTTACATATTAGTACATGTCACTACTCTGTCATTGTCAGCGTCCCTTCTGGAACAAGCCATCTCATCTGGAATGAGCCAAGATCCCAGGAGAAGATCTGAGCCCAGCTAACGCAGGGTAGCCTACTTTACAGACAGTCTGGGAGCTGACTGTGACAAGTTTAGCTGCCTTCAAAGTCTGGCTGTTGGATATCTTCAGGAACAATTAGGAACTTCAGGAGGGCTTCAGGCTGCAGCAGGCTGCAGGCTTCCATTCAATGCCTCTGCTATCTGGGGCACTGCGAGTGGAAGACAGAAAATAAGAAGTTTGTCTTGGACAATATCTAGGACCCAGGAAGATCTCAGCCAAATGCTTTTCCATATGGACTTGACCAATGTATATCAGGGGGTTCCTAGCCCTGAAGAGTCCATACCACTGTTGTAGGGACCCAGGTCTCTCCCCATGAGGTTCACAAATACAGCATAGCTGTAGAAAGCTCCTTGAATCCCTGTATCTAGGGTAGTAGGAGTAGTTTTTCCTGATGAAATTCCTTGCCTAATTATCAATGAGGGAATGTGAGGAGAGACAGAATAGCCCAAACATCTGAGGGCACTGAGGTGGTCGCCAGGGAGTCATGGCATATGGTGTAGGATGGTGCTTTAGGGGTATCTAAGGAAAGAATAAAGGAGCAGATAGCAGGGGACTGATCTCCCATCCTGGAACAAAGGCACAATTAATATTAGGTGCCATTTAATAGAATTCAGGTGTCACTGTGGGTTCATAGAGAGTTGGTGGAGAAGAAAATGACAGTGCAAAGAAGGAAAGAAAGTAATACTGAGGGAAATTAGTCTATTAGAAAAGGTGTCCTTGTTCAGTGCTGAACTCTTCCTCCTAGTACAGTTTTTTTTAACAGTTACTGGAGTGGGGGAAGAAATCTCTGGGAAACAATGTCACGAGTTATATGACTGAACTGTCTTGGAAAAAAATTATTCTGATATATCTTATTCTGGGTACATGAAACAAAACACTAAGATGTCTTAGAGCTTTCATTTTTTGAGGTCCAAAAGAATCTTCTCTTGCTGTCCACCAGAGTTTCAAGCACCTGCCTGTGCAATCCTTACATTTACAGCCACCATACAAGCTCTGCAAATGCTACTCAAAGAAGCTGCCTGGGTCAGATGCATTCTGCTTAGCTAGTGTTAATATTCCCTCATTAGTTCAGCCTTCACCCCTAATCTTTAATCCAAAGGTGCGGGATGGATCATTCATCAGTTTTACAAACAAAGCTCAGAGAGGCCTGCAAGGCAGCTGAGGCAGAGCTGGGAACAAACACCAGAGGCTGATGCAACAGAGGCAACTACTTCTCCTTGCCATATTCTCTTGCAGAATAAATATATCTGTTTTGTGGAACATGCTGGTTATAGCTACTCTATCATACCAACAAATACCCCAAACAATCATGCCATTGGCCTATAGGACAGTGATATCCAGCACACTATTGCTGCCACACAAAAAAAGGTGAAATAGGGGACCAAGTATCAGCAGCTACTTGGTGAATAATCAATGAAGACTTTTTTTTTTTCATTCAACAGTAACTAAACTTTCTATGAAAGAGAAATGCCTTGCTATGTATCCAAGGATAAGGTGAAATCTTAAAGCAAATTTATTATGAATAAGTTGTGTGTCACTTAAGAGTATTTAGAAGAATGGGTGGGAGAGCACAGCTTAACATCTGAAACCTCTAAAGTTTGGACTTAACATTTTAAATCAAATTCTAAGAAATTTTAACAACTAAAGTGTTTGACTTTTAAAATCACAGTTGTACTTGGCATGTGATAAAACAATGGTCCTTCCTAAGATTAAGTATTATCAATGAACAGAGATACAGAGTAGCAGTCTAAATTATACCCAGTTACAAACTGTTTCTTCTAATAACAACTTTTAATAGGAAATATGAATGAAATATGTTTGTATATGAAATGGCTTTAGCAAGTTCCAATTGTGACCCAAACCTGAAACTAAAAGAGTTTGGATGCAGTGAATGGAGCCCAAGCCAGTTAAAACTCTGCATTTGGGAAGGCATATAACTGTGGCCAGTCCAGCATAATGGGTACCACCCAGAGGCATCCTTAAGACTGTGCACTGAGTACATCATGTTTTACAGGTCATTTCATAAAAGCATCAGAATTAATCTCTGTCAACAGAAAGTGGAGTTACCAGCAAAGCTTAAGCAAAAATCACTCTTCCTGAAGTTAAGTGAAAGCTTTTTGGGCACAAATTGGCATTGCCAGTTCATGTTCAGAGATACCCTATCCAAAATGTAGTAGTGTACCAGCTGAAAACAGTGATAGCTACTTTATCACAAATCACAAATATACTTAGCTATCATTTCTGTAGTGTGTCAAGTAAACGTAAGCTGCAGTGCTTGTCTATTTAACCTTAAACAGCACTAAAGTGATAAATGAAAAATGGATTCCTTAAATTTGGCCTGAATAAATCTGGGACAGAGGCAACAGCTTGCTGCTTGTCTTGCAATTGCTGCAATGCAGCAGAAAAAAAAATAGATACAGTGAATTAACTTAAAGAAAAAGTTACTGTAAGTATTGCTTGTGAAGCATTCAAAATTAAAAGCAAGAAGGAGCTATGCTATTCCTAGAATTTTATCATTATAACAGAAAGAAAAGCAACAAAATGCTGATATTCTTATGAATTTAAATACATCCAGACTTACTTAACAAGTGGCCAGACTGTTAGTGATAAATATTGTCCAGGCAAGGAAATGAGATCTGGATGTGGGGACTGAGAGGGAAAAATGAATCCTTGAGCCCTGTTGTCAGATGGGGAGCAGAGGCAGCTTTTCAAGCTCCTCCCCACAGGAAATATTGCAAACAGACAACTTTACACCTAGACTTTTAAAGAAGTGAAAGGCACCAGCCATTCCTTGAGTCAACAGGAGTAGAGGAGGCCATTCAGAGGAAGGCTCCAGAAGCTGCTTTTACAGGACGTGTTGAGCAGATATGGGCCCAGGTGAGCGAGGGGGAATCCCCTTCTGTGGTGCTCTGATTGCTGTTTTCTTACATCCATACCTCCTGATCAGGTCTGTAAGGGACACTGAAAGATCATGACTTCTCTAAGGAGTCTTGATCCAGGAAAAATAGTAAGAGAAAATTCCTCCATTGAAGGTTAGGAGAAGGATTTTCACAGGAATTGCATTTTTCCCACTACTTTTGCACATGGGAAAAGCAAACTTACCAGAGTGAGATTTGGGAGAAGAGGTGTATTATCTGATGTAAAAATGCTGCTTTTGGCAAATAGGAGGGAAGGGAAATTCTGCAGCTATTTGAAGGTGCCCAACAAGTGCAAATAAGAGACAGCAAACCTGGCATAAGAGAAAGCAGCCAAGAGAACTTGAAGAAAGGATCATTGCAAAGGCTGAGGGAGGCTACAATGAGCAGAGAAGGTTGAATCCTGAAGTTAAGCCAGAGAAGATATGAAAATTTAGGGTGGGTTTTTTTGGGTTTTTTTTTTTGTGGTGGTTGTTGCAGTGGGTATTTTTGCTTATGAGTTAATACGTATAAATATGCAAATTGATCAGTTTACTAATTATTATCAGTGGTCCCATATTGCTTTTTCAACCTTGCCAGATAACTCCTGCCTTTCAAAAGACAGATCTCCTCCCACAGCTTGTTCTGCAATAGATGTGCTTCCTTGCTAAGTTTCCAAAGGCTTGTTTGGGTTTGTTTTGTTTTTTAAAGTAGGTGTGTTCCTGCAAAAATCAAGCTACATGCTGCTCACCTCAGTGCTCTAAAAGACACCTTCCCCCATTTCCACTGTGACTATGTTGCTAAGACTACTGGTGAAGCTATTTTAAGGCTTACCTAAACTTGATGAACATAGGGTCATCCTGTAAAAAAACCTTTACACTAATAAATCTGGTTGAACATGGGATAGCAACTTTTTACTCAATAACAGCACAGGGGAGCTGTGTGCCACTGCTATGGATCTCACCCTCTCCTATTCTCCCTTTTGGGTGGGGGTGGAGAATAATAAAAATATCAGAGTGGCCTTATGGAAATAAAAAACCAAACCCCACCTCTTTTTCTTCTGCACTTGATTTAAACCCTTGAGCTATCTTCTGCTGGAGAACCCTCTGTAGGCTCTGGTGATGTCAGAGCCAAACTAATCTCAGATGCTTATTCTTGACCTCTGACTGAAGCCATAGTTCACAAGCAAGTGCTTTCTGCAACATTTCACATACGTTATTCTAGTAGTGTTCTCTTCCACTCCACTGTCAAATGACAATCTGGTGGCCATCCACACAGTCTGGTTAGGTGCTTCCAGCAGGTAGGAGCTGTCAGTTATATCAGAGGTACCTGACACGTGAATAGAGCTAGAGATCATCTCATGGTTTAAAATACAGAAGTGTGTCTCAGCTTCTTATTCAAAGGCAGCAAGGCTGTGCCTCTGGTAGTACAACACCATGTCTGGGAATGGATGACACCTTGAAAGAATTAGCCAAGTTCAGCCAGATTTTTTATCTGAGTAGCTCACAAGTATTCAATTCTCTCAGGGTTCTCTCTGATGCCTTTCTGATTTTTCTTTAGTACTAGATACAATACTCTTAATTGCACATGTAATCTCTAACAGTCTAGGCAAAGTGGAGTATCTCTAAAAAAAAATAAGTTAAAAATGCTCACAAATAAATTATTCCTATTTTTGGTGAAAACTTCACATGGGTACTAGTTACCTGTAGAATGAAACATAATTCTTGAGAGTGTGTCTGTGCTCCTTCCTCCTTGGATGTACCCTCAAGTTTTGATCTCATTTTTCCATAGCTGCATCGCAGCCAAGCACCAACTGGCACCTGAAAGAAAATGCAAGAGATCACCACACAAGTAAATTTTCAAGCAAAGAATTGATTGTGAGGAGAGGACAGGCCTTCAACATCAGCTTCAGTGGAGTAGAACAGCCTGAGCAAAACTTAACATTCATCTCAGAAACAGGTATGGTCCCAGCTTCTTCCACAGAAAGATACTGCTGTGTTGTGACACTCTTTTGGCCTGATAGGAACTATAGAACAGCAAGGTAATACCTCAGAGTCAGGATGCTGGTTCACATAGCCATAGAACTGTTGGATGTGTGCTGTATTACTCCCATCTCAGGTAGCAGCAATAGGTTCCTTCAGTTTCCAACATGTGGCAGAAATCCATCTGAGGGGAGGGTTACCTCCCTACTGTGTCTGTTGAAGACTAAATCTCTGTTTCAGCAATATGGGGGGAAAAAAATGTTGTTTATTTTCCTTAAAAGGTCCAAAACCCTCAAAGGCAAACAAGACCCAGGCCACGTTTGGTATCTCCAGCACAGCGAGCAAGGACAGCTGGAGTGCAGTTCTACAGTCTACCAGTTCCAACTCCGTGACCATCTCCATTTCCACCCCACCTAACGCTATCATCGGGCGCTACAAGCTGAGTGTTCAGAGCACTTCAGGTGGCAGCTCTGCTCCAACAAGCCTTGGCACTTTTGTTTTGCTCTTTAACCCTTGGTCTTCAGGTATGAACATGTCAAATTTCCCCTGAAAGAACTATATTGCTTGTAGCTTCATTAACAGTTGCAGCTTCTGCATCTGATCTCTATTTCTTTAATACAAGGGCTGAACACTCACCACATAATGTATCAGTGAGCAAAGGGTTTGACAGTTTCTTAGGACCTTCTGGTACATAAAATCAGCCCTGTATCATGCACTTACTGGAGAGGTCATTGCCCTAAAAGATGAATCATAGAATGGTATGGGTTGGAAGGGACACCAAGGATCATAGAGCTCCAACCCTCCTGCCACAGCAGTTCAGCTTAAGCAGATTAAGTTCTTTTGCCAGAGCTTCCCTGCTTCTGTACAAGTTTAGAACAGTGTGCTGGTCTCCACAGAACCAATAAAAGAGTCAGATCTACCAGCTGCCATCTTCTCCCAGATTTGACAGTGTCATACCTCTGTCTTCACTGAAACACTCCCACACCCAGACACTCTAATTGTAGGAAATCCTGAGTTTCATGATCTGTTTGTAACAGTAAGAACAGCAAAGGGTGGCTATCTACAAACATTCTTATTGACGGAGACCAAGGCTCCTGAGGTCTTATTTTCCCTGCTGTGGTTGTAAATACCTCTGTTTTGGCCTTTCAGGTGATGATGTGTACATGTCTAACAAGGCTGAGTGTGAGGAATATGTGCTAGAAGAGTTTGGCATAATTTTTGCAGGCAATGTAAATCGTATCAGCGGCTTTGGATGGAACTTTGGCCAGGTAAATGCAGCACTGAAACACAAGACAGCACTTTGTGCTCTGTTTCTCACATGAAGTGAGTGATCAGGACTTGTTTACTTTCCCCAGTTCATCAGTCACACACCTCTGAAGAGCAGGAGTCTGGTATTGAAATCAGAACTCGTGCCAAGACCTGTTGTACTGATTGCTATGAGGATTGGTAATTGACTGGTCAGTGATATGACCTAGAGCTCAGACCTGCAGCCAGCAGAAACCTTAGTGTCTGCTGGGAAGTATAAACTACTGTAGCAATGTCCTAGTCCTAGGTCCCTGGACTCCAAGTTTTGAAAAAGCCTTTGTGTTCTAATCTTCACAGTTAGTTGAAGCTGCGTTTTCATGTATGGTAATTCCTGGCTGAGCTGCTTCATTCAGTGATTAAAAAAACATTAAACTCTTTACATGGCTTCTCCTGATTTTTAGTAATCTATGTTTCCAAAACACTAACTTATTTCTATAACATAGTTTCAGGATGATATTCTCAATATTTGCCTTTCCATGCTGGATCGAAGCTTAAACCATCGTCAGGATCCTGTCACAGATGTATCTCACCGAAATGACCCCAAGTACCTGGGCCGTGTTCTCAGTGCAATGGTAAGCAACATGGTCAAAAAGCCCAACCTACTAACATTCTTTTAAAGTAGTTAGTGAAAGTAAATATGAAGTCACTTCTCAGAAAATTTTAGGCCACTGTATGCACCAAAACTGTGAGCCAGACACACCTCAGTGGTCCCCTCCTCTCGGCCTGCCAGATTTCTCTCACCTGTGATATTTCTGATGCTTATCACTTTGATATCCTGTAGTCAAACTGAAAGTATAAGACTTAGGGCAGTGTGTTGAGGTCTTTAGTCAGACATCCCATTTGAAGTGGAACTACAGTGGTAGCAGATCAGCTCAGCCATGGATTTCTCAGGCTGCCTTGAAAGTCTCCAAGGATGGAGGTTTTATGGCCTCTCTTGGTGATCAGTCCAGAGCTGCACTACCCTCTTAGTGAGGAATTTTTCCCTTATGTCAAATATGATTTTTCCAAACGACAACTTTCTGCTGTTGCCTCTTTTTATATAACCTGCCAGAGCAGAGAAAAGTTGGACTCTGACAACTTCATATGTTCCATTCAAGTAGTTGTAAGCTGCTACTATATTCCCCTTATCCCTCCTTAATCAGACAGAACAAGCCCAGTACTCGGAACATCTCCTTGTAGATTGTGTGCTCCAGGGCCCCTTGACCATCTTGGTAGTCCTCTTCAGTGTTTCTACACCCCCTTGGACAGAGGGACCCAAAACTGGAGACAGGATTCCTGGTACAGCCTCACTAGGGATAGTGGTTAGGGATAACAGTAGTTAACAGCTTCCCTCGCTCTCCTGGTCACTTTTCCCAATTTAGCCTTGCGTGGGCTTTCCCTTTATGATGAGAGCGCACTGTTGGCTCAAATTCAGTGTGGCACATGCTGTAATTTGCAGCCCCTTTCAGATGGGCTGCCACTCAGCCAGGTGCTTGCAAGCCTTCACCAATGCATAGGGTTATTCTACCCCAAGTTCTGAAATCTACACCTTTTCTTCCTGAACTTCATGACGTATTTGATGTCACAGTACCCAAGATTTTCAAGGTGACTGCACCCTGTTTGTAGTGTCAGCCACTTCCCCTAATTTAATGTACATTTGCTGAGGGCTCACTACATCATGATCCAGGCCCATTCTGAAAGCTTAGCTGCATGATGTGCCTTGATGATGCGGTTCGATCACAGAGTGGTAAAGTTGCCACCCTGTATCAGGAAGGTTTACTGAAAACCGGTTGTCTTCTTCCCTGGTGCTATTGAACTTGGGTGGGAGAAACAGTGATCAAATGCTTTCAATTTCTTGAGAGGACACGTATTTAATTTCCATGAAAAGACAAGGCATCTTCCTGAAGGCTGGCCACATGAAGCTGTGACTTTTCTCCACTAAAACGTCCTTTCTGCCCACTCCTCTACAACCACTACTACTACATCTGTTGTAACTCTTAATTTATCTTGTCATAAACTTAGTGAATATTTTTACAGGTCAATGCTAATGATGACCAAGGGGTAGTGCTAGGAAACTGGAGTGGAAATTATGATGGTGGGAAAAGTCCAGGAAGTTGGACTGGAAGTGGTGAAATCCTGCAAAACTGGAAGAAATCAGGATTCAGACCTGTTAAATATGGACAATGCTGGGTTTTTGCAGCAGTATTGACTACAGGTATGTTTTATGCCATGCACATAACTGACACTGCACATATTCTGTTACAAGAAGCACTAATAGTTCCTATGTGAACATCTTGAAAGACATTAGGATGTTATATCAACCGTCATATTCCAGAATTGCTGTTTTCTGATGATGGTTTTCTATTTGCTCTTTAGTGCTTAGATGTCTGGGGATTCCCACTCGTACTATTACAAACTTCAGCTCTGCCCATGATGTAGATGGAAATCTGCGTGTGGATGAGTATTATGATACTTCTGGAAATCATTTGGACAGGTCTGCTGACAGCATATGGTAAGGCCCTATGATAATTAATAGTAGGGCTTATCAATGCCTATAGAGTCTTCAGGTGCAGGGTACAGATGTTCATGATAAATGCTTTGTTACCGTCTTAAAAATTGCCTTAAAAACAACTTCATACACACAGGGCAAGTACAAAGTAATACTGAAAAACTCTGTGTTTTCACTCTGAGTTAAACAGAGAATTGTGACATGAGTTACAACAGCCAATTGATGCCAGGGCAGGAAAAGTTACAGTTAGGATGCCACAGGTGACTGAAAATCTGTAACATTACACTGGAAATATTCAACAGTGGGACTTGACATAGTTTGGAACTATTCTTCATAAACATTTCACATTAAACTATAAAAGTTCAACAAAACCAGCTTCTCTGCCCCCTTTTATTTTTTTTTTGCAGTGACATCATTTGCATTGAAAATAGTTTCATTGTTGTCACTGTTAAAGATCAAGTGCAATTCAAACAAGCCTGCATTCAAAGAGCAGGGGCAGTCCCTTTTTGCCTGGTTCTGGAACCATTCTAAATATAAGTGATAACAGCAGCATTGTGCTGCAAGGAAAAAAGCTAGAACTAAGGAAATCTGTGTGCTCAGAACTTCTGGAGAAAAACAGGCCCAGGACACGTTGAGTAATTTTCAGGTTTGCTTTCTGCCCTTGAACATTAGTGTCTGCTCAACAACTCAATTTGCAGTCAGGATCAGAGTGGATGTGGTCAGTCTCAGATAAGAACCTATGCAAATTAAAGCATTTAATAAATCTAACTAAGATGGCTGATTAATGGATGCAAACAGGAATTTAGAAACACATACTAGCACTTTACTTTGTTCATTCTTGCATGTAGGAATTTCCATGTCTGGAATGAAAGCTGGTTTTCCCGCAGTGACTTGGGCCCCTCATACAATGGATGGCAAATTCTGGATGCAACTCCCCAGGAAGAAAGTGGAGGTACACAGACTTTGTTTCAGGAATAATGTTGAAAAATTGTAAAGTCAGTCACTTCCAGAGAGAGGAGAAAAAAAGTTTAAGACTGTTGTAAAAGTAATTTCTCATCCTGCTAAGAAAAAGAGAATACTTTATCGCATTAGAAAAGCCTCAGATCATCTGTGGACACTGAGAAATAAACTAGAATTCAGGGAGCAGTGTTTTGCAGCAATTCCAACATTCCCAATGTGGGTATGCAATTGAATTGAAAATTAAGGGGTAATAGAAAATAAATCAAGATTATTTTCAGAATAAACTCTATATAACGCAAGGGTCCGTGTGGATGAAAGGGCTAGAATGGGACAACAGCACTAGGTGATTCAGGAGACACTGATAAATATCTGTCTAGTAATCTACTTACTGTCAAAGAGTTGATCAGATCTAAATTATTTTTTCTTGATGCTGTAGGAATTTATCAGTGTGGCCCTGCCTCACGGGTTGCCATCAAAGAAGGAGAAGTAGATCTGGAGTACGACTGCCCATTCGTATATGCAGAGGTGAATGCAGACTGTATGTACTGGAACTACGACACTGCAACTAGAAAGAAAACATTAATATTCTCTAAGTCTACCACGGTTGGCCAAGCCATCAGCACAAAGGCAGTTGGTAGAGATGATCGTGTAGATGTCACCAACGATTATAAATATGAAGAAGGTAAATAACACCATTGTTTTTTTCTGGTTACGTAGCTGCTTCCTTGCCAAACACATTTAAAAGTTAGGCTAGAGGTCTCTTGGCAGGCAATTTTGGGCATCTATAAGATAGGAGAAAAATTTATATTCAGTTTATTCAGTTCTAAGAGAGAAGGGAAGGTAAAGAGTAAAACATACTGCCCTGGCCTTGAGCTGCTTTGTGGCACCTAAGTAAAGCAAGTCCAAATACCTCCAAGTAAAGCATTCAGTGTTCACCTGCGCATTGCCTGTGCGTACTGACTGCTTCTGCTTCATGAGAATTAGCCTACACCCCAGTTACTTGACAGCAGGGTGAAACACCTATTGCAGAAACCTAAGCTAAAGCAGCACTTAAGTCCAGGAAAACCAACTCTTTCAAAGGGTCAGACAGCAGAAAAACTTGTCAGACCTTCGTGTTTGATGGTGCAGGAAAAAAATTACAATCATGAACTGGATTTGCAAAAGCAAAGAATGAACACTGCTGCTGGAACTGTATATCAGAAGGGTGAAAAGAGTGATAAAGCAGAGTCCAAATAACAAGCTTCCATTGTGCACTGGCTCTGGCTGGGATAGAGTTAACTTTCTTCCTATCTGCCTGGCTAAAAGCGTTGATCCCTCATGGCTGTTTTGGCTGTAGCTGTACAGTACTTACAGAGCGTCAAGGCCTTCTCTCCCCCTTCCTTCCTGCCACTGTGGGAGAGAGGGGACCAGCCAGGACAGCTGACCAAAGTGACCAAAGAGATATTCCACATCGTATGACTTACTGCTCAGCAATAAAAGTTCAGTGAAGGGTGGAGGAAATGAGGTTCATAGTTACAGCATTTGCATCCCCAAACAACTGTTAAGTGTGTTGAGACCCTGCTTTCCAGGGAGGGGCTGGACATCTGCCTGCCTAATGTATTCCTCTTCTTGCTTTGCTTGTGCCCAGTATTTGCTTTCCCTGTTGAACTGTCATAATCTTGATCCATAAGTCTCTCACCTTCCTTCTGTGTTCTCCCCATCCTGTGGGAATGAGGAGTGAGTGAGTGGCTGGGTGGATACTCGGACCCACCACCTGCACCATCAGCCACCCCTATTGTATTAGCAAATAAGAATTTACATTTCTAAATATTATAACCATAAAAAGGTCAGAAATGGGGAGAGTGAGAAACTTTGGACTTAACATTTTGTGTTACAAAAAAATGCTATTAGAGGGGCACTGACATTACTGACTGTAGATCCAGAAAATTGTGTGTGGCTGTAGAAAACAGAGGCTCTCTTCATCTGTAAGTAAAGACACAACATTCTGCTGACTTCTCTCTACCACTCATGTAAAATAGGAGATGCACATTAACTGTTAAGTAATTTTCATGGTGTTTTCTGACAGGTTCTAAAAAAGAAAGAGATATTTTTAAGAAAGCCCGTAAGAAGCTGGGACTTGAGGATAAATTTGATCCTACAGCACCAACACCAAAGGAAATTGAACAAAAGCCTGACATCTCAGGGAAGTTCAAGCTGGATGGCTCTATTGAAGTTGGCAAAGATCTCAATCTAATCCTGGTTCTTACAAACTTGCAGTCTGTTGCTAAGACTGTTGATGTAAATATGACTGCCTGGAGCACTGTGTACACTAGAAAGCCAGTCAAAGAGATCTGGAAGAACTCCATCTCTGTCACTCTGTCTCCTAAGGAAGGTAATTTTTCAAGTAACCTTTAATCATAGTTGTATAATTGTTTTATCAGCATGGGGGAATTAGAAGCTTGTCAGCTTTGGGGGGGGGGAAGATCTAACAAAGTGCAATCTTAAATTTCTGTGCAGAAAAGGCTGAAAAAATTTATATTGCCCTTAAAAAAAAAAAGCAGCATGTTTCAGAATCTTATTTCCTTACATGCTAGTCACATTTTGGAAGATGTATCTGGGGAGTGAAAAGAAGATGTGAATTATAATGATTCATTTAAAAAATTTGCATTAAACAAGATAATGACAATATAAAAAATGTTGAAATCAAGTCCAGCTAAATGTGTTCTGGTCAATTATGAGGAGCCTTACTGAAAGGAAACCGGACATGACTAACAGCAGAAACAAGAAACCTGATCCATTAACAGCTTAGAATGGCATTAGAGTGTGAGGAATAGAAATAGCTGAAATAGCCCTCGAAGCTCCATGGGAAAGAAAGGTTGTGTCAAAGAACTGATGAGGACTAAAGGGCCTCAGATTTTAATTATTAAGAAATTCTCTACCTAAATACAGGTGTTGTTGGAAAGGTGAAATCAAGTTACGATTAGGAGCTAGGGATAATAGATGTATCAGCAACTCTAAAGTGCACCAAAAGACTGATTCACAACTGATACTGTATTGTATTAACCTGAAGCTTCAAGTCACTAATGAGAAGCAGAAATAATATTTCATGGGTCAGAAGAATCCCAGACATAGATACAGACTGGGAGAAGAGCTTCTTGAGAGCAGCCCAATACAAGAAAGATGTGGAACTGTTAGAGAGGGTTCAGAGGAGNATAAGCAGGAGGGGATTAAACTTTTTAAAAGGGTAGATAATGGCAGGACAAGGGGGAATGGATTAAAACTAAAGGAAGGAAGGTTTAGATTAGATATTAGGGGGAAGTTTTTTACAGAAAGAGTGGTGAGGTGCTGGAACAGGCTGCCCAGAGAAGTAGTGGGTGCCCCGTCCCTGGCAGTGTTCAAGGCCAGGTTGGATGGGGCCCTGGGCAACCTTGTGTAGCTCCAGGCCTGGAGGTTGGTGGCCCTGCCTGTGGCAGGGGGGTTGGAGCTCTATGATCCATGGGGTCCCTTCCAACCCAGACCATTCTATGATTCTATGATTCTATGATTTCTTTAATATGCAATTTTACTTCTGGAATTTCCTCTAAAGCATTAGGAGCTCATTAGGAACTGGGGTCTCAGTGAAAACACCACTTACATCACCGAGTGGCATTACATCCGTGTGGTGCCTTGTGCTCGCACTGGCTGCCTTAGGCTGAATTCACACTCAGCATGGAGGTTTTTCCCCAGCCTGATGGCAGGGACTGTTTTAAGAGATTTTTGCCCTCATCTTGAGGTATGCTCTGCTAGGATTTGTAGTTAACATGTCTCTTACCACTAGATGAGTCTAGGAAATTTACATTGCTTTTGTGGGACTTTCCATTGGTGACTTGTCATCTTTCTTGTGTTTTCCATCTGCTGTACACCACTGGGAACTACTTTGTGGCTCACAGTGTTTTCATGCAGCACAGCTCCTCTACAGTTCCTCTGAACTCAAAGTTTATTGTACAAATGGCCAAAACTGAGGAACTTCCTGGATTCAGAGACAGAGGAGATCCCTTCCCATCCAGTATTCCTAGACTGGAATTACAGCATGGAAAGTACTGTAAAAACACATGATACCAAAAAGCAGACAGGGCTAGGAAAGATAAAAGAAATATACAGATGTCATTCAGCTCATCTCGGTGTATCAGGAGCAAATAGGACTGATAAGGCCTATCAGAGCACGTCTTGTAACATAGAGTGGCACTGGCACCCTCCATTAAACTCTAGCTGTCTTGTCTTTCAGAGCAACTGGGGTAAACAAGCCAGAAATATAGTGGTAGGGAATGGAGGAGGGGTAACATTGAATAAATCACTCTCCCTGTATAGCAAACTGAGAGGTTTGCATGAATTGAGTTTGGCAGTGATGACTGAAGGTCTTGCTAGTCCCAGACACAGCACAAAAGGAAAACACTAATATTAGGTATGAAACTCTGTGGGCTTATAAAAGGGTGTATCAATTAATATTTTTTTCTTCCAGAGAAACAATATCCCATTAAGATACCATATATGGAGTATCAACAGCAGTTAACTACAGACAACATGATCCAAGTAACAGCTTTATGTCATGTAAAAGATGGGATTCAAGTGCTAGTGCAAAGAGACATCAGCTTGGACAATCCTGAAATTGACATACAGGTAAATTGCTGTCTCTTTGCTCTAACTGCAGTGGCAAAGAGCAAAATGAGCTCTTAGAAACACTTTCTTCACCAAAAGAAATGTTCTGCTCACATTCTGCCACAGTCCCTCATAGCATCTCATAATATCTCTTCTTCTGATGGCTGAGAAAGCTCAGATTAAAAAGAATACTGAGAACATGGCCCCTTACAAACATTTTCTCTGCACAGGTGCTTGGTGAAGCAAAAGTGAACCAAGAAGTGGATGTGGAAGTGGTATTTACCAACCCAATTGATACAGAAGTGACGGGCTGTACGCTGCAGGTAGAAGGCAATGACCTGATCAGAGGAATCCTTAGGATAGAGTAAGTATGAGAAATGACTCCTCCCTGCTATTAAAGATACATGAGCAAGAACATGATGGTGAATGAGAAGACTGAAATAAGATAGATTCCTTTTACTATAGATCTCAAGTTCCTATTTTTATTCTTTGATGATCTTGTATCATGTTTTGCTCCTTTTTTCACCAGTGTTTCACAACTGAAACAGAAAGGTTAAATTCTCAGGCTGCCCCCCACTTCATAAATATACAAAATTGCACACAAATGTTGGTGTACACTAGCAAATGAGGTTATTTCTAAAAAATACCTGGGATATGGGAGTGTGCTGCAACTGAATAAACACAAACAAATATACCCAGCACCTTAACAATGCCACCTGTGCTTGAGCAACTAGGAACGGTCTATCCCATAATTTACAAGCTCTTCGGAGGAAATGTAGAAGCCTCATGCTGTCTATCACACACAACTTTATCCTCAGGCAAGACAAGTCAGTCTTGACTTGGGCTGCTTGGGAAAACCATAAACAGGAGTTTCCAAGAATTACAAAATACTCCACTATAAAACATGTTGACTTCCGCCCCGGGTTTCCCATGGTGTAAGCACTGAGGTTTTCCTGGTGCCATAACCTATTCTGATTCAGGAGTCTTAAGAATTCTATGATGTGTCTTACACCCCATGCTCTGCATGAAATTTTATCTCATATGACACCAGTATGTCCCCTTTGTGTGCTCATCTGGGTCACTGAATAACCTGTTTGTGAAGGACCTTAACACGTGGAATTGAGGATTCAAAGACAGATGGCCAAGTCCCCTATGGTCTTTTCTTGGCCACCCTACACTGAACTGATAGGAATTCTTAAGATGGGAGTTGGTTAGTGGAGAAACTCAACGGTGATGCCTAAACCTTTTCTCAGCTTATATTTTTCCCTTTGCTTCCTTTTTTTAGCATGCCACCACTGCAAGCCAACGAGACATCCAGCACAAAGTTTAAACTCACCCCTTTTGAGACGGGCTCCAAGCATCTAGTGGTTCATTTCTCTTGTGACAAATTTGCAGATATCAAGACCTTTAAGATGGTAAATGTGGTTAACTAACACAAAGATAGACAATGAACGGTTGTCTGTGTATAAATTAAATAGTGTCATAAGAAATCTTGTATAAGAAAAGATGATAATATTAGCAAACCCAAATCCTTGCTTTCTATGGTAAGGGCTTACCAACATCGTATCATTAACATTTTACATTGCAATTTCAAATAACCTGAGGAATAGTTGATTCTTCATTTACTGTTGTGAGTGTCCATGTCATTAAAAACCTTCTATTCAAAGACTGTTTGACTTTTGTCTGGTTTTCTTTGGAAATCATTCTTTCTGGCTCCAGCTCTTTCTGCACAAACATTCATAACCTCATAGAACCTTTATGGTTGGAAACGACCTTTAAAGCTCATCAAGCCCAACCATTAACCCAGCACTGCCAAGAAAACCTTACACATTCAAAACCTCATACAGTGGACTTGCAAAGCAGTGTTTCTCCTCACTGCAGCCATGATAGCAGAAAGTAGCCAGGAAGAGTTGCACGATTCATGTCCTTTAGCTTTGTCTGCTTTGCTGCAAAATCTGTCCTGACATTTTTCCTTTTACAGTAAATCACAGTGACCAAATGAGCCATAGTAAATGTTCAGAAGGAATTTGGGTGGTGTCCAATTTGAGAGCCATGTGACAAACACGTTGGGCTAATTGCTCAGCTTCACATACGTGATATTTTTGCATGCTGATATCTTGCACTTGCTGGAAGTCTTATTTGGGAATCAAAGGGAGGGTAATCTTAAGTCTGAGGATATTTTAATTTGAGAAGAGTTGGGAGTTGTTCAGTAGAGGTTGTGTGTCAGGAAGTCATGTTTCAGAGTCCCAGTTTCGCAAAGCTTACTTACCTAAACCCTTTACAGGAGGATAGGTACGGGCCAAAAGCTGGGTTCCGGGAACAAGTGCACGAGGTGTAGCCAACCCACTGAGTGACTTGGTTTGTGGCCAATAATTGTACAACAGCATGTCAGTCTCGGGTTGAAAATGATCAGTGTAGGTCAAGTGAATGGAAAGTCAAGCTCTGTGGTGCTTTGCACTGCTGGACCAGGAAACCAGGAAGAACTTAAGCACATGGAACCAGCTCTGTACATTGCTTATACTGCACAGCGTACCTGTGACCTGCTGTAAGGGCTCCTCACTGCCACAAGAGCAGCCCAAGCTCAGACTGGCTACACACTCTGTCCTTGTAGCCTGCAGAACTGCCCATGGGTGGTACCCTTGCCTTTTCTCCTGATATTCCTCATGGCTCAGCAGAGCCTAGAGCTCTCACAATGTACACCAGCCAGTAGAAGTTCAAGCTCAAGCATAGCCTTGCATGTAGAATGCGGATACATGCTTAATGACTTCTTTTTACATCTCTTGTATGCATGGAAACAGCCAGACCACGCTAAAGTCCAGTGAATTGCACAGGTAGAAGTGCGAGAAGCTTGTAAATTTGACCTAGTGGAATTAAAGGCAGGCAACACCCTTCCCCTGCAACACTTTGCATGCTCATGAAGTTAATGTGTCTAATTAAATAAGTACCTACTTGGATGCAGGCTCACGGAAGGGATTCTGCACCATTTTTCATGGAAGTTATGCAGATCTCCTTTTTCTAGTAAAGAATGTCAACAATACAGGTGTGAAGTGCAACTTGGTTACCCTGAGGATATGATAGTGCAACACTCAAACAACAGAAAAGATCATTAAGAAGATGAATTAAGTAACAGAATATGTTTTTTTCCTCTGAAAGTTAACAAACCACACTGGAATTTTGAGGCTCTGACACAAGGGAAAAGGAGAAACAAAATATTTTGAACCATTTTGGATGATGGGTGGGTGGAATTGAGCTAGGAAAAACACCTGTGACAGTGTTAAGACATTAGTCACTTAGGAACCATGACCGCTGCATTCCAAAGGGGTTACAAAAGCAGCTGCTGATGCTTTGCTGTGGTGAAGGTGCGGGCTGGCAGGTGCCAGTTTGGGATGTAGGCCAGTCCCAGAGAGGTCCTGGTGGCTCGGGCAGCACCGCTGTGGGCGTGTCACGGAGGTAAAGGAGGTGGTTGCAGCCAAGACAGAAAAAGTGCTCAGAGATTTATTTACTTATGTGAGTAGTAAGGAAGAAGAAAGGAAATAGTCATACTTCAGTGGGAGCGATGTGTAACGTCTGAAGCAATCACTATAAGTACCGAACGCCTGAACTTAAGAACTGGTCGATGCGGTTTGTCACTAAGGCTGTGTGTGAAGACCAGGTAACATCAGAGACTTGTGGCTCTTATGGTTTCTAAGGAATATGAATTAAGGAAAAGAGACAAAGACTGACCAAAGTGGCTCTGAACATCAATCAAATCCATTTGAGGCGATTCCTGGAACAAGTTTTGACAGCCTGAACATCCTGGAAACTTCCGAGAGGAGGAAGGACCTCTGATTTATAATGTAAGTGGAGATACACCATTCCAGATGTACTGCTGCCAAGTATGAGAAAACTTCTAGTGTTTTTCTTTCAGGATAGCATATGTCATAGAAGTACTCTTTTAGTCTTTGGGGCATGTAAACAGCTTCTCAAAAAGGTGCAAGAAGCCAATGTTTTGGTAAAATCAACCTTAGAAACAGCTGCTGGAGCTTAAGGTCTGCTTTCTCTTTCCCTTTGTGACCTAAAATTAAGACTATTTTCAATTCTTTCAACTTGTTAGAACATAATCAAGTGGAGCTGTGGAATCTTAAACAGATAAATAAATACTCCTCTGCAAAACAAAGTCACTTTAATACCTGTACACTTCTAAGGGAGTGTACAAAAATACAAAAAAATATGTTGACAGTTGTGAAGACAGACAGGCTGGGAGTTTGCACTGATAAACCTATTAATGGATGATATATTGGAAGTTTGTTTTGAATGAAAACTTTTGCTGGAAGACTAATACAGAGTTAGCTAATGTAACAGGTAAATAGACATTTGTTTCTGGTGGGAGTTTATCATTTCATCTAAGTCAGGGGAGATAATTTGAGACCCAAAAAGTCCCTCTAAAACCAAAACCAGAAGTGACATTAACCAATCTGGAAGTTAAGTAATCAGGAAATGCTCCCTTTTCCTTCATATGGCTTTTACGTCCCACCACACTCCCCATTTCCTCATCCTTAAAGATAACTTATTCATGGCACACCTATTACCCTTTGTAGGAAGTTCTTCTCAGCTTGGGATTCAAGAGAACGCATTTCCTCTGAGTAAATAATTTTGGTATCTCCTCCCATAATTACACCCACGTTGAGTAGGAACATTGGCATTAGACATACATAAATTATAGGAACTAGTTAATTCGTTTGACAAGTCTACAGGTATTAATAACAACTGCTAAGTACCTCTCTCTTCTCTCAAATTTCAGCTGACAGCACGAAAAGATTGCTGGGCTTTTTTCTTTTTATGATTAACGTGAGTTGGACAACCTTGAAGAACAAAGAAGTTGCATGCAATTCTCATAAGCTGAGGGAATGGCAGGTGAGTTCTGCGTGTTATTTGCTTCCCTTCGGCAGGTACTTTATTCAGGATGTTCCTTATGATACATGCCCTGTAGGTGTCTGCTCAGGTTTCTTATCTGAAGGAAATTTTATTTTGTAATTTGTTCTTGCACTTCATTTACAAAGTTTTATCCCTGATATTAAATATGACCTGTTTGAGAACAATTTCTGAGCTAAGCTGATGATACTTCGGGGGGAAAAAGAAGAGAATGCACCATGCAGAACTCCATCTTACCCCTATATTTTTCAAATGCTATATAAGAGATTTGCTGTTTAAGATGCTATGCTTTGTATTAGCAGAATTAGTGAAATACATCCTAATGGAGCTGTGAGTGCAGGGCCTATAGATGGGAATTGAAAATGCATCAAAACCCTACCAAAGGAAACAATAATGACCATAACTCTGCTTTTTAAAGTTTAAAATGAAGATGATTATTGAGCTGGGCATTTGCAAAGTGGGGATCTCTCTTGTTTAGTGATGAAAAAACATTTGGAAATCAGTTTTTAAAATGTTGCTTTGCAGGGAGAGCCACAGCCTACTGTGGGTCACTGTTGTCCCAGAGACTCATGCAAAAGAGTCTCTGTTTCAGGCCACCAATGCTTACTCACAGTACTTCTCTGTGGATGGAGGCTACAAAGAAAAATATATTCTTCTTTGAATCTAATTATGGCACTTTTTTGTCCAAGTTAGATTTTACTTTTAATACTTCTAAGATTATAGGTAAATCATACTTTAATATGCAGCTGTATTGTTTCAGGCCTGATTTTGTATTTAATTGCTTTCCTATATGTTATGAGATAGACTTGGAAGCTTGTTTGAAGACCCCTACCATAACAGCACATGGTGCCATAAGTCTTAATCCATCCTTTGCATCCTACTTTTTTTGTTGCCGTTACTGTTTTCTTCTGAATTCCTATTAAAATGGTAGCAGCCAAATTCCCCCCCTCCTCCCGTCTCTTTCTCCCCCAGCCTTATTGCATTTATGATACTACCATTAATAGAAGTGATTTGGAAGAATCTTCAGCAAGGTACTTGCCCTGAGCATTTGCCAAAACTTGCAGCACAATGCTTGGGGCATGCTCTGGGAACAGATATAGACACAGAGGATGAAAGCATGAACTACAGAAAACTATCACATACATACTAGCTTGCCAAAAAGGTATTTTAGCATTTAAAGTGGTGAGAGCCACTCTATGGGTTTTAAGCCACAGACCATAATAACAGCATATGTGCAGGAGGACACCTGATGTCACAGAACCCCAAGCACATGACAAGTTATCCGAATCCCTCTAGGACATGCAGCAGTGCTGCTACAACAGGAACCCCAGTGGTCTGGCTGCCACTTTGGGCAGAGCTGGGGTCATCAGACTGATTTCTTTGCCAAAAGCTCCAGCTTAGGCCCTGAAGTGCCTCTTGTTCTTTCGTGTAAGACACGTGATCTCTCACTATGCATCTTTCCTTACTCTAGGCCAAACGGCATTGGGATATAAGATGTCCTAAGAGCCATTCCTGGGCTTGTGAGAGGAAATATGTGGAAAATGTGGAGAGGCTCCAGGCTACTTTATTTGGTGCTGAGAAGGAAACAACACTGATTTGCCCCTGTACATTTTTTTTTCCTAAACCTGTGATAAAACAGCATCCAGCATTGTGTAGGAAGCATACAGGCCCTCGGTGTGTGACAGCCCTGTAACAAAACCCAAGCAAACATTTCTATTATCGACCACTAGATTTAGTCAGTTTAACAGAGCATCTGCTTTTGAGTTGTCCTTCCTCCCCTAAACAGTGACACCTCTTGGTGACCTCATCATGCCACTTCGCAGCAAGTGACTTCTTCCCATGCTGGCTGCTTCTTCACGTCTTTTCTTTTACAGATCTGACACCAACACACATCAGCTGGCAGCCATCAGTAAACGCGGGCACAAACCATACCGACAGATATGCCAACAGCGAGCTGACTGTGAGGCGAGGACAATCCTTCACCATCACCCTGTACTTCAACAGGCCAAGGCAGACGGGCGAGAACCTCGCATTTCTCACTGAAATAGGTAACGCTCCCTCAGCTTAATCCATGTTCTCACAGAACTGTGATCTTTACCCTGTGTAGTTCTCCTCTTACTCTACCTAGAGATGCTTTTTTTTCTTCATGTATTTGAGCTTCCTCCTATCCTTTACCTGCAATGTGCTTATTTTAAGTATGAGGTCAATATTGAAGCTACGCTGTGGAATGCAAACCAATCACCCCTTCTTTCTGGCAGGACCGTCCCCCTCAGAATCTCATCGTACAAAGGCTGTATTTAACGTCTCCGAGGGGTTGACAAGTGGTTGGAGTGCCGTCCAAGCACCCAGCGACTCCGGCTCTACGAACTTTACAATATCCAGCCCAGCCAATGCTGTCATTGGGCGATACAATCTCACCCTCCTGGTAACCTCAGGGAACAAGATCTACTCCAGGTTCCTGGGGCAGTTTGTGTTACTCTTCAACCCTTGGTGCCCAGGTAGGTACAACCTTTGCTCTTGAATGTAACTGATCTATTTGCTTTCATATCTGCACAGTGAGCTTGTTCTCTAAAGTTGTCTTTGCTGCTGGTGACCCAAAGAATCTCAGCTGTCTGCTGAGAGAGCTGGGTTTGCTACACTAAAAAACTTCTGCGGCCCACCCAGGTCTCTCCCTTTATGCTAATTAAATGTGCTCTATAGGGTGGTATCAGATTCTTTCTTCAGGACTGAGCAGATCACATTTTTCTGTAGACGAGGGCTGACAGCCTTTCCTAAGTGCATGTATTCTCAGAACTGGAAGCAAGCATACAGCAACGGCCTTGACTTGCGTGTAGACACAAGCAGGACTGCTCTTGTGGGTGTTAACTGCAAAAACTAGCTTCATCCAAACTGAGAGTTGTGTGAAGACTGGCATTTCCATATCTTTCATCACGGGTTGAAGAGACATAATTTTTTATAGCTGCAGCCTCAGCACATTGCCAGAGAAATGCAATTTCCTCAACTCAAATATGCAATAGCCTAGAAATATAGTTTAGCCTATTCAAGTTAAGGGAGCTCTTAGCTGAGTGACTGAACAGCTTGTGAAGGAAGAGAAAAATAGCCACAATCATCCACTTGTTTCTTCTGTGACCATACGCTATTCAAGGACCACTAACGAATATGTCAAGAGCCAAGACAAAAAAGGCTACTAATTAGCTCAATATGTCTTGGAAAGCAGGAATAATCATAGTAGTATGTTCAGGAAACTCAGACTGTCTCTGCATACGTAGACCTAGGAGAAAAACCTTCCCAGAACCTCCTGAAAGATCACTTGGGGGGTAATTTCTAATAGGTGGGAACCACACTGCCGAGGCTGAAATATTTGACAGCTCCTGAAACACCAGAGTAGCAGTGATACTCATGAGACCAGACAAATTGTTCTCAGATGAAAACAGAAGAATTAAGGTGCACCATTCCAGTTTAAAACTCATGATTTTGGATTAGAGCCCTCCAGGTTTATGAGAGGGTGCAATGACCACTGCCAAGCAAAATCAAGTATCCTTAAAGTAGGATGGTGCTGAAGAAGACTTTGCAGAGTAGAATACCTCCCTGATCCTGACAATGAGGAACAGATTCTCTTTGAGGGCTGGTTACTGCTATAGTAAGTGTCATAGTAGAAGAGAAATAGAACATTTATTTTCTCAGCAAATGCTAAGTGGTAGATCTGGTCTGCAGATATGACCCATATGGGAGCCTATTCATTGAGCTGGAAAAGACAGGAATTAATTCATAAACTGTAATATCAATAAAGAACTACTTATGAAGACACAGTGGGGACTAGAGATGAAAGAAAAAGCACTGGGTTGGAGAAAATCTGCCAGTGAATCCTTTAGTATCATCCAAAAAATCCCTCTGATCTAATGGTTCATTACTGACTTGTGCACATCCAGATGGGCTGAGGTACCACGCAGAAATAACCGGCTGCCTTAGAGATGGAGTACTTAGGAAGGGATAAGATATAACAACTCATAATAGAAGACCATACATTTAGGGAGAAATAACAATAATTTAAATGACAGCCCATCCAGATGGAAATCATGGAGAGTGTGAAAGTACTTGTTAATCAAAGAATGAGAACCAAAGTGAAATGGCCCTGAAAAAGGCAAACGCAATCTTAAACCATGTGAGAGGACACAGTTACTCAGATTTAAATATTAATGCCATTTTACAAGGTAGCAAGATCCCATTTGGAATTTTATTTAATTTAATCTCTCGTATACAGGAACTATGAATTAGAACATGTTCAGTGCAGGGTTACTGGGATGCCTCTTCATGTGTTCTGGTGTTTGGACAAAAGAAAACGTATAGTTTAGCAAGCTGAAAACGATTAGTTTCACAGGTCAGATATCTGAAATAAATACAGAATTTGGACATGGAAAATACTGACCCCACCATAGTGGTAACAAGTCAATAAGCTTATTGATTCACTAAATATTTGTTTCAAATCTGTGGGTGAAACAAAAAAAGTGATGTTTTAATAAAGTCCCTTAAGGACACTTAAAAGGAAATCTAAGATACTGACAAGACAGCTTCTGATAATGATGCATCGTGTCCTGATGCTACCAAAGGAATGTACAATTAACTACTGGAATGAAGAGTGCTAATTGCAAATTAAATGAATGATCATACACTGCTTATCTACAGCTCACAGGCGAGCAGGGCAATTGTAAAGTTTCAGGGGATGAAAGGGTATGTATGTTAGAGAATACACATATTTTTCCCCAGATGTCTGATACTTGTCACTTGTTTCTGTGGCAAAGCTTATACAAAGGAGTTACTAGACGTATATCTAAGCCAGAAAGCACACTCGCCTATCGATTAGGAACTATCAACAGAAATTTACACCCTGCTTGTTTCTCACTATACCAGGATAAACTTTAACTTCAGAATGAGAGGACAGAATATGCAACTTTGAATTTTTGTATTAAAAGAATTGATTTAATGAAGGATTAGTTCTATAGTGGTCTGTCTGTAATTGTCAAAGCGAGGACTATCGTGGCTGGTTGCATTTTTCTTTTCCTTCTTGTCTGCTGAGAGTAACAGCAAGAGGGGCTGTTACTATGTAGTTGTACTTGAAAATAAGAGATTTGATGGGGTGTGTTGTGGCTTCTTTTTTTTTTTTTTTCCACCTTCTAAACTATGTTCATTTTGCTCTGAGTTATTATCAGGAAAAGTGTTATAAACAAAATCCTAAGTATACTTATTCAAAGAAATGGCTCTAGAACATTATAATTGAGGGCATATGGGCCTTAGAAAAAAATATGTTCTTCAAGAAGTTATGAAGGACATTTAGATTGCTCAGAATCATAAGCTCAGAGCGCTGGAGGGATATTAGGAAGTTATCTAGCCCCACACCATGCTCTGAGGCAGGTTCGGTTTAGCAATTTGGTCATTCCAGAAAGATGTTGAATTCCTCCTTAATGATCAGCCATTAAGGAATTTTACATTACAATTTTTTCTTCTTAATGAACCAAATCTTTTTTGCTTTGATTTCAGCATACAAATTCTCATCCTACATAGGACAGTCACTAAGAACAAATTCCTTTCCCACCACCGCATCCTCTTCACAAGAATTTCTGGAATTGATTACCATGCTTGCCCCATTCCTCACCCCCATTTTTCCCTACATTAAATAATTCTGAGTTAATTCATAAGTTACATTTTCAGGATAGCTGAGCATTCTCAGTGCTCCTCTTGCTTTTTCCAGCTAGTTCACACCTTGAGTGCAACACCTGGAACTGCACACAGTTCTCCAGGCCAGTGCTGGCCCAAAAGCTCAGGAAGCAACAATGATAATGCTGTTTAAAAATAAAAGTGTGGACAGCTACTTCAAAAATAGACTTATATCATGTGATAAAGTTTTTAAAATAAATAACTGTTTGCAGGAAGGGATGAGAAGTTCCTATAGGAAGGTCAAGAAGCTGACTCGATAAAATAGAAAGGCTGGGTTTTATATACATTTCCTGAAATCATGAAGCTTTTAGAAAAATATTTTAAACATTTTGAAATTAAACAGAGAGCTAGTTAGATATTGCTACCTAAAGGCTGATCAAAACACCCTAAACATCTGTGGGGAGCCGGCACATTCATAGCAGGTATATACTGGGCCATATACTAGGGAAACCAATGAGTAACAATGAAACCAAAGTGAATGGTTAAGCAGTTTATCCTAATAGCATTTCTGATAGCATTTTGGATCAGAAATCTTAAACCAAGACAGACACCACTGGAACACAGCAAAATGTCATCTGTGTGATTGTTTTCAAGCCCTGAGAAGGCTGACAAAGCTGGTGAGCTAGTCTGGACTTTTCTCCATCTTCCTCACTAAATACAATCTACAGATAGGGGACATTTAGATAACACCCAGGCTACACTAAATTAAGGGGGAAAAAGGTTAAAGTGATATAACATGGATTCCCAGGCCACATACAATGGCAGGCATTTTCACTGAACTGTACCAGTTCAGAGAGCTACAACAAGGTGTTTCCAAATAGCAGACTTGCCCATACTAAATCAATATGTTTGAAAGGTCACTAGTATTCTCAGCTTTGAGTGTAAAAGCATGTCTGACTTGGTTTGCAGGTGATGAGGTCTACATGGCTAATGAAAATGAGAGACAAGAGTATGTTCTGAATGAAAATGGGATAATCTTTGTGGGCAATGCGAAGTACATGGAAGCAAGAGGATGGTACTATGGCCAGGTAAGCCACAAGGAATTCATTTGGGCTCTTACTCTGTCTCTAATAGTATTTCCTCTTGCCATCACTTTCCCCTCTGCATGTATTTATATGAAATCTGAACAAACCTGGCCTTACTTGTGGTTTGCTCACCATGTGCTTAATAGGATTTTTTCTAAGAGGTGGCTTAGCACAGCACTGCAGCTAGGACTGACTTCTACTTGTGCTTGAAGCTCATGGTGTAAGTGTGGACCTCATCTATGACCAAAATATCCACAGTACCAGTGACAACATACTTGTGTGGGTCCAACACACCCACTGTTTCTGTAATGCAGTTACATTGGGCCAGAACTGACATTGACATAGAATCGCAGGATGGTTTGAGTTGGAAGGGACCTTTACAGATCTAGCCCAACCTCCCTGCAATGAGACATCTTCAACTAGATCAGGTTGGTCAGAGTCCCTTCCTACCTAGCCTTAAGTGTTTCCAGGGATACCACTCATGAGAACCCAATAACTGCTTTCAGGGTTTGAATATGACTGCAGTCAGCTCTTCTGATGGCAAAAGGCATCTTGCCAGATTTTTGCTTTATTTAGTAGCCTTGTCTTTAGCCAACGTTGCAGTGTGAACTGCACACTGCTGTCTTTGTGCCTCAGTGTCCTTGTCACCTTTGGGCTGGAAAGGTGGTACTGCAGTAGAATCTCCTATAATTCAGTTTGTGAAAATATCTATTTTCTTTAAAAAAAAATAATCTTTTCTGATCACAGTTTCAAGACCAGCTCCTAAACATCTGTCTCACCATGCTTGATCTGAGCCTGTACTATCGTCAGGATGCAGCCATTGATGTATCCCGAAGAGGAGATCCTAAATATGTGGGCCGAGTAATCAGTTCTATGGTAAGAAATGGCCAACATAATCTGAATTCCACATGCTTGCTTAGCTGCACCAGTGGGGTTCAGCCACCTGCACCTTAAGCAATATAATGAACTAGATATGGTGCACTACACACTATTGATTTTGTGCGTTCTGTTCATTGATCTATTTTCAGATCAACGGAAATGACAACGATAACGGAGTTCTCCTGGGAAAGTGGCAAGGAAGTTTCCACTCCCATGAGAACCCATCCCGCTGGGATGGCAGTGTGGTGATCCTCCAGAAGTGGCGCCAGGACAACTACAAGCCTGTTCAGTATGGACAGTGCTGGGTTTTTGCAGGTGTGATGTGCACAGGTAAGCTTTGAGAAGAGAGGAGCGTGGTGAAACGGGGCCATTTGTGACCTCTGGTGTTATCAAGACTACAGAGCAATTGACCACAAGAGGAACAGTGCTCTGAAGACTGCAATGCTGAAGAATCACAAAGCATTTAGACACTTTGTTTCTCAGATATGTGTCATCACTGTACTAAACCTGTGTGTGTTTTGTTGTTATGGATTTCAGTTCTGAGGTGCCTGGGGATACCAACTCGTTTGGTTTCGAATTTCAACTCTGCCCATGATGTGGATAGGAACCTGAGTATTGATAAGTACTATGACAGCTCTGGAAAGAGCCTTAACATCGGCAAGGATTCCACATGGTGAGTAGCATTTTATGCATCTCACCAATAATTAGAGAGACTTTATGAGACATAAAACCATGAACACTAGTGGTACAAAAGCAACCAAACAGGCAACATTTAATATAATTAACTAACTCAATACACTAGGCATCCATTTGGAAATAAAACATACTTCATAGTTTTGAGATCACAATTACTTCAAACAATCAGACCAATTTTTTTGCAGGCCCCAACCTCAGACTAGTTGCAACTTTTAATAAGTGCATTTCCACTGACAATGTACTAGTTTCCAAGGCTCTTTTAATTATTGACACCTAACCAGACTGTCCTGGTGATGCAGCAGGGTAGCTTCCATGCCCTTAACTGGTTTACTGCTGCCATGACTGTCTCTCATCTCACAAAGCCTGTGTTTCTCAGCTCAGCCTGTCATCCTCCCCAGGTGGATGGGAGCCTCCCCAAGACCCCCAGTACTCCTTAGCTAGACCTTATCTTTGTGGGAGCTGAAAGAGAGACCAATCCCAACAGTCTCTAGACCTGTCTATTCAAGTGATCTATCATCATCAATCAAGCCCCACAATTTGAGTAGTCAAAGAAACATCGCAGTCCTACTCTGCAGCCACTTTACTTTTCAGAAAGTGAACTAACTAGTCCCATGTAGCTCAAGGTCTCTGTGCACACCAGACTTCACCAAAGGCATCCTCTTTATTTAGTCTGCTTCCTTTTACTGAGTGTATGTGGTGGAAGGATATGGGAAGTCTTTCACCTCTTAACTTCATTAAAAGCATTAGCCCCTCAACAAAATTCAGTCAACAAATTTTCTGTTTTACCAATCTTTTGTGCTATCCTTTCCTTTTGGAGTTTGTGGAACTCATTGCCACTGATGCTGTTGAAAACAAAGCTATAAAGAGGCTTTAAACAAGACAAGAAGGATTCATAAAGAATGACTAATGACCATTTACCCCACTGGTCTCAATGTAACTTCTAATTTAGAAAGTCCCTAATTCTTGGCAAGAAATCATAGAGCATATCAGGGGAAGCATCATTCTACTCATGTGCTAGTCTTATTTCTTTTCTAGACATCTGCTGCTGCACACTACTATAGCTGGACTATTGGACTTTATGAGCATGTTATCTGACCCAGTATAGCTATTTTCTGTTTCTATTTAAACAAAGTATTCCTCACATTTTCAGGTTACTGAACCCAATTGTCAAGTGCTGCCTTATATTCAAGGCTTAAGTCTTTCACTTATAGTTCATATTGCTCCCAAAGCAAGCTGCTGACATCCACACCTCAAAAGCAGGCAGTAAATCCTTTGAGAGAGGTAGTGAGTTGCTGTGACTAGACAGCTTCTGTCACATCTTAGAGAACCTTTAAAAAACAAAATTCCCTAATCCTTTCAAATCACAGAATTGTAGGGGTTGGAAGGGACCAACCCCCCTGCCAAAGCAGGTTCCCTAGGACAGGTCACACAGGTCAGCGTCCAGACGGGTCTTGAATGTCTCCAGAGATGGAGACTCCACACCCCCCTGGGCAGCCTGTCCCAGGGCTCTGTCACCCTCACCAGAAAAATGGTCTTTCACATATTGGTGTGGAACTTCCTTTGCCCCAACTTGAGGCCATTCCCCCTTGTCCTGTCTCCACAGACAACTGAAAGGAGGCTGGCTATTTCCCCCTTGTCTCACACTTAGGGGAGGTTTGTACCACTATATTACCATGCTTTCTATTAATTGTTCTTTGTCTCCAGGGATTATCATGTCTGGAACGAAAGCTGGTTCATTCGCCCAGACCTGGGAGCATCATACAATGGGTGGCAGGTTTTAGATGCAACTCCACAAGAACAAAGCAAAGGTGACAGTATAAGCTCTTAGTGTGATTTAATATCTCTTCTCCAAACTGAGCACAACCAATTAAGTTTGGCCTTTTTTCCCCCCAACTTTTTAGGATTATTTCAGTGTGGTCCTGCATCTGTCAAAGCCATCAAAGAGGGTGATGTAGACTTGGATTACGACACCTTATTTGTGTATACTGAGGTGAATGCTGATTGCAACAGATGGATTGTATACAGTGATGGGACTAAGAAAAGAGTTTATTGTGATACTGAAATAATTGGCAGGTTTATCAGCACCAAAGCTGTTGGCAGCAACTCCCGTGTGGACATCACCTGTAATTACAAGTATCCAGAAGGTAAAGGAATTACAAATTATTTCCTTGTTATTACACTTATCTCCTACTGACTTTTTAGTGCTAGGAAGCTGGGATGGGTAATCTGTTTTGTTTAAGCATCTCTCCCTTTCCTTCAGAACATGTTTCCTCCAGTGTTCTCAGATTACTGTTTCCATACAACGGATATTATAGGTTTGGGTTTGTGTTTAGTAATTTCCTTATTAAGACACAATACAAAATGCATTTCAGTCCCTTACACAGGAGTACAAAAATGTAATATATGCACGAGACAGGGCTAGAAAATGCATTTTACTACCCAAGGGAGACAAACCCTCAAGCTCTCATACAAAAAAGTCTTAAAACTGAGACTGTTATGTATCACAAACCGTGCACAGATCTGTAAGCATGGGAAGTCAATAGCTTTCGAGCATATCTGGGAGAGGGAGTGGGACAACAATCAAGCCACTAATCTAAATCCCTTAATCTCCAGCCCTCTAACACTAGGCATCCATGTCCCTTACAGCCTCATGCTCTCTCTCCCCCAGCAAATACATTCCTATGTCCATTCCACCTTCTCATGTTCCCTTTGGAAGGCCCCATTACACCCCGCTCCGAAGAGGAGTGACCTGCTCAGCCTCCCTCTCCAACCATATGTATTTGCATCTTTTTATTTATATATTTAGGGTTACAGATTTCATATAATAGCTTGCTTAATGTTTGTGGCTCTAAGTCTTATGAATAAAAAAAAAAAAAAGATAAATATGTATTTCACTACTGCAAGTTCTGACCAAAGAAAAAGAAACCTTGCATCCTAAACACACAAAAATGCATTGTTTCATTTTAGTCACCATATTACAACACATTTTTTACTTTCCTGTGAAAAACCTGAACAGAAGTCTGGGTAACTTTTAGTTATTGCATATATCTGGGTGGAGTACTGTGTCCAGATCTGGGGTCCCCAATACAAGAAAGATGTGGAACTGTTGGAGAGGGTTCAGAGGAGCCACGAGGATGATTAGAGGGCTGGAGCACCTGCCCTACAAAGAGAGGCTGAGGGAGCTGGGCTTGTTCAGCCTGGAGAAGAGAAGGCTGTGGAGGGACCTCATTGCAGCCTGCCAGTCCCTGAAGGGAGTTTATAAGCAGGAGGGGATTCAACTTTTTAAAAGGGCAGATAATGGCAGGACAAGGGGGATGGATTAAAACTGAAGGAAGGAAGGTTTAGATTAGATATTAGGGGGAAGCTTTTTACAGAGAGAGTGGTGAGGTGCTGGAACAGGCTGCCCAGAGAAGTAGTGGATGCCCCGTCCCTGGCAGTGTTCAAGGCCAGGTTGGATGGGGCCCTGGGCAACCTTGTGTAGCTCCAGGCCTGGAGGTTGGTGTCCCTGCCTGTGGCAGAGGGGTTGGAGCTCTATGATCCTTGGGGTCCCTTCCAACCCAGACCATTCTATGATTCTATGACACAGAGCTGACACCCCATACCGTTCTGAAAACCTTTACACAGAGAAGGTGTATTGGCAACAGAAGCGTGAATTTTACTCTCCTTTGACCAGGTTCTGCTGAAGAAAGACGGGTTTATAAGAAGGCCTTGGCCAAGATATTTGGATCAAGCATCACAGAAGGACACACAGAATCTTCAGGTGGAAGACCTTCAGAGGCACTTAGAAACCCTGGGATCTCTGGGAAATTCAAGCTGGCTGAACCTCCAGTGTTTGGCAAAGACATTACCCTGATCTTAATTCTCAGTAACCTGTCTTCTGACCGCAAGACTGTGAAGGTGGACATGAGTGCATCAACCGTCCTGTACACCAGGAGAACAGTGGCAGAGATCCTGAAGGCAAACACGTCTGTGGATCTTGGTCCTAAACAAGGTAACTTTTAATGTCCCTAAGGAGCCAATAAAAACCCTGTCCTTAGCTGCATGAAGGTAACTGGAAGGAAAAAAAAGAAATCAGCATCATGTCTATATCAGCCTTGTAGTGCATCTACTTGTTCCATCTCTTAATAGCATTGTTTATGACTACATTTTACAAGATTTTTTCCCCCCCATCTGAAAGTTTTCACTAGTTCAACCAGGAATTGATGGTCTCATGAAAAGTTATATAGAATGTTACATTTACATTACAGCTCCAGAAGCAACCCTATATATATGGATGTGTGTGCATATGCATGCATGTATGTGATTATTGCATGTACAGAACACATCTTACTCTTAAGAAATTAAAAGTCTGATACAGGCAACACTAAAAAATTAGTTAGGACAAAGGTTAAAAGTTACAGCTAAACACTCTCTGGAAGAATCAAGGTTATTAAAGCTATTCTAGAGATGGTTTTTATCTCTGCAATGATAAACATTTTTTCCTATACACAGCAAAAAATCTGTAGAGCTACAACAATAAATAGCTGACCAGGTGACTTGAAAAGGATCTCTGTGAAACTTGACCCAAATTTTCATCTTGACTGAGGAAAAGCAAATGGGATACAGGGAAAGAATAGGTATAAATGTTTATACCTCTGATTATAAGAAACACAAGGAGACAGGAATGCCTTGATTGAAATGCAGATGAGCAGATTCCCTCAGTTTCAGGCCAAAATCCTCCATACAAGCCTGTGAGGGTCAAGTGAGCTAAAGTAGAAAGGGATCACCAAAGGCACACCCAGTCTCACAAGGAAGAAGTATAACCAGACCCCAGCTGTCTCATCTTCTGTTCTTTTCAGCAATTTCAGAACCCCCTCACAATAACTCTCTTTTCTTCAGCCATCTTCTAATGTAAAGCTTCCTAAAGGTGTGTCTGCATTGCAGGGAAACATATCCGGCTAAAGATCCCTTATTCTTACTACGGAAAATACCTGACGACTGACAAAAGGATCCAGGTTACTGCTTTGTGTGAAGTCTTGCACACACGTGGGGTAAAGCTTCTGGTGGAGAAGACCATCATTTTAGAGGACACAAACATTATCATTAAGGTAAGCAGTTCTCTCCCTGGTGTCCCACAGACACAGAGTAGAGAATCTTTTGGGAGCTCAGGTCTTGATTATGAAAATTTTGGCATAAATGCATTAATTTATGCTGCAAATTCAGTTGTTGCTCTAAAATTCTGCCTGCTTAAATTGAGAAAGTGAGGATGCAAGTGATGGGTTTTGAATCTGCCTGAATCTGCCCCTGTTCCCCAGAACAGCTCTGATCCTTCCTTCATTCCCAGTCACATGCCACCCCTCTGTGTCCACCGAACTTGTTTTCATCTCATCCCTGTTCTGGTTACTGGCAAGTGCTTGTGTTGCCTTTCAACAGCTTTGCCTACTCCCAAAATACAGATTTAACCCCTTAAATCTAATCTATGTTTGGGCCAGTTTATATTGGTTTAATGCTTTAATCCTAATTAATGATGTGCCAAAAAACCTCAACCCAAACACCTGGAAACCCACAGATCAGACAGGCTCAATGAGATGTGCCTGTACAGATGGGGCTCTGTTCCACTGAAATTGGGCACAATACACAGCAACTGGCTGAATACTATCCAGCTAATCTAAATCCAGCTTCAAGTACTAGATCATTAGGGAAAAGTTCTTCAGACATTAGGGAGAAGTTCTTCACCAAAAGGGTTGTCAGGCATTGGAACAGGCTGCCCAGGGAGGTGGTTGAGTCACTGACCTTGGATGTATTTAAAAGACAGGTAGATTAGGTGCTCAGGGATATGGTTTAGTAGGACAGGTATGGTTGGACTCAATCTCAAAGCTCTTTTCCAACCTAGCGATTCTGTGAAAGACATACCAAAAACTGCACCACTCCTACAAATACCTCATTCATCCTCAAATAGGAGAGATGCTCTGCTTGCAGTCAGACTGAAGTCTGTCTGCAGAAAAACCTGACCCAATGAATGCTCAGAAGTGTGTCTTTGTCATTTAGCTTCCTCGTCGGATTGTGGTGAACAAAGCTGTTACTCTGGAGATCTCCTATGCCAATCCCCTCCCTGAACCTGTGAGCCGCTGTGTACTACTAGTGACTCTGATGAATCAACAGGTCAAGATAAAGTAAGTAAAGCTGTAACATTTACTCAGTGCTCCTTACGTGACCAATAGCACACCTCATTTCTCAGTAAGAACAAAAATCATAGATGAGTGTATATTGAGATACTGATTTCCCAATACAATATACACCAAATGTCATTGAGACAAGCTCCCCTTGTTTCAGCCCAAACAAGAAGCTGCTCTGTTCTCCTTTAAAGTAGGTGAAAATCATGCCTTAACAAAACATAAGAGCAAAATGTTCTATTACTTTTTTCTTTCCATCTGGATTCTGCTGCTTTATGGATTAACACAGTGCTGTAGTTCATAGCTCCTAAAACTCATTTTAGTGTAAGCAAGCCTGACTTCCTGTGGCTCTGGAAATATTTGGACATAATAATCCAGAAAAACACAGAAAACATTATTTCCATGAAAGACTATGCCAACTTAGGCCACAAGGAGACATAAAACAAAGCATGCCAGCCATTAGAGAAGTCATATCATTGTCAAAATGGGTATGAGCCAAGCAGGCATCGGACAGAGCACTGACCCTGACAGCAGAGTTCTCCCATTCTCAGTTTGTGTCAACTACCCAAACTTATACCCAGCCCCAACCCAGAGGTAAGATGCAGCACTTCTCATTTCCATTGGTCTATTCAAGAGCAAATGAAGATGGTGTTATCCTTTCTCATTTCTTAGTCTACACAAAGCCCCAAACCCCCAAGTAACTCTAAAAACCAAGGCTGGGTCTCAAGCAACTCTTGATTCCCTGCTTTCATGCAGTTCTGCTTCTTGGGAATCTCAAGAAAAGACAGTACAAGCCTGAATTAATTGCTTTTTTTTCCCCCCTTTTCTCCTTCAGTCTGGCTCGACTGGCAGCAAGGGAAAGATCAAAGATTTATTTCGAATTCACGCCTCGCAGGCCTGGGCCCCTACAGCTGCAAGTAGACTTCTCTTGTGACAAATTTTCACACGTTAAGGGATTTGTAACCATTGCAGTAGCACCTGCATAATGTGATGGAAGCAAGTTCCCATTTCAGCACTAACAGAGCAAGACCTTCTGCTCTGTATAGGGACAGTGATGACAGCAAGAAGCTTTCCACAAAAACTGGTGACCTCTTACGTTGTGATAGAATCAAGTCTTCTGCTTTCACAGTACTTAACTTCATCTTTAATTGTATTTCTTTTTTTGGTCTTCATCTAGGAAAAAGTGAAGCCACTTCCTTGTAGAAATAGTTTCCTATTTTATCAGATCTCTTTGCGTTAAGCTCCCGGTTTGGACTTTTCCATCAGATAGTTAATACCATCTCTTTGTGATCACAATCTAATTGTCAGCAATAAATAAAAACTATTCACATATCTCTTTTGTAATTCATTGTACATTCCATGGAAATATTGTGAGAAATCACAAGACAAAGAAAAGTTTTTTCCTCCATTTAACAAGTTTCATACCTAAAAGAGTAGAGTATTTCCTCCATTGTTAATTTCTGTATTTTGTGACATCTACAACTCTGAATGGGGAGGAAAAAAGCCTGTGAAGGCTGGAAAAAGTAACATTTGGGGTCCATGACAGTATTTCTGTAGCCTGGGGGAATAGGTGTGTTGCAGAGTGGTGGGCACCCAGACATATTCAAATCAGTAACTTTATTCCTACATAAGATGACAGAGTCCTGAGCACCACAAAGTACAGGGAGGCTCTTGCATTAATACAGAATTCCAAAGTTCACACAAGGTAGCTAACTATTTTTGCCCACCAGCATAAGGTCAGTGGAGACAAGGAATGCATTGGTCATCAGACCCTGATGCAACTCATCCGCAGGCAGCCCCTACTCCACGCCTCTGTCCCCGCATTGGTGTACAGATGTGCATACATCTGGCATACAATTATGGGCTCCCAGGACTCATTCAAAATGCACCTAAGTTGCCTTAAGGATTCTGCATCACTGCAGGCAGCGTCACCGCTCGGGGACTGCAATGATGCTGATGACTGACAGGGCACAGCAACCACCCAGCCGCACTTCAGAAGCGGGCTGTGAGGCAATAGCGGCACGCAAACAGCTCTGCCAAGCCTGGACATTTAGAGTTGTCATCCCACTTAAAGTGTTTAAAGAAGAATTAATAAGGCCAAAATTGTGAAGCACAGAGCTGCCAGGAGCTTGATACTGACATCTTTTATCTGACAGGTGGTAATCTCTCAGAGTCTGAGGCTTCCTTACTGAAAAACAATGTACAAAACCCTAACAAAGCCTCTTTCAATTTTTTTTTTTTAAATAAGCTTAAGCTGCAGATAATTAATTGGCCTTTATGGTTGCAGCATCTTCGATACGAGTGTGGAAACAAACCAGAAAAGAGCTACAGAGAAAAAAGACACAATGTAAAAGTGTCAAGGTGAGGAAAATAAGGGACCCCCCTTCTCCCCCTCAGTGATGATAGCAACGCTAACATATTCCAAGCCTGCTTAGTTCACTCCATGTCCCACACATCCATGATGTACAGCAGTCCAAAGTTCACACAAGATAGCTAACTACTTTTGCCTACCAGTGTAACATCACTGGAGACAGGGAATGTGTTTGTCTATACCTGTCCTCTGTACAGCCCCCCAAAACCTGAACTTCCCCCTCAATGCCCTGATGGTTCAGGACAGTGCGTAACCTCCTGGAGACACGCTGGTGGGCATCTTTCTAGATAAGTTGTGTCAGAGGAGGCGGGAGCAGGAGGGAGCGCCCAGCATGGAGCGGTGCCTGTAATTAGGCTAGGCAGGGCTCACGCCACAGGAGCAGCTTGGTAGCTTCCTCCAGGGCCCCACTCAAGACGCCATCCCAAATAGCTACAGAGAAGCTACGTACTTGTATTATGAATGCCAAACTATAAAGAAAAATGATTAAAAGCAGAGGCAGCCATCAAACACTCCTCTGTACTTAACAGGGATCCCCGGTGCAGAGGCGACTGCGTACCAATGCCTCTCAGCGGGGTGTACTGCTTCTTACACAAGCAACGTCTGTTATAGGTAGTGATGTTCTCATTATCTGTACCTGACATCACAACTCCATATGCTTCTAAGAAAGAATGAATTATATGCAGTTATGTGAAAGGTCTTCAGGCAGACTTGCCTAAAAAGTGGTTTATGCTCTATAAAATCATGACACTACTGATGGACAGCAACACTAATACATTACATCTACTTTGATCACTCCTTATCCCATGCATCCACGTTGTACAAGATGTGTATTTGTGAATACCCCTCGGCACATACAGTCTCCAAAACCCTAAACTGAAGCAAACCAAGCCAACCCAAATGAAGTTTCTTCTGTCCACTGAAGACTATTTCCTTCATTAAATCCAATCTGAAATGTTTTCCAGTATTAGTAGTTAAGACACCAGTATAGTCTTTATCAATCTTTCCACAGCCATTCACCAGTTTTAAATAAGCATAATTAAATTCAAGATTGTGCAATTAAACCAGTCATAAGTAGATGCTTACATAGGCCATTACTACAAAAACAGTAACTAGCAACCACAGGTCACACCCAGCTTGTATAAACTCTAGTTTATGCAGTGAAGTCAAGAGTCCAAAGCCTTTCCCTCCTCAAGCTGGTGGAAGAGGATGCAGGATGTTCTTGCACGCTCTCGTGTCTGTAACCTGAACCACGCACAAGTGGGGGAAAGAAGAAAGAAACCTTATGGCGGGTAAGTTAAAACCAGACATCACTCTTACAATACAGATGAGTGACCTTTGCTGAGGAAACAGGATAAATTACACCTGGTTGTTCTCTTGGCAGTTTAGCCCTTTTTAGGTTAAATGCATTTACAGGTTTTTCTACTAGAACTTTTTTTCTTTTTATTTTTTAAATATCCTGGGTCTCAAACATACTCTTCTTTTTTTCCTGTAAGAGAAAAATAAGAGTAAGAAAATACTTTTCTATCATACCCATTAACTACTCCATACAGTGGTTTTGCAGCCACCTAATCGACACTGTTGTCTAGTGATCTGGGCATCAAACTGCTACATAGAAGTGCCAGACTCTAATCCCTCTCTGATACTGATGTCTGGGTTCTGACTGATCACTTGGTGGCCTCTGGACTCCCAAGCTCACCTCCCTGTAGAGCAGCCATGGTAGCCTGCATGCTGCTCTCAAAGTGGGTACTATACTGCACTTGCTCTCACTCTCACGCTGACCGGGAAGATCTCTGGTTAGAAAGATGTGTCACATAACATGCAGAGTCTATCTGCAATTTAGCCTAAGGATTTTTTTCTGTTATAGCTTCAGCTTTCTGCCAGAGGCAAGGAGAACCTCATGTTCATAATAATCAGCACTTTGAGCAGCGATCGCCGATTAAGCAGATTTCTGTTTATAAGCATGTTCCCAGAGTTTATCCGTTAGAGGATAAACACCCAAAGTTTTAGAAGTTTGTCCAGTTGTACACTGACAGGTCCATCTAAACTACAGTTTTCCAACAGAGAGATACTGAAAGCAGAAAGACAAATTGTAAGATTTAACTTGAAACTATGAAGATCAAAACAAGGAGGAATTTGATGTACTCATGGACAAAAGACTGGTATCAGGCTTGTGCTCTTGCCCCAGATACAAAACATTTTTTGCTGATCTTCTGGACGTATTTATTAGAAACACCTGTCTAACCATGGACTTTGTAAGGCAATCCAAAGTACCGACTCCTAGAGCTAACCGATGCTAGCCACTGTCTCCTTTATCTTTCCTCCTTCTCCAGGTGTCCCCTCTTACTCCATTGGACATTTTGTCTTTGCCTGTGACATTCCACTCAAAACCTTGGCAGCACCCTTTAAGTCCTTAAAGGCCAGAGTCCCAGTAGCCTCAAACCCACGGCTCAGTTGCTGTTAAACCCTGTGTGTGCTATGTATTTATTTGAAGACATGCAAAGTGCTCTTAGTTATCTGCATCACTGTGCAACTAGTGACACACACACTCCTCACCTCAAAGAGCCTAGACATTTTACTTGCACAGTTCAGGATACACAGTGGTTGGATGTGCATGGGCACAAGGCTACCTTCTTCTCCTAGCGTGCTTCAGAAACATCTTCTAATTCACTCTTAAATTAGAGGTCTCTACGTTAGGAATGCTATTTTTTGTAGGTCCTTTTCAATTAAACTTATTTACATCAGGAAAATAAAGTACTGGTGCAAGCAAGAAACATTCTGGACATTTTACATCAACGGTCTCAAACATCACACCCCATCAATGGATTCTTTTTCCCCTCTTCCAGCTGCCATACTTGAAACAAGTCCCCTCACTTAGCTGAAAATACTCACACATGTTTATGCTCATGGACTACAGGAAAGCAACTTGCTCCCAGCCCTTACTGCAGCCTCAGAACTGCACATCCACATTCATGTGTCTTCTAAAAAACTGACAAATTAATGTAATTATGACTTCATGAAGATCTCACAGACCATAACTCTGTGCTATTTCTATAGGGCTGTATGGATGCCCTCAGATACGAGCCTCATTCCAAGTGATTCAAGGTGGTGCTAAACCAAGTCCTCTATCTCAGTTCAGTGAGACGCTGACAGCTCCATTAGTCTGCAAAGGGTTAACGCGCTCCAGTCATGGCAGGAAATTCCTCCAGAAGGGCTTCTCAAACACCTGTTCATGGAGGGTTCTCTATTTTTCCTGCTTTATTTTTGTTTGGTTCTGTGGTTGCTGTGTAGGTTTGTTTGGGTTTGTTTTTTTTTACTTGATCAAGGAACAAGAAAGGTTGAAGCCTTTTACAACCTGTGCTTCAGCATCCCATTTTCAACAGTGGCCAACCTATCATGATACAATAGAATATCATGATACAATAGAACAGCCCATAGCACAGCCTCAAGATATTCCACTCCTAATCCTACCCTCTGTCCTCTGCTGGTTATCCTTTTTCAACTGAGTGTGGAACAACACCCAGCTTCAAGCAACAGGACTGCAAATTAACTGAGATATACAATAAATGAAAAGATAATGTGCAGGTCCAACAGTGAGGATACTAGCCTCCATCATCAGTCAGACAGTGTTTCCAGGAGCAGACATGTGCTTCCTCATGAGAGTTTTAGCACTTCTTGCTGTACACCTGTAAAGTGTCCTAGGAACTACAGGTGCTCACAGAAAAAGAGATGCAGCATGGTAGAATAGGCTCTTCAAACTTGAAAAAAAAGTCTTATCTAAATAGAGTAAGCTCTTGATTTTTTTTTTAATCAAAATGAATTCTCTGAATGAGGTTTTTCTGCCTGTGAAAGAGGTCTGCAGAAAAGAAATTTTAGCTGTTCCTCTAAGTTGTTGTTTATTTTGCAGTTTGAAAGGACAGTGTATGTTACTGTTTTCCTAGAGAACTCCAGCTCTACATAAACACAATAAAATTGCTACATTAGGCAAGCTAAAATGATGCACAAGTTTGAAGGAATGATGTTCTTGATTAACTTGCCTTGTGTCTTTCTAGCCCTGAAAATAGCAAATGTCAATTGGCAACCCAAGCTAAATAAAGCTGCACACCACACCTCCGACTACAGCAGCAGAGAAACAATCCTGAGGAGAGGCCAGGCCTTCAGCATCACTCTGAAGCTCCACGCAACAGCGCAATCTGCAGACAGCTTCACCTTTATTGCAAGCACAGGTAATTAGCCCACAGCACTCACCTCACATCCAAGTCACTCCGGCTCCTCCCAGCTCTGCATGGTCCATTCCTGAACCATTAAACATTGTGCTTTATCGCTCAGGATCCAGTGCCCTTCTAGGCTTAGGAGCCCAACCTGTGCCTTAAGGAAGCAGACAGTTAAGGTACTCATTAATGGAAAAGCAGAGGCTATCCTCATTCTAAAACCTGCATCTCTGATCTTAAGGACTTACCTGCAACACTGCAAGTTATCTTCATTTTGTGGTCCCTGAACACTTTGCAACTCACCATCTCCCCCATTTATCTCCTCTCCTGAATCTACCTCACCTGTTTAAAATCCCCCAATTAATGTCATATGTTTCCTATTAGTAGGAACAGTCTACATGACCCCATCTGTAAGTCTCCCCTCTATCTTCACAAAGGGCTTCTCAAAAAAATTCTTTAATGAAATGTGTATTGAAATGTGTGGCCCATCCCACCTAAATATTTTTGAACTGTCAGGTTTCCAGGGCAACAGGCTTGCTCCTTGCTTGCCAAGGATGATTATGGATGTACCCACCTTTACTGGGTCATGTAGATAACATGGAGGGCTGCATAGAGCAGTTCTGTGGAGTGGAGCACAGTTAGCTTGGACTGAACAAGCATTTGATCTGACAAGTCTCAGTCCTTCAATGTAGTCATTAAAAAAAATACGGACTTGAGATCATCATTGGCTCCAAGTTTGTCACCCACAGCTGTCATTCAGAATTGCTGTCCCTGTTCCCCCTGGCAGGACCATCTCCAGAAGAATCACAGCAGACCAAGGCTGTATTTAACCTTTCTGAGGAGAATGCTGATGGCTGGAGTGCAACCCAAGAGCCCAGTGAGCCCGGCTGTATGAACTTCTCGATATTCAGCCCTGCCAATGCTGTCATCGGGCGATACAAACTCAAGCTCCAGACTGTTTCTGGGAACAAGGTCTCTTCAGCATTCCTGGGCCAGTTTGTGCTTCTCTTCAATCCCTGGTGTCCAGGTATGTTTTGATGTATCATGTCCTTCAAATAACTTACTGTCTCAGTCAGGAAATCTGGGTGTTGCAGTGGCAGTCACAACTAGAGGAAGACAGTGTTTTGCTCAACATAAAGGATCGAGTTTTTGCCCCATCTTCAGTGCCACAGTGCATCAGAGATCCAGCCTCTTGCTTGCAGTACAAGAAATCAGAGGCAGGAAATATTCCAAATACTTATTCTATGGGGTTTTCTTTCCTGTCTGATATTTGTGTACAGTTGTAAATCAAGTGACATCTACCAGCAAGACACATACTGAGATTAGTGAAGGGGCAGGAGCATAGCTAGTTCCCCTAAAAGCAACACCATGCTCACTTTATTCACCCTCTAAATGATTACAGAGCTGTAGCAGGGAGTCTTGAGCCTGAAGTCATGGCCAGCCTGAGCTGTTCCCTAGAAATCCCCTTGAAGCAAGATGTTCGGTTACAGAGCATCAACTTTCCTTTCAGCCAGCATGTCTCATTCTGCTTCTAGATGACGATGTCTATATGGCTGATGAAAAGGAGAGACAGGAATATGTCCTGAATGACAGTGGAATCATATTTCAGGGACTGGATAAATATATTCAACAAGAAGCTTGGAACTATGGACAGGTAACCAGCATCACCAATTGCAGCACTTAGCGGGTTAGTAGGTTCTAGAGGAGAGGCCATTGTTATCTCACACTGAAAGAGTTCAGTGTTCTTCTCTCACTTAGGATTTTTTTTCCAGATACAGGTCTCGCTTATCAATACATTACAGTGACAACAGGATCCTTGTCTGGCAGGTTCCAATACAGAAATCAAGGAAACAAAGCACAATTTTCGTCTTCTTTTACCTATTACACAAACTGGCAAAATTCTAGTTGTTTCTGGACCCTTTCAAAAGGCAAGGGAAGCCATCCCAGTATTAACCTTGACTCTGGCAAGGCTGGTACATCTAAATATTTACACAGTTGGTTTGGTAATAGCACAGAAGACACTAAAAGGATACCCCAAATATATTTAACTAAAACAACTCAAGTTGGAGTCTTTGAAAATCAGTTTGGCCCTCTAAGCATAACCGCTACAGAGGCAGTCACACCCACAGCTGTCTGTGGTCACACAGCTGCCCTGCAACTTGTTGGGCCAGTCAAAACCATTCCTGACCACTTCATGCCTCACAGCCGCACCGGCAGTTGCACAGGCAGCATTTTATTGATCCTCCCAATCATTGTGGTGACTTTTACACTAATAAATTAAACAAAGCTGGATCTGCTTTCTGTGTCAGAGGTCAAGTGACATCCTTGCCTCACCTCATCCACGTGGTATAGCACTTGGGTATCCTCTGGTCCAACACAGCGTCTCTGTGACCCTGATCTGTAATAGTTATTTCTGTGTGTTTCTTTCAGTTCAGATGAGCTGATGTAAGGTGAAGGCAGCCCATCAGAGTGAAGCTTTCGTAACAGAAGGCTACCTGTGGGGGCATGACAGGATGTGGGAAGGTGTGAAGCCTGCTGAGCCAGACCTGGAGCAGCCTTGTCCGTTCCACCAGGCCACGTAATATCTTCATGAATGCTAGTGGCTGTGGCCCAAAACTGTGCTCATAAACATGCTGTCCTTAAAATACAGCAGCCCAGTGCTTGTGCTTCTTCTTGGCCCTGTTTAACATTATAGAAAATGCCTGTATTACAATCATCCTCCCGTTGTGCTAGGAGAAGGAAAACAGATGGGGAGTTTATCCTTGGGTTTATTTGTCACATTACCCTTTAATATATTGCTTGGCTTTGTTTCAGTTTGAAGAGGATATTCTTAATATCTCTCTGGCTATACTGGATCGAAGCCTGAACCACCGCGAAGATCCAGCTGTTGATGTATCCAACCGAAACAGCCCTGTCTATGTGAGCAGGGTGATCAGCGCTATGGTAAAGTGATCAGTTAGTTACAGCTGTACTATGCACCTACTAACAAAACCCCCAATACTTTCTTGTGAATGCCTCAACGTTTTACAGGTGTAGCTAAATTTTCTGGGGGGAAAAAAAAATAATAAAAAAAAGAAGCCACAGAAGAGGTAAACTGGAGATTTATTCTCAAGGAAAAATACCCCAAAATTTTACTTTACCTTTAGTGAGGCCTGACTGTATTTCCTTCAACAGAGGTACATCTTTTCAACACCCCCCGGTCCTCACAAACATATAAAAGCACAGCTAGGCAACTGAAAAGTTTCCATTTTATAAATAATAGATGCCTTTATACATTCCTTATCTGAGATTCCTCCTTTATAGCTGTGATCCTTCTCACCCTTTTAAACAGCACTTGCTTTAGGCAATTTCAACTTCAATATGAAGTAAATAACTACTTGTACAGAATTATGAAAAGCATGAATGCTGTTTAAAAAGCATTTTAAAATAAGGTACTGTATTCTGTACAGCTGTACATGACACTTAAACAAGTCCCTAAAATGGATGTGAACAGATACTTACAAGCACATCTAACAAGTGTGAGCAAGCCCTGTGTAACATATGCAACAAATTCCCAACAAATACAAGGACGTGACGTTAATGGAAGAGAGAAAATGTAAATCGTCTGGCAGCCAGTACTTTGGGAACATTTGTACTGAAAGGCAAGGCAGTTTTGAATCCTCAGACTCTACCATCTGAACTGGGCTTGATCTGATTTTGTACTTGAGCAGATAAAATGTTAAGATTCAAATCGCTTGTCCCACCACTCGTGGTGAGACACTCGCGGTAGGATGCAGTGAGAGCAGTAGTAGAAACAAGGCCATTTCTGCCTCTTGCCCTCTCTCCCTCTGCCTGTAATTACTGTAATCCTCTCACAAGAAGGACTCTTTCAGGTTAACAGCAACGATGAAAAAGGAGTAGTGGAAGGGAAGTGGAATGGAAAGTACTACTCAGGCACCAACCCCTTGGAGTGGAGCGGAAGTGTGACCATCCTTCGGAAGTGGTACAGGAAGAGGTACAAACCCGTCCGGTACGGCCAGTGCTGGGTCTTTGCAGGAGTCATGTGCACAGGTATATACATGGAGGGATGAAGAAGGCTATCAGAAGGAAAGCTTACTGGGATTTCTGCAGTTTTTAGCTTTGTGACATTATGGTTGAAGCTGTTTCAGCTTTGACAGAGAGAGTGAAGAACCTATGCATGAAAACAGCCATAGGTTGCAATACTGCAGCCCGGTTTTGTGAGTCATCAAACAAAATGCAAAGCAGTTTACCAGGCTGGGCTGGTGAGAAGAGCAAGGTTTCCCATTGCAAAGCTGGGATTCAAAGAGAACCACTGTTCTTTTAAGTCTGTCTCCTCACAAAGCCAGTTTTCTCCTGTTGTGTCTTACCAACTGTTGAAACAAAACCAAATGATAATTCTGAGGACCTGTAAAGGGAGCTGCAAGTTGGGAAAAGCATTTCATCCCAGCAGTTTCCATTCAGAGCCACTCTGAGAGACAAGAGACATTTTAGGGGAAGAAAAACAAAAAAGGAAAAATAATGTGATCAAGAGGTGTGTGTTAGAGAGGGAGGGGGAAAACCAGCAGGTAACAGAGAAGCAAACGCAAGGAGAAAATGGAAATAGGATGACAAATGAAAGATTAAAATAAATGGGTGAATCTAGTTCTTTTTAAGAAGAACATGGCAACTAAGAAGGTCATGTGAGTGGCCCTGTGCAGTTCTGCACAGTGACTGTGACTTGCATCATAGCTGAGAGGGAAGGTTCTGAGGGTTTTTTTCCCCACTGAAAACATGTACACTAGACTGTTTTGCCAAGAAAAACAGAAGAATACTTCCTAAATGTCTGTAAAATAGCTTTATAACACTTTAGTGGTATTCTGTATTGCAGTTCTGAGATCCTTGGGAATACCTACTCGTGTTATTACCAACTTCAACTCTGCCCACGACAGGAATATAAATCTGAGTATTGACAAGTACATTGACGTCTCTGGAAAGACTCTGGACTTGACTGAAGACAGTGTGTGGTATATATATTTTTTTTCTTAATACTTCTTCAATTATATTATCTTCTAATGAAAAGATCTAGAATCATGCTCCTGAAAAACCACCCCAACCTCATGCTCCCAGCAATATAAAGCCCCACATCAAAGAATCAACAGAGCAGTGTTCTGAAATTTTTCTTAAAAATAAGTTGTAGAGTGATTAAGCTCTTGCCCAAAAATGGTATCTGCTTGTCCCTTGATTCCTAGAGCAGAGCACTCTCAGAAGCCCATAAATTTTAGACCCAGCTCCTGTGCTACACACTGCTAATTGTCTTTCATGATTACCATTAGACATCCCTTGCACAATGCTGAGAGGGTACTAAAGCAAAGGTAATATATTCAGTGCTGCTGAGAAAAATTCCATCCCATCCCTTAGGAAGAACATGCCGTTTCTTTCACCTCAGAGAAGCTGTTCAAAATTATGCTTTTGACAAAGAAGTACACAGTAGTTATCCCATTGCATGCATCACTCTTTCAGTCCCCAAGCACCCTATAGCATGGGCACTGAATGGGACAAGGGTGATGTGAACTAGAAAGCAACTCTGAACTAAAAACTAACAGAGAGCAGGAGACCTTTAGCTATACAGTAGGATGTTCTGGAATGTCCAGAACTGAATACTTGGCTCTGCAATCCATTGTTTTCCTTTTAATTTTTTTTTTCATAACATCCCAAGATTTATCAGAGATCTGAACAAAAAAATATGGAAAAGGAGGAGGAAAAAGTACTCAAAAAAGGAGACAGTAGCTGGTGTCTGCATAGAGGAGTTTTCAGTTACTTGGCCAGGGTTATTTCTTGCATTGTACCAGAAATATATAAAATCTTTCATTATAAAATTGATCGTATGACTCAGGGATTTCCCCATCCTACCTCCCTTATAGGAATTTCCATGTCTGGAATGAAAGTTGGTTCATTAGAAGAGATCTTGGCTCTTTTTATGATGGATGGCAGGTTCTGGATGCAACACCCCAGGAAAGAAGCAAAGGTAACGCTGTTGTAAATATAAAAAGCTGTAGGTACTGTTACTACTAAAGATTGCTACTGAAATTTCAGAACAAAATTCAGACCTGAATTTCAGGTCTCTTCTATCTACTCCCTGTAGATCATAGAATCATAGAATGGCATGGGTTGGAAGGGACCCCAAGGATCATAGAGCTCCAACCCCCTGCCACAGGCAGGGACACCGACTTCCAGGCCTGGAGCTACACAAGGTTGCCCAGGGCCCCATCCAACCTGGCCTTGAACACTTCCAGGGATGGGGCATCCACTGCTTCTCTGGGCAGCCTGTTCCAGCCCCTCACCACTCTCTCTGTAAAAAGCTTCCCCCTAATATCTAATCTAAACCTTCCTTCCTTCAGCTTTAACCCTTGTCCTGCTATTGTCTACCCTTTTAAAAGTTGAATTCCCTCCTGTTTATATGTAGCATTAATTCTGCTGCAGGAGAAAAGCAATGCCCCTCCATCTCCAGAGGGTCGTTCTTCTGCGTACCAGCAGGAAACATTTTTTTTGATCCAAAAGCCAGCACTTGGGTTCACACTTTGGCTCTGGCTTCATTTACTAATACAGACATTACTTCATTGATCTAGCTTGATGATTCATTTATTGGGTCATTTAAACCCCATCAAGCTCCAGATAAACTGCTTCTCATTCCCTATTACCAAATTTATCAAATTTAGCTCCCTGGCTCTTCCCAAAGCACATGCAGCTCTGATGACTCATTGTACTTGTCTGATTGTACTTGCCACTCGGCTCCCATTCTCTCCTTTCACCAGCCAGCTCCCCATGCATCCTTCCAGGCTTTCACGGGTTAGAACGTTTCACATAGCACACATCACACGAAGTGTTAGCTCTCACTACACCTTACTGGCCTTACAACCTCCTCTGCACTCTTACCCATTGATAGAAACGTGTGTGAAACCTCTGGACGTGCTGTTCCCATCATGCACAGGCAGAGAAATAAAGCACTTTATCAGACGTGCCTGTGGAGCGGCTGCCTCTCCCTGTCGCTGTCAGCAGGAGGATCTGTGTTCCTTCACAACAGGCAGCGGTTTCACTTCTCCCTCTCTCTCATGCAGGCATATATCAGTGTGGTCCTGCCTCCACCAAAGCCATTAAGGAAGGGGATGTGAACCTGGATTATGACAGCTCATTTGTGTTTGCCGCTGTGAATGCCGACTGCGTTACCTGGATTCACTACAGCAACAAAAGAAAAGAGAGGATTTATTCTGATACGAAGAAGATTGGGAAATTTATCAGCACCAAAGCAGTGGGCACCAACTCCCGTGTGGATGTCACTGCGAATTACAAGTATCCAGAAGGTAAATTCTTTATTGCAGCTGCCTTGCCACTGATGGTCAGAAGTGATAGGAATTTAGGCCTTCATTAGACTGAGTACTGACCATTACTTTAGTTCTTCTGGAGCAAAGTAAATGTGCCTTTTCGGAGTCGTAGGGTTCCCAGTTAGGTGGCAGTGACTCAATATGGCCTTTGTGGCTCTTGACAAAATCCTAATGTATTCAATACAAAGTGAAAGCTGCTCCTGTAAAACACTGTCCCAGCTATTTCATGTGCTGGTGAGAATGTTTCTGTTCTGACATGCTGCAACAGCCATTCTGTGTTTGGGGAGAGTTTCTGCAGAAGGGTTTTTTCACCCTTACTTTCAGAGCAGATGACAAATGCCCCAGCTTATGCAGAACTGAGCTTTCCCAGGAGTTACTTTCTGCTGCTCACAGCTCCTAAGAGATGCCCATGAATGGCCAGCTGAAGCTGACAGGCAGGTTTTCCTTTCCAGCCTTCATGGCTATGTATATTCACTTACTTTTGTGCCAAAATGAGCATTTAGCTTAGACCTCACTTTCTCCTCTTGTGTATCTTTGCTCCCCTCAACTTTCCTACGCTGCATTTACTGAGAGCAATTACAGCTGCATTGCACTGCATACAACGGGCATGAGATCTCTGACCACATTTTGTTTCAAAGCAGGATCCTTCAAAGAAAGGAAGGTGTATAAAAAAGCACTGAAGCTCCTTGGGGTGAGAAGCACTGGAAAAAAACACAAAAGAAGACCTAGAAGACGACCTTCAGCAGCAGGGAGACAAAAACCCAGTATCTCAGGGAAGCTGCTTCTTGATGAACCTCCTGTAATTGGCCAGGATATCCTCCTTACCTTGGCACTCAGGAACTTGATCTCAGATTTCAAGACCATAAAGGTTAAGCTGAGTGCTTCAGCCGTTCTCTACACAAGAAAACCAAAGGCACAGATTTTACAGTTGTCTAGGTCTATTAAACTGGGATCTGAAGAAGGTAATTTTTTTTCTCTTCTGTTACAGCTTAGGACAAGACATAGCTTTGCTTTGTGGCCAAATCATGTAGACATAATGAATGGCTCAAGAAGAGTGTCGCTTCGAAAGGTTAAGGAGGTTAAGGCTATTCAGGTGAAGAGAAACATGTATATTTGCCCTGTCTTAAGCATTTGCTTTTGAGCACTGTCAGAAAGGACACAGAGCTGAGTGACCTTCTGTCTGAGACAGCACAGCTGCTGTTAGTTCTACATCATGACCTTCTTAGCTAAGAGAGAACAACTGAGACCTACACCAGAGACTACTTAGCTACCAGGTCCCTGCAAACGAAGTGCAAAGACAGATTAGACAGGGAAACATAAACCTACATCTTTTGCAGCAGTAGGAGAGTAACTACAGACTGCAGTAAGAGCTACACCACCTGCCCTGCTTTTATAGTGCTGAAAAATGAGATGTGTAGCACAGGCGAGTGTAACTACCCTCTCAAGCTAATACACAACACACTGTAACTCTTTACATTGTTCCAGCAGCAGATTCACATTTTTTTCTCAACATCTGAGGTCCATTGCCTTCCTCACTGGCACAGACTCTGCCTGTGCACCCTCTCTTTAAGGCAGAGGCTGAATGGCTGCATCCGCAAGGGCACTTAAATCAGCCCAGCTTTGCACTTCTGCCTTCTTTGCAAGGAAGGAATATTAAACACCCAGCTTCAGATAAAGGAAAAAACCACTAGCAGGGGTTGCCACATATAACCATCCTCAGAACTGTCCAGAGACCAGATACTGTACCTGGTCATTTCGTGTTTGATATGAATGTAAGTAGCAGTCACCTATAAGCATCATTCCTGTCAACACCCATGAATGGCCACTGCCATGGCAATAGCATCCTTGCTCCTTAAAATACAGATATATTACAGATAGCTGCTACTTAGACAGGAAAAAAGGGGGAAATTATGTTTCTATATCCATTCCAGTGAAAGAGATTTCATTCAAGATCCCCTATTCCAAGTACAAAAACTCTCTGATGGATGACAGGAAGATCCTTGTGACCGCTGTGTGTGAGCCCAAGCAGGGACCCTCGCTTCTAGTGGAGAAGGATATCATACTTCAAGATCCTTTCCTCACCATCAAGGTAAAAACTAGTTCCCTTTGTGTCCCTAGAGAGATGTGTTGAGAACCTTTTCTCCATCTACTCCTCATGGGAAGGAGTGTGAGAAGTGAAATCATGCCTGAGGGTGGTTTGATCTTGTTGCTCTAGTCATAAGTGATATGACACAAGAGAGATGAAATACAGTAAGGAAAAGCAAACCTGCCCAAGGCACAGCTGTGCTGTGGTATTCTTGCCAGCATTTGTTGACACCTCACTGATCAAGTTCTCCATGGTATGAGGGTTACAAGGTAAGACTGCCTACAGACAGAACTAGCCCATAGCAAGGTGTCCACTCTTGTCAGGGAAGTCTGATCATTCCCTTACAGTTTGTTTAGGAAGCCTGATTTGTACAGAAGACACCTGCACTGTCTAGTTGATAATGCCCAGGGCTCTGAGGCTCATTATTACTCAAGCTCAAGAAAGTTTTCAGCTTATCAGGGAAAGTGGCACTTCTCACCTTCTGTAACATCTTCCCAAATGATTAATGTCAGACTTCTGACAAATGCTGTACAATGGATAAAAAAAACAATCCTTAGTCTACAGGAAAGACTATGCCCTGTGTCTGCCTGGGACAGTCGCGGGCTTGCACAGCCCATCACATCCACAGTTAGCACAGTTACTGTCAGACATGGGATCAGATGCTATCTGCCTACCGCTCCATAAACAACACAGAGGGACTCTGAAAACTCAGAGCCTCCAGACTAGATTAGTTATCCCAAACCACTCTGTCAGTAGCACACAGGAAAAGCAAGGATACACACAGGAATAAAAATACTGGTTTTTTGTAGTTGTGGTGATTTCTGAATACCAAGTTCTAGTGAGAGCTTATAAAAAGCCTTCTGTGCTGTACCATGCAAATAGCAGAGTCAGCTTATATAAGGAAGGCACTTCAATTAAATTACTTTGCTTCAGTGACTAAGTTTCAAGAAGGGTTTATGTTTCTGTCGATAGAAACTTCTGTATAAACATACAGTCAATAACAGTGAAATGCAATTGGGATGCTGGACTTCATCTACAAAGATAACCAGATCCACCAATTCCACTTTATCCCAATCAAAATCATGTAGTGAATAAGTTTATTTGCTACTTGGCATTGTTTTATTCTTTTTTTTTTGTTTTTTTTTGCCTGAGGCAATTAATTTCTGTCTCACACTTCCAATAACTTTCCATTTAGCCTAACTAAAGCTAATTTGACTTAAACTACCTCCAGTAGTTATATGCCAAGTTAATGCTTGTATTCTACTCCTTATTCTCACTCTAGTAAGTATCACTTGCTGTGCTACACATAAGACCTTATACTGACCGAGTTAAGGTGAGGACTAAAGGGTAGTTTGTTTTTTCTCAGCCACATTGGATGGCTGATTCAAGCCTGAACTCTGATGCAATATAATATGTACACATATTAATTCCTGTCTCCTTCCTGCCCAGGAGATCCTAAGTGGGTGAGTGGTTTATGACAGGAAGGAAAAGAGAAAACCACAAGAAAAGTGAGCCTAATGTCATGGCTGAGCAGAATGTTTTCCCTCTGTAGGTCCTTGGTCCCACGGTGGTACACCAGGCTGTTAATGTGGAAGTCACATTTACCAACCCACTGTCTGAAGTGCTGACAGACTGTGTGCTGAGAGCAGAAGGCAGCGGCCTGCTCAAAGAGCAACTCCGAATCAAGTAGGTAACTGGTATCTGGCTGATAACTCATTCACTTCACTGGGAAATCCAGAATAAAAGTGGGGGATTTAAAAAGGTCCTGTCAACCTCCTGACTTTCATTTGTACCATCCTTGGGCAAAATACCATCATGTCAGTACTCTCCATATACTAGTTGGAGCTTTTTACACCTCCTTTGCCAAGCTCTGACTTACAGAACGTTAAGGTAAGGGAGAGATGGCCTGCTTTTAATGGCAGCAAGCTACTCTGAGCACTGTAGTTTGTGGTTGGATTATAGAAAGGGCAACAATTTGAAAACTTTCTTCTTTTTGGGGTTTGCATAAGGAAAACCAAACAATCCTAGAGGGATAAGAGAGAAAGTGATCCTATCTTTTTTCCTTCAGATATTACTAAAAAGCCAGGACATAGATTGCAATGAAATGCCTTAAAAATGTGCCCACTGGTATCATACCAATCAGGAATTGTTCTCCCATCTTCTCCATAGTTATTATTTTTTAAAGTCTTCAAAATTTTTTGCTATGGGAGTTAGCACCAAGAAACTGTGAGATGAAAACAAAAAAAAAAAAAAAGAAGGCAAAAGATAGATTATTATGTGAATCACTGAGGCATCATCAGGTCCAGATCTTGACCTTGAACCATGACTTGTCTTACCAGCATCAGTATTGCTCTGCTTCAGTATGTCTTCAGAGCAGAGAGACCTTTTTCTCTTACTCCCTCTCTTTCCTGGTGCTACCATCAGTCTCCTTGTGTTGGACAGCCAACAGTAATTTGTAATTATGACAGGAAATCAACAGGCAATTATATTTACCACACCAAAATACAGCATGAGCATATCTAGAATACTATAAATGTTGTGAGCATTGAGGGCTGTACATACAGTCGGATTTGAGCTCTTCTAAAGGTAACCATTCGTTTTATCCCCCCTGTTTTACCCTCATGATACAACCTCTAGTTCTCTAGCATAGGTTGAGTTCTGCAACTATTCCTCCATATCCATTACAGCTCAATTGGTGCTTCCACAGTAGTGCTGGGGGTAGTTGTGAACACAGAAGGCTACATCCTGTGCTAGGAGCTTACAAACACAGCAGCCACTTACTCTGACTCCTCCTTTCCATACTGTCTTGGGTTTGAGGGCTCTGGAGGATACATAGCAAGAGCTTTTCAACTGCTTGAATTTAACAAACGCATTCTCTCTTTTAGCATGGCAAGAGTGGCCCCCATGGAGAGCTCAACAGTCCAATTTGAAATCATTCCCTACAAGAGTGGCACCAGGCAGCTCCAGGTGGACTTGGTTTGCATCCATTTTTCAGACATTAAGGGATTTGTGATGCTTGATGTGGCTCCTGCTCAGTGACCTGTACATCATCAGTTCAGTGTTGTCTCTGTTGATGAGGCTGGTGCATTGGTCATACACTATAATGACTGGGAGCACAGAAACACAGACTACTCACCTGAAGTGATATAACATGAATGGAAATTAATAAAAAGGTACTCTACACTATACTGTAAAGATAGAGTCATCTTTTCCATTCCCTAACCTGTTTTATGAGCCTTCATGAATAGGATTGCTAATGGAAATCATTATATAATTTAACTTGAGAGGATCAAGTGTGATGGCTTTCAGCATTAGAGCCTGTAGCAATGGCAGCAGTTAGACTTCCAAGGAACATCATTTAAAATTACTGGTTTCATAGGCTTAATTGAATATAATTTAATTATATTCACTAAATATAAGTTTTATTCCATAATAGCCAAAGTAGTATCCAAGTAGCTGACATAACCAAATTCTAGAATGAAATTTATCATTCCATCCTATTACTTGAAGGAAAACATAGGAATAAGATATGGCAGTGTTGGACAGAACTCTTCTTAAGACTGGAAAAATGAGAAGCTAATCAATAACCAATAATCTTTAATTCACAGTCTCCCTCTTCAGATCATGATTTAATCATGTGATAAATAATAAATGATAAAATGTTTGGCAAAGAAATGACTGGTACTAACAGTACAAAAGTAGATAAAAGAAACATGTCCTTGACTAAGGAGTGGCAAACACTACGGGTTCTGAAATAACAACAGGCTGCAATAGCTGTTCCTGAAATGAAGCAGAACACCATTAACCAGTAAACCAGGGATCTGGACTATGACACGCTTATTTCCACACATGCACCACCATCTCAAACCAGCCAGAGCTCTTTCTGGATGAACAAAATGAAAGAATAAAGCTTTCTGCTCCAAAGAGAAAAGGATAAATCATTCCCACAGCCACCCTGACAGGGACAAAGCACATTGCATTTCTACCACTGATAACACCAGCTAAGCACGATGCACATTTTCATGTATACACATCTTACAAATTCACCTCAATTATCACTTTCTTTAGATGGCTCTACCAGGAACAAGGTAAAGCATTTGGCTCTTGAGAGGGGGGAAAAAGGTATTTAACAAGGAAAATCCACTATAAGAGATGTCATGAAGGTGCCGGTTTGGAAAGATTATTGCAGGAAAAATGGACCAAGCTATCATATTGGCCCACAGCCAAGGACCCTAAACAGTATGTTCTCACAAGGAACTGCAGCAACAGCCCTGGAGCATTTACAAAGGCTTTGCTAAGCATAAACACGAGCAATTTCCCAAAGAGAAAATTAATGTGTGGGGACATTCATTTTACAGTGCTCTGGTTTTGTAATCTCACTCCCTACTAGACTGAATCTATTCAAGGACTGACAGGCAGTGGCAGGGACCAGAAGTCATACCCAGTGACAGCCATCAGCCAAGGCATCGGTCCTAATCTTGATAAAATTGGAGTGGGGGGTTGGGGGGAGGGTTAACTGGCTTTATTTTGCTCCAGGTCAGAAACTTCTAGCTCTGGTACTGTGAGAATTGGCCAAACTTGTCTGTGAGACCACTGGAGAAAAAGCAGTCGATGACACGTATTTTTGGGTTGTACTGGCACTACCTCAGAGGTGTTATTTGCCCACACCTGCTGCCACACACTTCACTCAGCCCTTCATCTGTATCTTACAAAACCATTGTACCTACCCTCCTAACTTGTGACAGAGGAAGTTCTACCTGTTTCCTTTCATGCAGGTATCACAAAGCTGACATGAAAAGACTGATTGTGTTTGCAAAGGCAGATCCTTTGCAATACTTCCAGAAGAGCTCAGAAAGGACAGGATGGGAAGGAAAGGCTCAGGACAACACAATGAGAAGGATGTATGAAAACAAAAATCACAATGAACATATCTGCATTCCTGCTGGAAGTAGATCATCATCCTCCATGAGGAAGGCATTATGCTACCCCTATCTAAATCCCAGCTCCACGCCCCTTTATTCCTTGCAGAGTTAACAAGACAAAATAGCAAAGATCTGAATGTCCCTAAGAGGCAATCAGCCCTTTTCCTCCTGACAACACCCAGCACTGTCCAGCAATGCAGTCTCCACTTCCCCAGAATGTTTCACAGCCACAAACTGACTCTGTGACACAGACTAAAGTGAGGTCTCATTTAAATGTCTTTGATTTAAAGCCAACAGAGTCTCCAAAACATGTAAGCCCCTATTTTATTACATCAATTACAATACTTTGCCACCCACACGTATATTTACAAGGCATGTGGAAGCTTGTCAAAACTAGTCAGCCCAGAGAGACTGGAATGAAGACTGAAAAGGGGACACACACACACACACACACACACACAGAGGAATTCAGATTTCTCCAGGCAAAGGAGAGGGGAATGGGTAGCTTTGCACCCATCAATTAAGTCTTGCAGGATCTTGGAAAGTCAGGGAACACAATCCTCCACCAGCCTCAGAAAATGCTTCGAGGGAGTGATGGTATTTCACAAAATCTCATTAAATCTTGCAAGAATGCAGGTTGTCATTACATTTAACACCCCTTAAAGCCAAGCCATCCATACCCCTTCAGTGTTTCTTCTTAAATACAATCCAGGAAATGATTTCAGACGGTGTTTGTCACATGAGCTTGGAATGATCTCATCCTAATTAAGTATTTGTAAAGGAAGGCTGCTGTTCAAAGGAAAATCAGCACAAAGCTTGCGCCAAGTCCCATGCTTTGCAACACCTGGGGTTGCTGGGTTTTAGGGTGTCAGCATTATTCACTGTCCTCAGCGACCTCACACAGCTCAGCCTCAGTGTTAAAACACAGATCTGGCCAGTGCCACATACCATACAAGAAATACCCATTCTTTCTGCATTAGATGTAAGAGAACTGTTTGAATAAATTAATGATTATTACAGAGAAAAATATGCAATTGCCCAAGGAAGGATTTAAATAGCTTTTGCCAAACCTACAATCTTTATGCAACCCTTAGTCAGAAGTCAATGGGAGTTGGTAGAGTAAAATATGGCTAATTATTGGTATTTTTGGTATAAATATGCAGTTTGAATCTGAGCATGCCCAGGAGGCTGGCCCAGCCCTCATTCCGTTCCAATCACTCAGAAAAATCAAGTGAGCACTGGCTGATACAACATACTCATACTGTGAATTGGTCCTGAAAAGACTTTCCAATTAGTCTCCAGGATGGCAAGTGTTCTCCCCATCATCCTTTTCTCCTGATCCAAGTTTCTAGAGCCTTGATTCAGGCAGTCACTTAAGTTACTACCCTTCTTCAGATTAAAAAGCAACCAAACCAAACCAAACCCAACAGAAAGAGCCAAAGTTGGTAGTTTCAAATCACTTGGTTCTTTTGGCTGCCACCAAAGCTGTGGTGCTTTACCACTTGGTGTCTATTGCTCATTTGTACTCAGTGTGGAGGGTACCACTCACTACAACAGACAAAACACAAGGCACAGTGTAAGCATTCCTTGTTGCTGTGAAGAAATCAGAAATCCCACCAGAAATGAAAATTCACATCTAATTCATGGATGTGCCATGTCAAGAGCTGGAAACGTAGACACGATAAAAAGGAAACTTGGATGTATCCTGCAGATGGTTACATCAGCCTCAGCAAGTGCAGAAGGAGACCTCAGCATAAACAGATAGCTTAACTGAGATAGACTAACCTTGCATTTCTGTGGTTCCCACTAATGACATGTTAGACTGCAGAGTAGAGAGGAGGGGATCACTGCAAAGAATGTTTATTGTTAACAGGAACTCAAGAGTGATATTAAATCTTGCATATCATGACTTTCTCAGTCTTGAAAATCATCGACTATGGGATGGTGCCTCACTTGCTGGTGGGAAGCTCATGCACATTCTTCTGAGGTGCCTGGCCTTGTGTGCTGTCAGAGGCCAGATCAGACTGGATGAACCTCTGCTCTGACCCAGCCTAGCAAGTCGTGCATGTTTATGCTTTTGTTGTATTTTAGAGCCAAGTACAGGTTTGGACGTGGTTAATTGTGAGCAGGTGACTGTTAATTCTTACCAAATGCTTACAACGAAGAAGGGACTTCACAGGGTTGATTTCATGTCTCTTGTGCACATGAGGGCACACATGCTGACAGGGGTGCTAACCATATTGCAGCCTTGGGTTCAGAGGTTGGAATCACCATGATGCTGGTCTATTACAACTGTGGTTTTACAAACAATAGTGAGTACCAGAAGCACAATTAATATGAGTTAAATGCATGAGAAAACTATGTTCACAACAGGAGCTATACAGGACAATTGGCTGGAATACATATAATAAAGGGCAGCTGGAGCTCACACATTCTAACTTCAAGAATGAAGGGAGCCTGAAAAATAAACCTGGTATGAAATCGGTGCTGTGACTGGGGAGATCAGTGAGAAGGAGTTACAGGAGAGGTGGATTTTTCAGGGAAAAACCAAACCCAGTCTTTTCAAAAGAAAGTCATGATAAGCACTGTTCCTGGAGCTCCAGCAAAGAGAAGTTATGCGATAGCTGTGTGGGAACCTTATGAAGAACCACCCCCAAACCAATCTGTGAGGCAAAGCACATTACCTACCAACATGCCTAAAAGTCTGGAGAGCATGCATGGAGACTTGCAAATTGCAGGTTGCCTACAGCAAAATAGCTGCACCAACCCAAGCTCAACTTTTGACAGCGCAGCTACAATTGGGATATCCAGGAATGGCCGCTTCAGTGCCACCAGTAACGTGACAGTGGTTTGGCTTTGCCTTTACCAAACACAAGTGCTGGATCAGATGTGAACAGATTTAAACTAAAGATGAATCAGCTGAAAGAAAACCAATGTGAGAGAACTCCCTATTCTAGGCAGAAAGGTGATTCACAAGCAGGCAATCCCAGCATTTCTGCTGGGTGTTCTGACCTCGGGAGTGGCCAATTCCTGTTTGTCTCTCTCTCAGATCTTGGATGGAAAACCTCAGGTATCTAATTTAGGACTGCAAACTCTTCAGATGCAATGTGGATCCATTGACCTTCTCAATAGGTCTTTTTAGCCCGTTTCTGTGTAATGAAAGACACAAAGGGACAATAAGTAGTTCTCTGTTCGCCTTTTACAAAGCATCCAACACAGTGAGCATTACTTGCAGTTGCCAATCTGACCAAGAGATGGTACTGTGTGTATACACAGCCATTCCCAGGCAGTGGCAATGGGATAAACACCTGCTTGTATCTGAGCCACTCTCTGACTGCAATGTTCATAAATGTATTCTGCAAAGGTGCATCTAAAAGCACTGGTCATCCCAAGGAAGTCAGAGGTTTGGGCAGAGTCTATTAATTGGCTTACAGTCTGTATACACTTAAATCAGTCATTATATACTGCTCTTTATATATATATAAAAACCCAAGTTCAAGACACATACTAAAATCACACCTAATTGATACCAAAAAATGTATGTTGACACTAAACTCAGAGAATTTTCTGGAAAGCACATTGCTGCCTTGTGTAAGCTCTGACTATCATTAGGAAGCATGGAGGTCACAGATTTGTAGAAGCTGTGAAACACTAAAAAGATGCACACTGGGGAGATGTGGCATTTTTTGAATTAGGCACAAGGACCAGGGAGGCACTGACCTTTTTTGGGGGGATTGTTGGGGTTTTTTTACCCCTTGAAGGGTTTAGGATGAGCGTAGCTTTGGGTCAGTGCTGGAGAGCAGCCCTTCAACACTCACATTTGAAGCACATCCTGAGCATTGTTTAGAGCCAAGTTAAGATTTTAACTTCCAACACTGGGGTCCCCAGTGCACAGCTCTGAAGAAATTTTTGCTGGCTGCTTTAAAGGCTTCATGTGCCACTGCTGAATTTCACCTCATGTGTAAGTAGGAAAAGCCACCTCTTTCTGCTCTTCAGTGTGGCCTGAGATAAAGAGAGTCCTCAACTTCTGCACAGCAGGACAGCAAGATAAGCTGAAGGAGACGTGGCAACATACGTCCCACCCTACATAAAGAAGTCAAGCAAACAACCTTCAAGGGGATAATTTTTAAAGAAAGCTGAAGGAAGGTGCCATTGCCCACCAGAGCAAGCAGGAGCTGAAGACTTTCACTGTACAGGGAACTAGACATGGGACAAGGTAAGCAACAACCACTTTTGCATTTGCCAGTTGTTTGTTGTCCCTGCTGCAAGACAGTGTCCATGAGGCTTGTAGAAGAGGTCAGCTTCTTGCAGGGCAGGAGCCATGAAAGCACTCTGAAGGCCAAGGGAGTCCAATGACAGGGAGGACTGCACAGAAAGGGACAGCAAATAGAATCACAGAATGCTTTAGGTTGGAAGGAACCTCAAAGATCACCTAGTTCTAACCCCCCACCATGGGCAGGGACACCCTTTACTAGACCAGTTGCCCAAAGCCCCATCCAACCTGGCCTTGAACACTGCCAGGGATGGGGCTTCCACCACCTCTTTGGGCAAACAGTTCCAGGGCCTCACCCCCCTCATAGTAAAGAATTTCTTCCTAACATCTAACCTAAACCTACCCCAGTATCAATGCCTAAGCAGAGTTTGACAGGAGTGGTAGGAGGCAGCTGAGGCAGGTGTGTGAATGTTTGGAAGCAAAGTCAAGAGTTGTCCTTAACACAGAGGATGGGGGGCAGGGGGTGGAAGGGGTAAGACATAATATAAAACCAAAGCAGAGAGATGACTGTGTTAGCCACTTGAACAAGGCAGGGGGGTCTCAAAGGCAAGGGGTGCTGAGTGGAGAAATGCACAGTGGGTTGTTTCTGTGCCACAGGATGTGGCCTGGGGCCAGACTGTGGGCAGCTCATTGCCCCAGACTTGCTCTGTATCTTCTCGCACTACAGGTCTGAGCTTCAAAAAATGCAATCTCAGGATCACAATGAACAACAACAACCACCACACACAAGAAATCAGCACTGAAAGGCTTGTGGTGAGGCGGGGGCAGCCGTTCACTATCACTGTGAGCTTCTCAGCTCCAGTACACAGCTACCTGAAGCAGCTGAAGCGGACTTTCCTCATAGCACAGACAGGTAACATCATTACCATACCTATCAGAGCTCTGGTCCTCCACCCACCTGAAGAACAGAGCAGGTGGAAAAATCCATCTCCAGAGCTGGACTGAGGTGCCCACATTTAGAAGTGAGGCTGGTGAACTGCTTATCAAAGGCAGAATTCAGTCTTCTGCTGCTGGGACCACAGGGTCACACCAAATCTCTTCCCAGAAGAGACACTGCAGCACCAACCAGTGCAGGTTCATGACTGTGATCTGAGAGTACTTGCAGGCTCTCTCCTCTCTCGTGGCTTTTGGTTTAGGAATGTTCAAACTCAGATAGTCTGCTATGGACATCTGTCACGGGGTCTAACAGCAAGACCCCTGAGAAGGGCAGCAGCACTCAGCCCCTGCCTGCTCTCCCATGGCCTAAGCATTTGGCTGGGACTTTTACAGACGCCGAATCCCAGGAGCAGCATGGCTGCACCTCTCTGCCTGTTCCTGGTTTCTACAGATCTATGAAACTCACATCCCACCTTCAAACAGGGAGCCCTGCGTGCAGTACTAACCTCAGGAAGAGTCACTAGGCATTAAGCTGCTAAAGGGTTACGACTCTCTCACAAGCAAGGACAGCTCTGGCTCCAGATATAGACACGGTCCCTGCAATCTGAATGGGGTGAGGATGCAGGTCTGGAATAAATACAATTGGATCTCTTTGGCTGCAGGACAAAATCCTTCCAAACCAGATGGAACCCAGATTGAATTTCCCATCTCCGGCCTGGGGGACCAGAGGCAGTGGAGCGCAGCACTGGAAGAACAGGACCCATGCTTCTGGACCATCACTGTGAAGGCGCCTGCCAACGCTCCCATCGGCCAGTATGCTCTGTTTTTACATGCCTCCAAGTGTCACCGTCACCTGGGCGACTTCACCCTTCTCTTTAATCCCTGGTGCCAAGGTAGGTGGTCAGACGTAGGGCAGCAGGCTGGGATCAGTCCCTTCACAGAGCTTCTGAGCTCTGGCACTTTGCCTCCGTGGGGTGGAGGCTGACTCACTGGGTGCTCTCCACCACTCCTGTCCCACTCCTCACAAAGCTTTAGGAAGGAGGTAGGGGCTAATAAAAGCTGAAAGCTGCCTACCTCAGCACTTCTGCCCCTTTTCTGGAGTATTCCACTGCCAGAGCTATGTCCTCCTGCTAAAGAAAAATGTTAAATTGTTTCTGATAATGAAGATTTCAAGTTGAGTTGAGGCTATAATTGGTCTGATGAAGGGCACTGTATCTTTCATAGGATTAGAGAAGTCAACAGCCAGGAGAGTAGAAGAGGTAGCCTGTGCAATAGCCTGGGTCTAGGGAAGCTTTTTGAACAAGGAAACAGATGAAAATAAAATTCTTCCTTCCTATGCAAGAGAGATGCAAGTGCACCTGAGCCCAGGAATGCTTTCTTCCTGATGCTTTTTCCCTCTAATCTAGATGATGAAGTGTTCCTGGGTAATGAGGCACAGCGGCAGGAGTACATTTTAAACCAAGAGGGTGTCATCTACTGGGGAACTGAAAATGCAGTCCTAGCCCAACCCTGGGACTTCAGCCAGGTAAGCAAGAGGTCCAATATGTCTGTGCTCTCTTACAGCCACCAGCAGAGAAGGGCACATATGTCCTGTGTGTACAGGATGCTGCCCATTTCCATACTGTGGCTTTGATGAAATAACTCACCCACTGGACTCAGTCTCTTTGTCTAAGATTGTGCAGAAGAACAAGGACCTGTGTATGAAGTCACACAACCCAATATATGTAATTTTAGCTCCCTTCTCAGTCAGTCCTCTACAAAGAAATGTGTTTATCTGTATCTGGGCTTTGTGTGTCTTCCTTTCATCAGCAAATATCAAAGTATCTAACAGAGCTTGGTAAGGCTGTCTCTATTTTACAGGTAAAGTGAGGATACGTAGATCTTCCAATTTGCCATCTGACACAGCTAGTGCTTAGAACGGGATTTTATCCCCCTTTAGTGCTACCAGATCACAAAAGTATCTCTGTGCCAACCCTAGAGAGCACTCCAGAAAGCATTGATTCCACTCAATCAAGGGACACAGTATCATGCTAATGCATCCCCTACCTTGCTGCAATAGAGCTGTAGGTCTGCCTTCAGTATGTTGTGTTCCCTCTCTGAGTCTCAACCTGGAGCTCTCCTTGGCAGCCCACTCATGTAAACAGGACTTATATACAATGAGACTCTCAGCAGAAAGGGAGAAGTAATCTGCACAGCAAAAAACCCTTGCAGGGACTCCAGAGAACAGATGCTCAGGCCGAGCTTCCTGAAAAGATCCGTTCTTGTTTCAGTTGGAGGAGGATATTCTTGACATCTGCTTCATACTGCTGGGCGTGGCTGAACGCCAGCAAGGAGACAAGGATCAGAGCCGGCGCAAGAGCCCCGTTTACATCTGCCGCACGGTTGCTGCCATGGTAAGGAGAGCAGGCAGCAGCCCTGAGCCTGGCTCTGCGAAACGCAGGGCCAAGACTGGCATCTTCTCAACCCTACTTTATGGCAGCCTGCTGACCAAAGCATGCCCAGGGCTTTTCCAAACGCCCCCTGCCCTCCCAGGAGTTTCTCAGCAGTGACAGTACACTTACTGACTAAATCCCAGGGGAAACTGTCACACGTGTTCTGCTCAGCCATGACCTTCATGCTTGGCACAAAAGGTCCATTTTTGTTTCATCTGCCTTGGGAGCAGCTTCATCAAACAGGATGATGTGTTACCTACCAGAGAGATGAATTCCTTAATCAGCCTGTCTCTCCTTCCCTGCAGATGAACTGCAATGAGCTTCGAGGAATCCTGACAGAGTGTGAGACCGGGCAGTGCTGTAACGGGACACCCCCTTCCAAGTGGCTGGGAAGCAGCCCCATCCTCCGGCAGTGGTTTGCATCGCGATGCAAGCCTGTCCGCTACGGGCAGTGCTGGGTGTTTGCTGCAGTCATGTGTACAGGTACAGTGGTGGTTGAAAGACTTTGGCTTACAGCAAAGCCTTACCTGGCCTGCAGAACCTCTAGCATACGCCTAAATTCCTGGAGTAACACAGATCTCAGGACTATAACCTTTATTTTTTAGCTGAGAGGCAGATCCTCAGAGTTTCCTCATCAACATTCAGCATTGCTAACTCTGAGATAAGAGAGTAGGAGTGCACACCCTTCACTGAATGTATCTATGATAGCTTATCTCCTGAGGGGCAATGCCTCTTGCAAAGTCCCAACAGCAGACCTGGTGCCATTCCTAACAGGCCCAGCACCAAAAAAGCCTCCCCACCTGTCAGCAGAGGTGCCCTCAGGGCAGGAGGCACAACTGATTCATGGCTCTTCCTTCCACACAGTTCTGAGGTGCCTGGGAATTCCCACCAGGGTGGTCACAGGCTTCACATGGGCTCACAACACTGACACCAGCCTGAGTGTGGATGAGTACTATGACGAAGATGGGACACTGCTTACACAAGCCCAGAGTGCCCGAGTCTGGTAAGAAAACACAGCAGGGCCCAAGCAAGGATTTGAGACAGTACCTGGATCCAGGAAGTGATGGGGGAGGAGGGGAAGAAAGAGATATGCAAGGAAGTGGGTAGGACACAGCTCAGCTGAGATCCAGTCTATGTGGCCTGTTCTTGAGAAATCACTCAACCCAAACTGGAGAGTGCCCACAAAGCCCAGTCCTGCTGGAGAAACCCCAGTTATGCCAAAAAACATGGTCTCTGCTCTCCTCCACACGCACTGAGCTCTTACAAAGCAGCGTTATTGGCTGTGGTTAGGCTAAAATTTACTGTACCTCAGGGCTCTGCCCCTTGGTATAAGCATGTGATGTTGTCTCTTGCAGGACCTTCCATGTTTGGAACGAATGCTGGATGGCTCGAGCAGACTTGCTGCCCGAGTACAGCGGGTGGCAGGCACTGGATGCCACCTGCCAGGAGAAAAGCGAAGGTAAGGTATCAGAGATGGGCTTGGAGCCATGGAGGGGGAGTGGAGCAAGGAGCAAATAAAGCAGTTTGAGATTCCTCCCTTCCCCAGCTTCCAATGGTGGGATGCAAAAGGACAGTGACTCATCCTGCTGACTTTAAGCATTAAATCATCAACCATTTCTGGTTTGTGTAGCCCTGTGAGCTCTGTCACAGCACTGCTCCCTAATGTCCTCCTAAACTAGAAACTTCTCTCCCAATATATGTCTAAACCAGGGTCTAGGTGGTAAAACATCTGAGTACCATAACCCTACCACGTTTCCCCTTCAGGTCCATCCTTCTGCGGGCCAGCCCCTGTTAAAGCCATCAAGGACGGGGACACAGACATTGATTATGATGTCTGCTACTTCTTTGCTGCCATCAATGCTAAGTGCCAGGTCTGGATACAGGAAGCAGGTGACACCTTCAAGCCAGCTCTTGGTAGCACCAAGTACACTGGCAACAACATCAGCACCAAGGGTGTGGGCAGCGAGCGCTGCGAGGATGTCACACAGAGCTACAAGTATCCTGAAGGTACAGAGTGGGCAAGTGGCTGAGCGCATTCCCTGCCAGTGCTACAAGCAATGAGTAAAGGCCTGGAGAGCAGAGCCTTACCAGAGTATTGGGGTCATCCATCCTGCACTACTTCCCCTTCCTGAATGGCACAGGAACACCGTGTTTTGCTGTCTACAGAATCCAAGCACAGGGCACACCCCAGGTTTTATCCTGCTTAATTACATTAACCAGCTCTCCAGAAGGCCAGCCTTTTCTTCACCAGGCACTTTCCTGGTTGGAAAACCTTCTTTCCTGGTTTCTGTTACAGGCACACTCTGCACTTCCACCTCCCATTACCCCTGCAACATATTCAGAGATTATTTCAGACCCCAGCTTTCTGAAGAGGCCTGTTGTGCTCCCAGATATTGTCTAAATCTCTCCCTCAACAAGTACCTCCCCTTCAGAGTCTGTTAGTGAGTGGTCCTTCCCTGACCCAGCCCTACCATCTCATCTTAGTCTATGCCATGGAGTCTCCTTGGCTGCAGCCCATCACAAGAGACCACAGTGTCATGCCACAGCTAGTGATGAGTAGAGAGGCAACTGCTTCTCTCATTCTGGCAGATGTTAGCACCACAATGCTTCAAAAAGTATGCCAAATCTTTCCAAGCAGAATCTTTCAGGTACATCCAGTGGATGCTCTGACCACTGAAATTCTCCAACTGCTCAAACCAGAAGCACAACAGGGTATTTCTTGATGCTCTTAGAAAGAGTTACCTACAGTAGTGCCAGGATAACCCAATGCCATCCTGCACTTACTGCTTGACACTAGCAAACAGGAGAGAATACTAAATTCCACACTCCCTTTTTTGTGACAGGTTCTCTTCAGGAAAAAGAGGTACTTGACAAAGTCTACAGAAAGACAAAGAAACTTCATACAACCAGCAGCAGCAGCGAAACACAGTTCAGTTCCATTCCTACTGCCCTTGAAGAGCCAGTTAACCTCTTCATCCAGCTCCAGTCAGAAAGTTCTCAGCTACTGGGACAAGATATTCCACTTTCCATTGAAGTGTTTAACTACAGTGGTGGAGAAAAGGCTACTCACCTGGTACTTGGGGCCCAGTCTCTACAGTATAATGGTGTACCTGTTACCCAGCTTTGGAAGGAGAAGTTTGATTTTATCCTCAAAAGCAATGAAGGTAAGGGCTCTACCAGGTGCATGGCTAGAATGGCATATTTAGTCCTCTCACTTCAGGAACAATGTACTTGGTTGACTGAAAAGTCAGTTGTAGGTAATTGAAACAAACCACTTTGGCAACACTACCTTAGAGACTTTCAATCTCTAGATCCAGTTGGGATCCCTTATGATCTAAGTGCTGCAGCTTTCTATAGTATGTTGAGCACTAAACACTCACAGGTGTCATGTAGGAGAAGACCAGACTGTACTTATCACCTGCATTGTCATCTGTTTTCCATTACTCTATTCCAGCCAGCACCCTGAAGGTCTTTGTCCCTTGCTCACAGTATGGAAAAGAGTTGGGAGAGAACCACCTGCTCAGGCTGACAGCCACGCTGAGGGACAAGGACTCCTACGTGTACTTTGCTCAGGAAGAGATCAGCATTTGTGATCCCCCTCTCACTGTCGAGGTTAGATCGCTCTGTCACACTTACTGCAGTAGTGTGAGAACACCTTTCCATAGTCCTAAGCAGCAGACAACTTCTGCTGGGTTGAGTGGCTCTCCTCCTCCTCCTGCTGTTTTCAAAGCACTGAGACATCAGCTCAGGAAAGGCAAGTTGTGCCACACTACTGAATACGGTCCTTCTGCTTCTACCTTCTCTGTGTGTGAGCATAAGGAAATCCCAGTGACTCCTTGCTCACTCACCAGTCTGGAAATCAGAGGCTGCAGAAGGAAACTGCAGCAGAAGGCTGTAGTTGAGAAGAAAACAAGTTGGACTTTGCCTCTTCTGGCTCAGGCTGAGATGTTTGGCACTAAAAAAAAACCACAATCATTTCTCTCTCTGATCACAGAAAAATCTCTTTCCTTCTCTCAGTTTCAGCTTGTTTCCTTCTTTCAACAGTTTCCAGAAAACATGGTCCAGTATCAGCCAAGCACAGCAAAGATCAGCCTCCTGAACCCTCTCACTGAACCCCTGGAGAAGTGTGTGATCGTGGTCACAGGGCGAGGGCTCGTTTACAGACAGCGGAAGTACAGGTAAGTGCAAACTGATGGACCCAGGAATGATACATGGGAGAAGAGACACAGAACAAGGCAGAGAAACACTTGCACAGGAAAGGCTGTCCCCAAAATAAGTAGGTAAAAACACAGCAGGAAGAGACTGCTACAGAATGAAGGACCCAGGCATTCTGACCTTTATTTACAGATGGTTTTCACACTGAAAAGGAGAAAAGCCAGGTAACAGCACTTCCACCAGATGTGTAATACACAAGTTGAAGCCAGTATGGCATTTGTGAAAGCTTCAACCCTGAAGCCCAGAAAGCAGGAGGAAAGCCCTCTACCCACAAAAAGGGGAACAAGGGAAGTACCACAAGACGTAGTCAGACATGCACATTAAATAAGACAGTGGTTACAGGTCACTGAAATGAGCTAGGACATTCAGAAAACATTTGCTGTTGAGAAATAACTGGGGTTTAGTTACCCACCTGAACATCCACAAGTGCAGCAAAACTGTACTGCTTGCGACACATCTTTCCAACCATCACCCACTGTCAGCAGTAAAGACAGTCCCTGGGTACAATTTTAACAGCATCTTCCCTCTCTCTGCTGAAGAACAGGGCAAACCTGACTTAGCCAAGAGGCAGCCAAAAAGGCATGCTTTCTTTCACATGGAAAACCCCACATTTCTCTCAAGAAGCTGCATTAGGACAAAGTAACCTTAGATACTCCCGTGGGGAGTTCAACCCTCCTGTTGGATTTCCCTCCCCAACTACTGTCACATCACAGGTCCATTGTGGCAGTTGAGATAACTGCTTGCTGCCTTCTGTTCTTCCCTTTCATTTTTTTGGCACCATGCTCCCATCTAGTGAAGTCTCCTGGGCCCCAGGAACTGGAAATACAGAGGTGAGCTTCCATATAATCCTTTCTCCTTCCAGGTTGGGCTCCGTGCAACCAAAGAGCACCGAAAAGCTGCAAATCCCACTCACCCCCACCCAGACAGGGCCCAGGAGACTCACTGCACATCTTACCTGCCTTCAACTCCAGGGCCTGAAGAGCTACAAAACTACTGACGTTGCAGCTGCCTGATGCCCAGCTCAGAACAGGTCCTGCTGTCCTGTTCACGGAAGGGTGGTCATGATCTGTGCCCTCATCTTAGGCAAGCAGAGATGTTAACAGTAATTAAAGTTCTATTTAAAACCATGCCTGACTTTGCTGATTCATACACACTCAGCTCTCTCTGATCTGCCACTGTGCCTGCTCTCCAGTTTTAGAAGTTGAGATCTTACTGTCACCAAGACGGGCTCAATGCTCGAGCAGGTGCTGCGTTTTCTCACCACGCAAATGTGTTGAACCCCTCCACTGCTGAGTCATTTTTCCCTACCCATGGCAAAAAGAATATCCTAGAACTTCAAAGTCCTTACAGATCTTTTGACGTTGGTAGAGCTGTAAAAAGCATCTTCTGCTCACTTCTGAGGAAGCAGAGAAGAGGAAGATAGTTTACTCTTCTCAAAGCTTAGATGGGAAATAGCAGCAGTGCTGCATATTTTCTAAGGGTTCATCAGGCTGCTTGCAAAAGCAGCAAGACCCTTTCCTTTTGCACATGTCCTCTGCCACCTTAAAAGAGATAAAGCCACTCATGCAAATCTAGCAATATTTTATTGTTCCTTGAACCCCACAGCAGTCGGAACAGCTGAAGAGTGGGGCACATTCGCAGCACTGAGACGCAGCACTGCGCCATCCCAGGAGTCCAAGGAAAATTACATCTTCTGCAGTGGCAAAAAGCAACTTCCTGGGAAAGTTTTGCCAAGTGGCAGTAACGTTCTCTCCTAAAAACATTGTTCATCATTCTCCTGGCAGGCAGAGAAGAGTGAGATTCAGTAGAAAAGCATTTGCCAGAGCCCACGGCAGCAACACACACAGACGGGCTATAGTTGGCCCTGCGTGAAGTTCTTGATTTTGTTCATGTTGTGATCTACTGCACCAGTTAGGAACTGCACCCAGCCTTCCTCTGATGGTGGACACACATGGCTTGTCCTGCAGAAGTGGAGGAAATTCATTAGGGAAGCATCCCAGGTGTCCCATACCTATACATCCAGACAGCACGTGGGTACTGTGACGAGGTGAATTACCACAGCACCGAAACAGGACAGCTACAGCAGGGAACACACTTACCAAACTCACTCATACTCACTTTGTAATCTCCAAGACTTTCTTTAATACTGAGGCCAGCTTAGCAGCCTAGAAAGGAAAAGGGAAACAAAGTGAGCCAAACATGGAAAAAAGAGGTTTCAGCAGTGCTGCAAAAGAAAGGGGGGTGCAGGTGTGCCCAACACAGCCAAGGAGGAGTAAAACTGCCACAGATGCTGATGCAGAAGGCAGTTATCTATCACTGCCATGCTGGGAGTGTCTCCCAACCTACTGCTGGCTGGGACAGCTGAAAGTAAAGACAGGAGGGTTTTTAAAGCACATTAAAATGTTTTTTTTCTTTAAAAGGATAAGCATGATAGAAATTGGTAACTGATATTAAGGCGTGAAGTTACAAGGAGTGAAGACTGGAATGCAACTTAATATTAAACAGTACTTTCTTTTTTACCCCATAAAATCAAGCCATGGTCTAGAGGCATGAAACCAGAATTAAGAATAAAAAAATCTCCTATCTGAGAAGATACATACTTAATTTATGATTCAAGGGACTCCTGGGAGTTATCTAGCACAACCTCCTGCTCAAAGCAAGTTCAGTCAGGCTGCTCAGAGCCTTGCCCAGCAACATTTTGAGTATTGCCAAAGATGGAGATTCCACTGCTTCCCTGAGCAGCTTCTCCAGTGCTTAACTGCACTCACCATGAGAATTTTTATTTGTATGTTTAATTTGACTTTACTTGAGCAAGTCTGCATCACCCAAGGAAGAAAGCAGGCACGCAGTGTATTGGCAGCCTCTGAGCTTACTTCCCTGAGGTACTGTGACTGGGTGTCTCTATGGATAATAACTCAGAGCCAAACCTCAAGCAGCCACGCTCTTCCCAGAAGAAGTAGAGATGGGGAATGAGTTTCCACCTGAAGGAAGCTAATTGTGTGAGAACCAAAGGGGACTCTTCAGCCCTACGATGTTGTTACTGAGACAGTCACCAACACCCATGTCTCCCCAACAGTCACATAATCCCTCCAATTTGATTTCTTCCCCATCTCTACAGCAACACAAGCAGACCCACATGCAGGCTGCAGGTACTCACGTTGAGTCGCACAGCCAGCTGGTTCACAGGTGGATACATGCTCAGCGCCAGCTCATCAACACTAGAAGAGAGGGGAGCAATGGAAGACAGGTCCTGATAGCACAACTTGTGGATCCCAGTGAAAGCTACACCCACCCTGAAAGTAAGTCAGGGACGGCAGCGTCATACCCGTGGGATGCTTCCCACAGCCTTCTCTGTCATCTGTGTGCCACTCTGAGTGACACACAGCCACAGCTCCACCACAAGCCTCAACATATGCTCCTCTCCTAACTTGCACAACTGTCAACAGATATGCCATAAGTGTCTTCCCACCACACCTGCTTCCACCACCTGTTCACAGCTTCAACATCATACAGCTTCTCCTATTCCGTTCTCTAGACCTCAGGAAAGATGGGGACCACCCTAGATCAAAAAGCAGCATGGGGAGAGACCTGCTTACCTTGGACTGATCTCATTAGCAATGTCTGCAAGATCATCCAGCTGAGCTATCTGCTCTGGAGCATCAGCTTTGCCATAAGCCTTCACTGCACCCAAGACCTTCTTCAGGCAAGCTTTAGAAGCCTTCATTAATCCCATGCAGGAGCTAAGCAGCTTCCTGTCAGCTTCTGACCAGTAGGTATCTCTGTTGCCCCGAAAGCCCAGCTCTTCATCTTCCATGATGTCACTGTAAGGGTCCTGCCCTTCTGCCAGAGCCTGAGAACAGAGATTCACTGAAAACCCAGAGCCCAACATCAATCCCAGCAACACCCAATATGAAAGGGAAAATATCATCTAGAAATAATACAAATAAATTCATGGAGGAATCTCCCTCCAACCAGCCTCTCAGCTGCCCACGTTCTGTTAATCCTAGCAGGACTGGATTAAAAACACCCTAATCCACTACTCCAACAGAGCAAACAGCACTATTCTTACATCAACCTACACAGCCCCACCACACCCCACACAGACATTCAGGACATGGCTTTATGGAAACCTTTACATAAAGTAAACCAGGCTTGAGTTTAAAAACTTCTTAAGATCCAGGCATTATACATAATCTACCTCAGAACAATTATAAATCAATGCTGGCATCTAAACCAATCCCTGTATTCCCTCATTGGGCCATCACTGCAATCCATCACTGCGTGGTCATCAAAGGCTTAGGGGCTTCCTTACATGTTCCATCTCCTCCAGAGCATCCTTGACGACACCTAGACATGCAGCCAGAGCTGATGCAACTGCTGCCTGGTTATCTGCAAAAGCAAAAGGATGAAAACTGGCACTGCACTGATTCAAATCAGCTTGCAACAACATTCATCAAGGCTTGTGATCATAAGATCTTGACATTAAAGGACCCTTGTTTTTTTGCAGAGCTCTGAGCTGCATTGCTGCCATGCAAAGAATCTGTCATGGCTTCCAAGCTCAGACATTTCAAAGACTGTCAAGTTTTGCAGAATGAGTGAGCCTTCACTGTACTAGCTTGAATCCCCCCTGCAAGACCTACTGATATTCCTAGACAGCACATCCTAGTTCTGCTGTTCTCCATATACCCTACTCACCTCGTGGCAGGTTGGACACTTGCTCACATGCCTCCCACACACCACCAGTTGAAATAAGCTGTTCCTGAGACAAGCTGAAACAAAACAAAGCCCCTCGAAGTTAGACTCAATGACACCCCTCTGCTAGATTGTTCTTATTGTCTGCACCAAAGATGATGCACACTAGTAGATGCTCTGCTGGGAAGATGTCACCAACCAGTTCTATTCCACCCTCCCAGAAGTTTAGCTTGCAAAGTATAAGATCAACTCCTTTGCTGATAGGAGGTATTGTGGAGAAAGCTAGAAGTGAGAGCCAGCCCTTCCTTACTTTAGGAGACTCCTTTACCCCAAGGTTCTTTCACTGGGCCCTGTTTGTGCCACATCACATCTGTGCAGGACTTACACCTGCACCCAGTCTCATACCCCTGTGATTCTGACCTGGATCCTGACCCATCAGTCCAGTGTCCTGCCCTGACCTCAGACCCAGCTCACTGCAATGGATGTGCTGGGCCATCACCAGATGGTGCCTGATGCTGGTCACTCTCTCTGGACCTGACCTTGACTTGCTGGCCTCACTTTCCACCTTGACCACATCGCTATGGGTTTGTCTGATGATCTGGACTCTCAACTGAACCTCCCTACCCTCACCAGCACTGCTCTGCTCACTCAGATACTAGAGGACAGGGCCACTGCCCCCTCTGCCCCACAGCAATGCTCTGCTTCTGCTCCCCCCCCTCCCCAGAAAGCAGCCTGCACTTGCTGCTTCCTAACAAGTACACTTCTAACTGTTTCTTCCTTTTTTTTTCCCTGGAAAATTACTACCTCTCCAATGGAGCACTGAGAATTGTTTCTGTAAGTTGGATCATTCCTTCCACTACTTCAGTGGTAGCATCTCGTACCATCTTCCGAAGAGTAGTACCTGGTTAAGAGGGAGAGAGAGCAAGAACGTTGCCACAAAGTCACCACCAACAGAAAGCAACAACTGAAGATGAACACACCAACAGCTCTCTCTGTGTTGATACACTGTGTAAATGACCTTACAGGTATTTTAAAGAATAAATGTGTTTCCCAGTTCCAAAAGTACTTTGGACAAGGCTCTCAACACTTTATAAATATGAATGCTCAATCAACTACACAACTTCCTACATTGTCACACTTTCACCAGTGGAAATCTCCATGAGTAGACAAACAAATGGTTCATTCAAACACGTTGCAACTCTACTGACCAGCTGATAATAGGACTACCTGCTCACAACTCACTGTCCTACAGATGCCAGATCTCAAACTAGGCTCTGAAATACCAGGTGCCTTGATATAGAGGCGAAAGATCCCTCACTCTCTACAGTGGTGCCTGCCCTGCTGTTACTAGCTCACCTTGGCCCTTGGGGAGCCAGTAGTACACGGTGGCAACTGCAAGAATGGCATTTTGGACATCTTCACTCAGCTTCTGGCAATCCTGAAAACAGACAGGCAAAAGGATTCACCAGGAGTAGCACATGGCTGCACCGTGTTTAGAAAGTCTCACGAGCAGTCACGTTCATCTGAGGAAAGGGAAGCATGGTAATGGCTGTCTTGCTTGAGAAATGAATACAACACAAGAAGAAGGTACACTAAGCAAGCTGCATACATCACAAGCCACCTCATGATTTCATAACAGAATGTTGTGGTTTTGCCCCAGCTGAGAGCCGAGCACCACGCAGCCCCTTGTTCTTTTAGAAGGAAGAGGGGGGGAAAAGTTGGGGGG